>JAVUPR010000514.1:3835000-3860000 GCA_036785695.1 Gentiana straminea | reverse complement strand
AGAAGATGAACATGTGGGTTTAGAATTCGATGAGGAATTCAAAGACGACGTTTGAGGACGCCCACGTTGGAGCTTTACTTTTATTCATTTTTCATATGACGTTTTAGACTAGTTGTTTCTTTTGGTTTTGGAATACGATGTGTTTTCCCCGAGACTTTGTAATTTCTTTTATTTGACTATTTGGAGGCTTTTCGTACGTGTAAGCTTTGGAGTTTTCGTTATAATAAGTTTACATTTCTATCTTTAGTTTGATGTTTCTATTCTTGCTTGTTGGGAAAAAAATATACCCGAGTCTTTTAGCTTCCGTTTTTGCTAAACTCGATACGACGTAGTAGAGATTTACGTATAATATTAAATTTATTTTATATTATACGTGCCGAGCGTTCCTTTTCCGGATATGGACTCGGTGTCCGGGAACGGGGCGTTACATTATGTCATTGTATAATTGGATATATAGATATATATAGTTGCTATCACTCAACATATGTATAGTATCTATCATCGGCCCAGTGGGGACAAAAATATGCGTGCGTGTATTTCTTTGCTGTTCAAAAAAGAAAAAAAGAACAAACATATTGCATCCATCATTACTAGCTTATCATCTTGTTATTCTCCACAAGGTCTTATATACGATTCTCCTCATATGAACATCTAACTATTAAAGAGAGGTGCGCCTTCAGAAATTTCAGAATACTCGTATATGATTTATCAAGCCTTTTGTCTTTTAAAATTAGATATGTATCATCTTCATCTCAAAATATAAGTTATTTTAGATTTATACGCACAAATTAAGAAGTTATTAAATGAACTCTTTGTTTATTTTAGAACAAATTTTTTTATATTTTTTTTTCCATTTAATATATTTTTATACAAACATAACGACATCAATCATCTTCTATCAAATAAAATAATCACTTTATCCAAAGGAAAGTGCAACCCTTAATTTACATAACCTAGATAAACTTCATCATATTGCTTTACATGGACAAAAATATTTCGATTTCTTAAGTCGAGAGGTCACATGCCTAAACAAAGTCTATAAAATGGTACCGAGCTCCACTCATCCTTTTTTTCTCTAGATCTGCCAAATTCTTTTCGACATCGTATGGATACTTTTCGACACTACTGAACAAATTTTTTTTCAATTTCTACCTAAATCTATTTTAACCGAAAAAATGAAGCTATCTTTGACTTTATTTGCAACAACATGTGTTCTACCAAAAACACGACACGGCACGCTCCGATACACCCCGACGCCATATCCAACAGGTGTCGGTTGATGAAATGAATATTAATTAAAATTTTAATTAAAATCTAACACACTGTCAACACCCTACGACACAAAATCGACACCTTTCGACACTACTGAACCCTTTTTTTGTATTCTCAGATTTAGGCAAATTTTAACGGTCATGGTAAAATACACAATTTGAATTTCCATAGAAATTAAATCAACAATACACTATAGCCAGTTTAACAATATTTGTGGCCGATTTTTTTTTCCAGGATATTTAATATTTTATATAAACGATACGTTTTTTTACGAAAAAAAATTCATTTCAAGAAATTTAATATTTAATGTAATCGTCAAACCCAATTTTTTTGCCATGATATAAAGATCGTGTAGGCAACATGTCGTGGCCTTATATCTTGAAAATAGTCAAATCGCCGTGTACAAACGATATGTTTTTTTATGAAACGAATTTATTTTAAGAAATTTATAATATTTCATGTAAACGTCAAACAATTTTTTTTTTTTGGCATGATACAAAGATCGTGTCGGCAACAAGTCGCGGCCTTATATTTTGAAAATAGTCATACCTTTGCTACATATATTCGCACATTAAAAGGTGATACAATTGAGTCCTCCAAAATGGAACGATTTAACTCAAACCCTTCTTCTCAAAAAAAAAAAAATTGGATTGAGCCGATGAACAGTTAAAAAAAATGGAATGGGCCGATGAACAGTATAAAAAAAACCAATAAAAAAAAAGTATTTTGGACTAGGCCGATGAACAATAAAAATAAAGGAACTAGACTGGGCCGATGAACAGTAAAAAAAAAAAAAACCAATGAAAAAAATACACTTGGCAAGAACCCGAAACCATTGTCTTCTTATTAAGTAGTATGGATTTGCAACAACACGTGTTCTACCAAAAACACGACACGGCACGCTCCGATACACCCCGACGCCATATCCAACAAGTGTCGGTTGATGAAATGAATATTAATTAAAATTTTAATTAAAATCTAACAAACTGTCAACACTCTACGACACAAAATCGACATCTTTCGACACTACTGAACCCTTTTTTTGTATTCTCAGATTTAGGCTAATTTTAACGGCCATGGTAAAATACACAATTCGAATTTCCATAGAAATTAAATCAACAATACACTATAGCCAGTTTAAAAATATATGTGGCCGAATTTTTTTTTTCAGAATATTTAATATTTTATATAAACGATATGTTTTTTACGAAAAAAAAATTCATTTCAAGAAATTTAATATTTTAATGTAATCGTCAAACCCAAATTTTTTGCCATGATATAAAGATCGTGTAGGCAACATGCCGTGGCCTTATATCTTGAAAATAGTCATATCGCCGTGTACAAACGATATGTTTTTTTATGAAATGAATTTATTTTAAGAAATTTATAATATTTCATGTAAACGTCAAACACAATTTTTTTGGCATGATACAAAGATCGTGTCGGCAACAAGTCGTGGCCTTATATTTTGAAAATAGTCATACATTTGCTACATATATTCGCACATTAAAAGGTGATACAATTGAGTCCTCCAAAATGGAACGATTTAACTCAAACACTTCTTCTCAAAAAAAAAAAAAAAATCTGGATTGAGCCGATGAACAGTTAAAAAAAATGGAATGGGCCGATGAACAGTATAAAAAAAACCAATCAAAAAAAAAGTATTTTGGATTGGGTTGATGAACAGTAAAAATAAAGGAACTGGACTGGGCCGATGAACAGTAAAAGAAGAAACCAATGAAAAAAATACACTTGGCAAGAAGGGGGAAACCATTGTCTTCTTATTAGGTAGTATGGATATGGATATGGATATGGAAAAACGACTAGACTTTACACCATAATTTTTTTTTTTTTTTTGTATATTTATATGTTAATAACTTATACTTAAGCCCACAAGAAATTGACCTTATAAACTTACCAAATCTGCCGTTGTTAACTAACTTTTTGTTTTTATTTTTAAAACTATTAGTATAAACTATTAAGGGGAGTGGGAATAAAGGACAAAAAAAAATGAAGAAAATATGGATCAAGACAGTGGAAAATAAAATTGGGAGATAAGGACAAATCCCTCTTTGTTACACCAAATCCACTGTTCACTACAAGGGTTTTACAGTGGAATAGACTTAAAATCCACTATTCTACTATTCCACAATTTCGGTGTTTTTTTTTAATTATGAAAATAACCTCGAAAAAACATCGAAAAAATATCAAATGAGATTTCAGAATATAGATGACGAAAAAAGGAAAATTTTGGTTAAAGAATTACGATTTTTTGACGTTTGAATCAAAATATATATTCATTTATAGAATTAAATAGGAGAGAAAATGCAATATTCAATGGAATAAAAATTGTCATTTTTGCTATAGTAAATATTCCACTAGACTAAATGCTTATTTCCATATCTATTTTGTCCTTTTTAACATTTATCCCTAGTATTAATTAACTAATTAACTATACGTGATATATCTTGTAGTCTTAGACTTGACTAAATATAATTGATTATTTGTATCACACTATTCCTACATTAATAATCAAGTGCAACGACGGAGCTAGAAAAAATGGTGGGACCTCGAGAGAGCGCAGATGTAACGTCCCGTTTCCGGACATCGAGTCCTTATCCGGAAAAAAAACGTTCGGCACGTATAATATAAAATAAATTTCACATTATACGTCAGCCTCTACTATGTCGTATTGAGTTAAGAAAAACGGAAGCAAAAGACTCGGTTAAATTTTTTTTTTCCAAAACAACCAAGAATAGAAACTCAACAACTAAAGATAGAAATGCAACATTTATTACATTGGAAAACCAAAACGTACGAAACCTCCAAAACGTATCTTATATATATCTATAAGAAGCTAAGAGGGTGAGCCCTCAAGAGGCCACGTGGCCACCCTCTTAGCTTGACACGTGGTTTTTTTAAAATTTAATTTACCTTTGTGTTTTTTTATCAAACGTGTACCGTTCGTAATTTGTGCAGAAAAGGGGGAAAAAAAGAAAGACCGACGGATTTGAAGTTCTACTGTGTAGTGTACGATGGAAGACATGTCAAGTTTAGCTATAAAATACATCAGCACGTGTACCTTTTTTTTCTTTATCAAACGTGTACCGTTAGTAGTTTGTGCAGAAAAGGGAAGAAAAAAAAGGAAAGACCGACGGATTTGAAGTTCTACTGTGTAGTGCACGATGGAAGATGAAACAAGTTTAGCAATAAAATACATCAACACGTGTACCTTTTTTTTTCTTTATCAAACGTGTACCGTTAGTAGTTTGTGTGCAGAAAAAGGGAAAAAAAGGAAAGACCGACGGATTTGAAGTTCTACTGTGTAACGATGGAAGATGAAACAAGTTTAGCTATAAAATACATCAACACGTGTACTTTTTTTTATCAAACGTGTACCGTTAGTAGTTTGTGCAGAAAAGGGAAAAAAAAGTAAAGACCGACGGATTTTAAGTTTTACTGTGTAGTGTACGATGGAAGATGTGTCAAGTTTAGCTATACAATACATCAGCACGTGTACCTTTTTTTTTTCTTTATCAAACGTGTACCGTTAGTAGTTTTTGCAGAAAAAGGGAAAAAAAGGAAAGACCGACGGATTTAAAGTTCTACTGTGTAGTGCACGATGGAAGATAAAACAAGTTTAGCTATAAAATACATCAATACGTGTACCTTTTTTATCAAACGTGTACCGTTAGTAGTTTATGCAGAAAAGGAAAAAAAAAAAAGGAAAGACCGACGGATTTGAAGTTCTACTGTGTAGTGTACGATGGAAGAAACTCTTTCATTTCATAGAAGTAAATTCTTATTCTTACGAAGCAAATAGCATTTCCTATTGATTTGTCCCCTCGACTGGACCTATTCTAATTTTGAATTATCCGTAAAAAAGGAAAGACCGGCGGATTTGAAGTTTTACTGTATAGTGTACGATGGAAAAAAAAAAGGTACATGTGTTGATGTATTTTATAGCTAAACTTGTTTCATCTTCCATCGTGCACTACACAGTAGAACTTCAAATCCGTCGGTCTTTCCTTTTTTTTTTCTTCCCTTTTCTGCACAAAATACTAAAGGTACACGTTTGATAAAGAAAAAAAAGGTACACGTGCTGATGTATTTTATAGCTAAACGTGACACATCTTCCATCGTACACTACACAGTAGAACTTCAAATCCGTCGGTCTTTCCTTTTTTTCCCTTTTCTGCACAAATTACGAACGGTACACGTTTGATAAAAAAAACACAAAGGTAAAAAAAAAAGACACGTGTCAAGCTAAGAGGGTGGTCACGTGGCCTCTTGAGGGCTCACCCTCTTAGCTTCTTATACTACTGTGTAGTGCACGATGGAAGATGAAACAAGTTTAGCTATAAAATACATCAACACGTGTACTTTTGTTTTATCAAACGTGTACCGTTTGTAGTTTGTGCAGGAAAGGGAAAAAAAAGGAAAGACCGACAAATTTGATGTTTTAGTGTGTAGTGTACGATGGAAGATGGGGCAATTTTAGCTATAAAATACAACAACACGTGTACCTTTTTTTCTTTATCAAACGTGTACCGTTAGTAGTTTGTGCAGAAAAGGAAAAAAAAAAAGGAAAGACCGACGGATTAGAAGTTCTACTGTGTAGTGTACAATGGAAGATGGACCAAGTTTAGCTATAAAATACATCAACACGTGTACTTTTTTTTATCAAACGTGTACCGTTAGTAGTTTATGCAGAAAATGAAAAAAAGAAAGACCGACGGATTTGAAGTTCTACTGTGTAGTGTACGATGGAAGATGGGCCAAGTTTAGCTATAAAATATAACATGTGTACCTTTCTTTCTTTATCAAACGTGTACCATTAGTAATTTGTGCAGAAAAGGGCAAAAAAAAGACCGACGGATTTGAAGTTTTACTGTGTAGTGTACGACGGAAGATGAACCAAGTTTAGCTATAAAATACATCAACACGTGTACTTTTTTTTTACCAAACGTGTACCGTTAGTAGTTTGTGCAGAAAAGAAAAAAAAAAGGAAAGACCAACAAATTTGAAGTTCTACTGTGTAGTGTACGATGGAAGATAGACCAAGTTTAGCAATAAAATACAACAACAAAAAAATATGGCCAAACAAATATCCACACCAAGTAGGTGTGCCCACACGTGGCCACCACATTAAATATTTTTATTACTTGGAACAACATAACGTCGGTGGAACCGACGGCCGTATGCATTACGAACGTCACTAAAATTGACGTTGGAATACCAAATCACTTTTTATATTTTCCAGACCGTTTGACAGGTTTTTTTTCATCAAATGAATGAACACGAGATCAATGACGTATTCATTAATGATAAGAAAGAGAAATGTCGTAAAGAAAATGAGTGAAACAAAAGGGATCGAAGCTAAAGGGATCTATAATGTTTTTCTATAATGTTTCATTACGTAAAGTCGAAGCTAAAGGGATCGACTTTATGACATTGTTCTCCGATACATTATATTGTGGTTTATTTTGTAGGTAGAAACTCCTGATAGGGCTGGAAGAGAAGGGATTCACAATCTTCATGTCTCTAAGAAAGAGCTACATCTTGTAGAGAATGTGATATGTTTTTGTTGCTCTTTTTTTCTTGTGCCTTGAAAAGTTACGATTTAAGTTTACGCGATTTATTTCACGTTGGGGATCTATTGTTTGATATTATCGTTGGTAACGATTTATGTTGGGCCCGCCGTGCCTTGCACGGTTCACGTTCACTAGTACTAAAATAAATTACAAGATCTAATGTATCCTCCAAACAAACAATAAAAATAAAATAAAAGCTTCAATGTCGGCGTCCTCAAACGTCGTCATCAAAATCCTCCTCGAACTCTTGTTCAACCTGTTCATCTTCTCTCCCCCAAACACATAAAAAAACAATGCATTTGAGATAAGTACAAAGTCCTCAATAAGAGGCAGAAGCTACAAATTAACTAAGGTTCATTAACAAGTTTTAGAATAAATTATTATCTTTATGAGACCGACTCAATCTAGGGTTCATTCCATGTCCATCAACATGTCATGACTATATGTTTCTAGCTTAGCTTATCTTGGTTACGTCAGCATTCAAGGGCACTACGCATGACGTTTATCAGCCTGAAGATATACTTGCTAACTAACGGTGAATAGCACCTGATAACCCCGGGGTCTTGATGACGGTCAAATTATACCCGTAAAAGACATCAACGTTGACCTTAAATCGAGATTAATAATATATATTTCATATTAAATCACATATTTATATTTATTATTTAATGTTAAGTGATTATTAATATGATATTTGGTATTTAGCTGTTTTTATTATTTAAAGCCGATTTATTGTGCGATAATTATTGATTTTGCAGATCACAACAAATCGAGAGGATTAATGTCATTCAATCAATTATCTCAAGATAAGGAAGGAAGAAAATCGGAGCATTAAGTGGAAGATTAATCGGATCAACATGCAAGCGTGCAGTGGGGAACAAGCTAGACGAAGAAAACGTGTTAAACATGCAAACTTAGGTTCGGTCGACCGAGCCTATAGCTTCGGTCGACCGAGCCTATAGCTTCGGTCGACCGAGTGCAGCTCTTCGGTTGACCGAGCCTTAGGTTTGGGTCGGTTTCCGGCTTATATCGTGCTTATCTTCTAGAACCACCTTAAGTCGGCAAAAAACCTCTATATAAGCAAGCAGCTACGAGAATTGTAATACACACCTTAGAAATACTTTAGAATATCATTCAATAAAATCACTCTTGATTCAATGTAGTTTATTGAGGGTGTCTCCAGCAATTTAAGGGCTGCATTATGTAAGCCTTTATTTTCTGTTTCTTTTCTTTTAAGTAATTAATTCCCCCCAATTATGCTTTATTGTTTGAGTTAGTTAAATCATAGCTAGATGATGTAGATCTAGGTTATGTCGTTATGGATGTGGCGAAGCCTTGTCTATGAGGATCCCATAACCTACGTCACATATTTAGTTTCTATCCATGAATCTGCTTAGTTTAATTAATGCGTATCTATGTTAGTTTATATGATTGCTGTGCGAATTACTGTTTAATCTGTTCTGTATGACGAAACGCTGAGAGATATGTTCAGGGATGTAATCTGGGAACGAAATTGATTCGGGTGACCGAATGAGTTCACTCGGTCGACCGAGCCCACCTATTCGGTCGACCGAGCCCTGTTTTATCCGTTAAATAGCCACGTCTTTATGGTTAGGTTAACTTAATAGAATTTATCATCTCAGTAGGTATGGCTACGGCTACGTTGCTCGTCTATTTTAATTAGCGTATGATTAGGAAATACCAATATAGGGCTCTAGGTTGGCTCATGAATGATCTTCCGGGACTTTCGGCGAGATCTAGGTAGGTTTTGTATTTGGGAATTGAGCTCACCTAGTTATACGTAAATCGTAGATTAACATGAAACCGTGCGGGTAATTGTTAATAGGACGAGACCGATGCGATCGTTTAGGAAGTACGCCTAACCACGGGAATGTTGCCTAGACGAGGTGTACGATTAATATCGGCATCCTTAGAGTCGTAAGCGTGTGAGTTATATGAGATGGAGGCACTAAAAGGCGAAGTCACGTAACAATATCACAGTGATTTAGTGACTTACCGGTGCTAAGTCAAGTTAAAGAGGATGACTCCCGTAGCCAATCTAAGATAGATACAAACGGATTGACAGTTAATAAGTTCAGTTTATTATATAAATTATCTAGGTCCAAACGATAAAGACTATAATTGGGGAGGTTAATTACGTTGTGTCGAGTCGTGTCTTTACTTTTCTTGTCTTATGTTGGTCGTAGACCGCCTCTATGTCCTTGACATGTTTAATTAATTGTTTGTATATAAGATGATCCACAATTGGTTCCCTGTGGGATCGACCTTGATTCACTATAGCTATACTACGATGGGTCTAGTCCTCTTGCTAGTATTGGTTTATGGTGGTCAAGTATATTATAACCTGATTGACCCCGATCAAGTTTTTGGCGCCGTTGCCGGGGAACCAACGGTCAATTTTATATATAAATAATTTTTTATTCATGTCAAGTTTTCTGTTTTAAAGTCTGTTTTTACGTTTTGAGTCCCTCTGGTTGTCTGCTCTGTCTGAAAATTCCAGCTTAAAAAAAAAAAAAAAAAATTTTATTCGGTCGACCGAGAGACCTCATTCGGTCGACCGAGAATTTATAATTTTTTTTGTTTTGTTCTTGTTCTGTTCTGTTTAAACAGTTGTGTTTTTCGAGTCTGGAATTTCGCGTGTCTGTTTATCCCCGTATGTTTAATCCGTAAGTCTGATAGCAGCATGGGAAACCATGTTAAAATCGATCCTACGGTCTGTTTTGTTTTTCTTCTGTTTGCAGAAACCGGGAAGCAATAATCTGAGTCAGTAATTTTTCAAGGGCGCTGAGAGAATAACCCAGCAAACATGTGGAGCTACGAATCTAAGATGGGAAAAGCGATGGAAGCAATACCTTTAAAGCACCAAGATGGCTCCGAAAAAAATCTTAAAGGCTTAAATTCTTCGTGGTACAATGTTGAAGGCAAGGTACTACCTTTTTTTTGCTTATGTTTTACTACCTTGTGGTTTTTTGAGCATAAGTTAGCCTATACATGAACCTTAGTATGAATCTTGGCCCGGAGTGGTTTGTAAGATTAATTTTATTAGTGTTGATGGTTTTGCCCCATATCTGTCTCATCTAGAGGGTGTAAGGAAACATGTAGTAGTTGAAGGAAGCAGTGAATAAAGAGTTCCTCGTAGTTCTGTTAAAATCTCATGGTCCTATGCATGAAATTGCTTCTACTGGCCATGGGAGCAACAAATTGTGTAGTTTAAGCATTCACAATCTAAAGAAGACGTTGGGTTTTGAAAGAACGCAATCTTCGGCTTTCGTTGATGTTTATGGTGATGGCTTCTCGGTGAACCCACCTTAAACAAAAACGAGATTACGCTTTGGGTGACAATTTAGAAATCGGAGACTCTTAGTACATTGGTTCGGAAATGGTCTAACCATGGCTGGGCGAGTTTAACCGAGCTTCGGCTCAATCGACTCCCCTCCACGTGTGATGTACGTTACAGCAGTTCAACAAGACTTAGCATAGCCGATAAGCCTTCGGGCTAAACGGGGCTTATCTTGACGGATTGGCCTGAACTGTCACATATGTTCCAACGAATAAGATGGCGTAGGCTTGCCTACATAACCGACCTTATTCGGAGTACTTTGATTCATTGTTTCTTATTATCAAGGCCAAAACGTAATTAGTAACCATAATTTTAACCGAGTTTCTTAGAATTCACTAATTCCTAAAACGAGAGCCGAGGTAAGAGCTTTGGATAAATGGTATGGATAAATGTTATTTCCTAGGTCTCACAACAAAGGGAAGGGTATTAATCCGCAAAAGCGACAAGCCACCTCTAATAGTGCTCAGAGGGGTCAATATCTCGTGATCTAAGAATAATGACTGACAAGGATACTTTTGTAAGGTCGAGCTGATGACTTTAAACTCAGAACTACTTCTTTAAAACCCTTAGGATTTCTTTTTAGGATTATAGGTTTTATTTTCTTTGAGTCAAATAAGAGTAACGTGAAATATGTTGAGGTTTTTTATTTTGCCGTGTTCTGATGGCCATTGGGCTAAGGATGTGCAAAACTTTTTTACTCAATATAGGCCACGTGAAATAGAGTTACGTAGGAGAGTCGAAAAATTGCTAAAGAAAAGGAAATTTAGCAAACAACCTTAAGATGGAAGCATTAAGAGAGCTTGAGAATTATTGAAAATGTAACAGAGAATGATTGATGCGAACAAGAACAATTTTGGTCAACTTCCAAAATCTTTTAGAATGGTGATCCAAGTGAAAATCCAAAGTAGTGTGCAATTCATTCTGCAATTATCCTTATCTTTCCCTTTACACTTTTTCACCTTCAAACTTTTCGATCCTCTCACCAATCTGCCCCAACAGTTCACATTTCTAACCATTCTTTCATCGCCTCTCTTTCTTTCCATCCGTTTCACTCTCCCACCCAATCCCATTCCCTTAAACAATACCCACCCAAAACACAATTTCTTACCCACCCTTTATCTTTTCTTACCATCCTTATATGTATCCTTTTTCTAAACCCATCATACTCTCAACCTCCATTTTGTTTACAAAATACCATTGTGTTGCGGAATTTGAAATATTGCTCAGCTTTAATGATTATCTTTTATCATTTTGATTTTCATGATCCTAGTTGGGGTAAGTGTAGCTCTGACCCTAGCTAGATTTTAAAGGTTTTTGGTTCGATCAAAGTACGACTTATCTTTCTACCGGAAGTTTTAAATTTCACATTTTTTTCCGTCTATTCCGGCATTTCTAGATGATAAGTTTTGTTCTGAACTATCACACCGATCTGACCTTGTTGATGACGGTTATGACTTTTACGTGATGCATTGGGTTATTAGTAATTTCAAGGAGTAGTTACATCTCCCTAAGCTGTTGATATCCAATGCAAACGAGAAGTTTCTGCGCTAAGTATTCAATTTTATCTTTAGCCAATAGGTCGCATTCAATCTGTTATACCTTACCAAGTTTCTCTTTTCCTGGATTGAATACCTTTTCGATCGAGTCACCCTCGTGTTTTCCCACGTCGGGTAATGCTTTTTGATCTTTGTCTTCTCCACCCGGTTTTAAGAATATTTAGGCGGTGGAGGTTGTAGATGAAGACCACCATCTTTAGTTGCTTGTTTATTTTTCTTTCTATTTAGTATTTTTCTTTTTGGTTTCCCGTGTCATTGGTTGTATACAATAAAGTGGCTTAAACTGTTTTTAGGTATTTATACCTCATTACTGCCACATTATTTTATAACTTCCATAGACATGGTATTTGACGGTTTCGTGGAGTTTGTCTGCTTATACAGGTTTTCACTTGCTTCTCCACAACGTGCTGAAATTTACTCCGATCTTTTTCCTTTACTTGAGAGCGGTTTCCAGAGCTAAGTCTTTTTCTTAACTTCTCATTTATTTTTGTCATTAAGGACAATGCCATGTTTAAGTGGGGGGTAGGAGACTTAGCCATGTTATGTTATAATTGAAAATTGAATGAAACGGCACATGATTGAAAAATTTGAATAAATACCATATTATGTATCTCGTACCCTTAGAATTGTGAGTTCCTAGCTAAGAATTGATAGGAAAGGAACCAAGTTTCATGAGTACGTGATCATTTTATACTTATGCTAAGTAAATTTAAGGATATTCATGCTGGTTGTTGCGAGTAGTTATTTATTATTCAATTACTCAATCTGTGAATCGAGTATACCGCGCAAATCATAATAACTGAAGAAATTATGTGTACATTGCATAGATGATTGGTTATGTAGACTTAGTGTCGATACTTATTGGCTGATGTATTCTTATCTTCTTGCCAACAAAAGCGGAGTAATAAGCTTGAGACATACCTGTGTTTTAGCAAAATGTTAGACACTGGACTTGTAGTAACATTACCAAAGTAGCCTTGCGCTTGTGGTAATATTCAATGCTATATTTGATCTAAGATAGGGGGATACTTTAAAAAGTTTTCTTCCTTGAGATTTATAGTATTTGAAAATTTTGAAGATATGAAAAGAATATTCAACTCTTTAAGAGGCTTTGAGTAGTACTCGGTCTCCAAGTCCAAAAACCCTATAGATACGCTCTTGCTTATTGCTCTAGTGCTTCAAAAATTTAAAGGCTTGAGAAGTATGAATGCTGAGGTTGGTAGGTTGAGATTGCGAAGTTAGCATAAACTCTAATCTTGCCACGAATATATAGAAATAAATGCACATGCACACATCACTTCGATTCATAGTGAGTAGTGAATAATGGATATCTTATGAGCATGACTAGTATGAGTTTACTTGAGTTTCTTGCGTAAGTATGACCTGACCATGGGAAATGTTGTCTTGGGAAATGACTTATTGATGCTTTGTTCGGGACGATCAAAGTCTAAGTGGGGGGTAGTTGATGACGGTCAAATTATACCCGTAAAAGACATCAACGTTGACCTTAAATCGAGATTAATAATATATATTTCATATTAAATCACATGTTTATATTTATTATTTAATGTTAAGTGATTATTAATATGATATTTGGTATTTAGTTTGTTTTTATTATTTAAAGCCGATTTATTGTGCGATAATTATTGATTTTGCGAGATCACAACAAATCGAGAGGATTAATGTCATTCAATCAATTATCTCAAGATAAGGAAGGAAGAAAATCGGAGCATTAAGTGGAAGATTAATCGGATCAACATGCAAGCGTGCGATGGGGAACAAGCTAGACGAAGAAAACGTGTTAAACATGCAAACTTAGGTTCGGTCGACCAAGCCTATAGCTTCGGTCGACCGAGTGCAGCTCTTCGGTTGACCGAGCCTTAGGTTTGGGTCGGTTTCCGGCTTGTATCGTGCTTATCTTCTAGAACCACCCTAAGTCGGCAAAAAACCTCTATATAAGCAAGCAGCTACGAGAATTGTAATACACACCTTAGAAATACTTTAGAATATCATTCAATAAAATCACTCTTGATTCAATGTAGTTTATTGAGGGTGTCTCCAGCAATTTAAGGGCTGCATTATGTAAGCCTTTATTTTCTGATTCTTTTCTTTTAAGTAATTAATTCCCCCCAATTATGCTTTATTGTTTGAGTTAGTTAAATCATAGCTAGATGATGTAGATCTAGGTTATGTCGTTATGGATGTGGCGAAGCCTTGTCTATGAGGATCCCATAACCTACGTCACATATTTAGTTTCTATCCATGAATCTGCTTAGTTTAATTAATGCGTATCTATGTTAGTTTATATGATTGCTGTGCGAATTACTGTTTAATCTGTTCTGTATGACGAAACGCTGAGAGATATGTTCAGGGATGTAATCTGGGAATGAAATTGATTCGGGTGACCGAATGAGTTCACTCGGTCGACCGAGCCCACCTATTCGGTCGACCGAGCCCTGTTTTATCCGTTAAATAGCCACGTCTTTATGGTTAGGTTAACTTAATAGAATTTATCATCTCAGTAGGTATGGCTACGGCTACGTTGCTCGTCTATTTTAATTAGCGTATGATTAGGAAATACCAATATAGGGCTCCTAGGTTGGCTCATGAATGATCTTCCGGGACTTTCAGCGAGATCTAGGTAGGTTTTGTATTTGGGAATTGAGCTCACCTAGTTATACGTAAATCGTAGATTAACATGAAACCGTGCGGTAATTGTTAATAGGACGAGACCGATGCGATCGTTTAGGAAGTACGCCTAACCACGGGAATGTTGCCTAGACGAGGTGTACGATTAATATCGGCATCCTTAGAGTCGTAAGCGTGTGAGTTATATGAGATGGAGGCACTAAAAGGCGAAGTCACGTAACAATATCACGGTGATTTAGTGACTTACCGGTGCTAAGTCAAGTTAAAGAGGATGACTCCCGTAGCCAATCTAAGATAGATACAAACGGATTGACGAGTTAATAAGTTCGAGTTTATTATATAAATTATCTAGGTCCAAACGATAAAGACTATAATTGGGGAGGTTAATTACGTTGTGTCGAGTCGTGTCTTTACTTTTCTTGTCTTATGTTGGTCGTAGACCGCCTCTATGTCCTTGACATGTTTAATTAATTGTTTGTATATAAGATGATCCACAATTGGTTCCCTGTGGGATCGACCTTGATTCACTATAGCTATACTACGATGGGTCTAGTCCTCTTGCTAGTATTGGTTTATGGTGGTCAAGTATATTATAACCTGATTGACCCCGATCAGGTCTCCCCGGTATGCGTATACGCTCGATGAATTTCCTCCGTTACCCTTCAGCCTTTTGAGCCAGTAGCGTTGTTCACCTTGGTGTGCGTACCACATCGCCGATATGAATCGGTGCATGACCAAGAATAGATGACATTTAATCTTCTTACTAGCACGTATGTAATTTTATTGTGTATTTACTAGCCACCTAAGTGTTTTCAAGGCAAAGCTCACTTTATCATCCCTACTCCCTCACTTAGAAAGCTAGACATCACATATCAAGACATTGATGAACTCTAGTTCATCAAAGCACAAGCCCTTTCATGCCCTTCCGACGGTCCCGAACTTCAACTCCCTTGAAGAGTACATCCGGTGCCGGAACTAAACGCTTCAGAAGCTCAATCGAGGCTTGTTCATGTTTAATTAATGTTATAAGATCAAAGAACAACATTCAAGACTCATACCGTAGCTTAAAACAACTTATTCTTCAAAAACATGGCCGCAGTGTCCACACCGGAATCTGGTGCGCCCGCACTGGACGTCCTGAAGCTAAACGAAACCTTCTGCTGAGCCAGTGTGCCTGCACTGGCTTCTAGTGCGCCCGCACTGGGTCTCTGAATGTAAAATCCAACTTTCTGACTACCCGGTGCACCCGCACTGGTTCCAGTGTGCCCGCACTGAAGTTCTAAATGTAAAAATAACCTTTCTGCTCTTCCAGTGTGCCCGCACTGGCCTTGGTGCGCCCGCACCAAGCGCGGTAAACCCCAAAAACTCAGTTTCCTACCCTTAAATGATCCCTAATCGTTCCCAAACATGTTCAACATCATAATACTCAGAAAAAAGCATAAAAACATAACTTTTAACTACCATAACAACTCTAGATCCTTAGGCAACATGAAAGTATGATTCCTAGCATAAAATCATATCAAACCTTAACATAAACCCTAATAAACCGGAATTAATTCATAGGAAGATCCTTTTACCTGATAGCAAGCAATCCAATCTTCAAACTCTCAGAAAAACAGCAAAACTTGAACCTTTCTTTCAGGAAACCTATGTGATCAATCCAAAGTTTAGATTAGATTTGACCACGCGCTTCTAAACACATAAAACTATGAATTCATGAGTTTGAATCCATCAAACTCAATCAAGAACATAACTAGGGTTCAAAAACATACCTTGACAAAGTCTTAACTTTCTGGTGTTGAATCGATGCTCTCTTCATGACGATTATGTTGCTTTACTCTGATATGAAAACCGTTAAGATCCGTCTTAGAAATTGAAAGAAAAGCTCTCAGCCCTAATTCTTGCTCGTTCTCAAGAGCATATGAAGAAATTCTGATTTCTTTTCGGTTATGGGAACTAATGGGATTTATTTTCCTTAAATAGAAAATCCCAAAAATAATAATACTTATTATTTTCCCTATTATTAAAAAAATCAGATTTTCCCCTAATATATATATATATATATATATATATATATATATATATATATATATATATATATATATATATATATATATAAATAAAATTTCGACACACACACACACATATATATATACTCCACAAAAACTTAACTCCAATAAAAGTAAAGAATAATAATATTTCGTTTTCGCAAAATGACACGTCTACCATCTTCCGAAAATCGGAATATTACAGCAGACGACCAGTATATAGAGTAGGTGCTCCATATCGGCCCTCGATCACCATTACGATTTCATGGAAATGCTCGCAAGATGCGCGATCGCCACGTACAAGTACCGACGAAGCCGCGCTAATGAATGCATGCCTTGAGACGTTCTTTCTATCGGCATTTTCAGACTAACCGTTCTTAGGCATATTTGAAAGACCCGATGCGAGAAGGGTGCGTGCATGCATGTGTGCCTCATTCGAGTGTTTGAGGTATGTTTAGATATTAAATATTTTGATTTGATTCGTATTTGATGCGAGTCAGAACCGCAGGCCAGCACAACAGCAGAACTACAGGAGGACTCCAGCTAGACCGTCAGCCCCACCAACAGCAGCGACACCGCCTTGCCCTAAGTGTGACAAATCTCATGTTGGAGAGTGCCGTGTTGGCACAGGAGCGTTTTTTCACTGTGGTGATACATGTCACATTGTTAGAGATTGCCCAATGAGGAGGAACACTCATACTCCAGCATCTACAGCTTCTAGGCCACCCTCAGGGAAAGTTAGGCTGTCAGGACCTACCAGAGTTTTTGCACTGGATGCGGAAGCATACGAGTCATATGAGGCAGTCGTCACAGGTACTTTTAACAGTTTTTGTTTCCTTTCAGTATGGTTTTGAGTGTGCAATTTCGTTGCTTGAATACATGTTGCTTTCCTTGCCTACTAGGTTCTATACAAGTAGGAGGTTTACTTGTGTCTGCTTTGTTTGACACTGGCGCTTCAAACACGTTTGTGTCAACTAAGGTAGCCGAGCAACTTAGGATGCCTTTTGGAAAGTTAAGGAAGCCCTTAAAGATTAATACCCCATTAGGAAAGTCTTCTAAGGTTGATCAGATGGTTCCTCAATGCAAGATGCAAGTTGGTAAGTACAAATGTGAACATGATCTGATTGTGTTGGATTTCTCAGGCTTTGACGTCATTCTAGGAATGGATTGGTTTCAAAGAATCATGTACATCTGGATTGCAAGGATAAGAAAGTGATGTTCAAAGAACCAGACAAATCTTCTATCACTTTTCAAGGTAATGCCAAGAATTCAAGTGTTAGGAATTATCCAATAATTTCTGCACTTAAGGCAGTCAAGACAATTCAAGCAGGATGTGATGCTCGGTTGTTTAACATGGTTGATACATCGAAGAATGGGCCAGAGTTAAAAGATATCCCTATAGTGAATGAGTTCCCTGATGTGTTTCCAGAAGAGTTACCAGGAGACACGCCAGATAGAGCTTTCGAGTTCACCATAGAATTGATTCCGGGAGCGGGACCGCTTTAAAGCTCCTTATAGGATGGCACCAAATTTGAGTTAAAGGAGTTGAAAGAGCGACTTGCGGATATGTTGAAGAAGAAGATCATCCACCGAGTACTTCACCGTGGGGAGCTCCGGTGTTGTTTGTGAAGAAGAAAGACGGGAGCATGAGGATGTGTATAGACTATAGAGAGTTGAACAATCTCACTATTAAGAATAAGTATCCACTCCCGAGGATAGACAACTTGTTTAATCAATTACAAGGGAAGAAGGTATTCTCTAAGATTGATTTAAGGTCGGGTTATCACTAGTTGAAGGTTAAGGAATCAGATATTCCTAAGACAGCGTTCAACACTAGATATGGGCATTACGAATTCAGAGTTATGCCATTTGGTCTCACAAATGCACCTTCGGCATTTATGGATCTTATGCAAAGAGTCTTTATGCCATATCTGGATCAGTTTGTTATAGTGTTCATAGATGACATTCTGATTTACTCTAAGGACGAGGAAGAACACGAGATGCACTTGAGGATTGTTCTCCAAACTTTGAGAGAGGAGAAGTTGTTTGGCAAGTTCAGTAAATGCTAGTTCTGGTTAGACCAAGTGAGTTTCTTGGGTCATGTCATCTCAGGTGAAGGAATTAAAGTGGATTCAGCTAAGATTGAAGCGGTAGTTAAGTGGCCTAGACCTACTATAGTGTCAGAGATTCGGAGTTTCTTAGGTTTGGCAGGCTACTATCGGCGTTTTGTACATGATTTCTCAAGAATAGCAGCGCACTTACAAGTCTCACTCGAAAAGGAGTGAAGTATGAATGGACTAAGGAGTGTGAATAAGCGTTTCATATTCTTAAGAATAAATTAACCACATCACCAATATTGACTCTTCCAGAAGTGTTTGACAATTATGATGTTTACACTGATGCTTCGGGTCAAGGTCTTGGTTGTGTGTTATCTCAGAATGGAAAGGTCATAGCATATGCATCAAGGCAGTTGAATATCATGAGAAGAATTATCCGACGCATGATCTTGAGTTAGCAGCAGTTGTCTTTGCGTTGAAGAACTGGAGACATTACTTGTATGGAGTCAAGGCTCGTATTTTCACCGACCATCATAGCCTTAAGTACTTCTTTAAGCAGCATCAGTTGAATATGAGACAAAGGCGTTGGTTGGAGTATGTTAAGGACTACGACCTTGATATTCAATATCATCCAGGAAAGGCGAATGTTGTAGCAGACGCCTTAAGCAGGAGACCAGTGAGTTCGCTTATCAGCGTCCCGGATGTTGTTGATCAGTTGGAGGGCTTGACCTTTCACGATATCGGTCCACAGGAATAGGTTGGTTGTTTTGCACCGTTGATCGCCAGTTCAGAGTTGGTTGTTGAGATTCAGAGGAAGCAAGATGAAGATCCGATTTTGGTTGACTACAAAAGAGTTGCTACGACGAAGCCAGCCAGTGGCTATGAGTTAGATGCAGATGGTAACCTTTGGTATCAAAATAGGTTGTGTGTTCCTCAGGTGGACAACTTAAGGAATATGGTTATGGATGAAGGCCATAAAGTTGCGTTTGCAGTTCATCCTGGAGCAAACAAGATGTATAAAGAGCTGAAGCAATATTACTGGTTGCCATCAATGAAAATTGAGATCGCAGAGTTTGTGGCCAGATGTGATACATGCCAGCGAGTGAAGGCTGAGCATAGAAGACCAGCAGGATTGTTAAAACCTTTAGAGATTCCCGAATGGAAGTGGAGAAGATCACTATGGATTTTGTCGGTGGTTTACCCAAGACTAGAACAGGTTTTGATAAGATTTGGGTAATAGTCGATCGGTTGATTAAGTCTGCGCATTTCTTGCCAGTGAATGAGAAAATGAGATTGAAGAAGTTAGCTACACTTTATCTGCACAGTATTGTGAAGCTTCGGAGTCCCAGTTTCAATTGTGTCTGACCGGGACAGTAGGTTCATCAGCAGATTTTGGATGAGTTTACAGAAGCAACTTGGTACGAAGTTAGATCCGAGTACAGCGTTTCATCCCCAGAAAGACAAGCAGTCAGAAAGTACGATTCAGACTCTCGAGGACATGTTGTGAGCGTGTGATTTGGAAGTAGGAGGCTCATGGGATGAGTACCTCCCAGTGGCAGAGTTTGCATACAATAATAGCTACCATGCAAGCATCAAGATGCCACCGTTTGATGCTTTATATGGAAGAAAGTGCAGAACACCAGTATTTTGGGATGAAGTTGGAGAGAAACATATAACGGGGCCAGAGTTGATACAGCAGGCTAAAGAGAAGATTGAGGTAGTTTGTCGGAATCTGAAAATGGCTCAAGACATGCAGAAGAGTTGGGCAGATGTGAGAAGAAGACCGTTGGAGTTTGAGGTCGGGGATAAAGTGTACCTCAAGGCATCACTGATGAGAGGATTGAGACGGTTTGGACAGAAGGGCAAGTTGAGCCCCAGATTTGTAGGACCTTTTGTGATCTTAGCTAAAGTGGGACCTTTAGCTTATCGTTTGGAATTGCCAGAGTCCTTGTCAAGAGTTCATAACATCTTTCATGTGTCAATGCTAAAGAAATGTTTGACTGATATTGATACGGAAGCAAACGTTGCCCTCGAAATGGTTGAAGAGAACCTAACTTACCAAGAAGAACCAGTTTGTATCTTGGAACGGAAAGTAAAGCAAGCCAAGGGTGAAGATGTTCAACTAGTGTTGGTTCAATGGAGTAATCATACATCAGAAGAGGCAACATGGGAGAAAGAAGATGACATGATTGTTGAGTTCCCAGACTTCAAGAACCTTCCAGGCACGTTCAGTTTCGAGGACGAAACTTCTTTTAAGAGGGGAGGAATGTAATACCCCGATAATACGAGTAAGGGTATAATAGTAAGAATACGGATTTATATTATATATTTATCTGTATTTTTATATTATATATATCTAACTTATTTTAAAAAGGGAATTAAAAAAAAGGATTTTTTTTAAGGATTATTAATTTAGAAATTAAATTATTAAATGACAATTTAATTTCCTAAACTGAAACCCCCACCCCTTAATTCCCCTTTAATTGAGAGTTCATCAGAAAAAAAAAAAAAAAAAAAGGGAGAAGCTCTGCGTAAAAAAAAAAGGAAGGAGAAGGAGGAATCTTCAACAATTTGCTCAATCCGTTCATCGTTTGTGCAGACCGCAGTAGAGAGAAGTAATCGTCTCGTTGCAAGCGTTCTTTTGACATCAACAATTCCGTATTTCGTAAGTATCCATCTTTTAGGTTCTTCTAGAATCGTATTCGTTTTGGGGTGTTTAGGATGATATATAGGTTGTGTTGTTAATCGTAGTCGTCGTTTTGGTTTGTATAGATTGCGTAGAATGTGAGGATTCGCAGCTGTCCTGTTGTGTTTGGTTTTGGATCTTTTCCTAACTATTATCGAGGTAAGGGGGTGTTTTAAACGGATTTTTGATGTTCAACCGTAATCATCAATGTCGTTGGTATAAATTCTGTGTCCCTAGTTCTTGCTGTTATATATATATAGTTTTTCCTTCGCTTACGGACGATATTTTGGTACTGTGGTGGTACCCAGTTGATGTCGAATAGAAAAAAAGGGGGCATGCATCTGTACCGTTTTTCTTTTCGGTTGCTTGTTGCTGTCAAATTTTATTATAATATAGAAAGAAAGAAAAAAAAAGACTAAACCCTGCTGCTAGTGCCGAGGGTCCGAAAAATTAATATTAGCCATGTTCTTTGTTTCATTCTGTGGAACAATAATAATAATTATTATACTATATAAGGATGGTATTTATAAACCTAAATGTTATATGATGTGAAATTTAATTATTATTTGTGTATAACGTGTTATGGTTTGGTATGTATGTCTTTTGAGACATTATTAATTGAAATGCCAAAAGTCCTAACTTCCGACTTCAAAGGCTTTAAGATCAATCGCCATTAACCGAGACCCTCTGCGGGGAGTAGGGGTGTACATAGTCCAGTCCGGTCGGTTTTTTACGATTTTCTGAACTGAACTGTAGTTACGGTTTTGATATTTTCTGAACTGAACTGAATTGATCATTTTTATGAATTGGACTAAACCAATACAGTCCGGTTCGGTTCAGTTTCGGTTTTCAGACTGTATTTTATTTTCCATAAAATTTTGATTTTTTCTTCTAAAAATGAGACAAACACCATTATTGGCACCGTAAGGCAGTGGGTGGTCGTTGTACCGATAATTTCAAAGGTTGCTTTCAGTCTTTCACGATCAAAGGATGAAGAATATTAGAAGAAGCAAGAACGGCCGGTGAGCTCAAACGGCGGTTATCGGCGGCTGGGAAGCATTTTAGGTTTAGGTAGAAACGGCAAAAATATAAGGTTTAGAAATTTAGGGTTGTGTGTGGGGGGTTTTTATATTAGGAGCTAGTGAACAAATTAAATTATATATATATAAAATTAAAAATGAAGTATAACCGGTTCGGTTCGGGTCATACCAGTTTTTATGGATAAACCCGAAAACTGAATTGGATTTCCGGTTCGGTTTTTCTTCAATGAAAAAACCGATTGGAAAACTGCGGTTCATCATTTTCCGGTCCGGTTTAATCCGGTTCAGTCGGTCAGTCCAGTTTTTCAATTTCGTTGTACACCCCTAGCGGGGAGAAGGTGGTAGCCCAGAAGGCGGTTGTTTAGACCTTGCGGGGTCATTGGTTTAATAGTCATTGATGCCTTTTACAACGTGCTAGGTAGTTAATCTAAATTGTCTAGGACTAGATGTCCTTAGGAAGCCAAGTGGAATGAACTTAGGTGGTTAGATTAACTACGTAATAAACATATGTGATGAGTCTAAAAGCTAAAACGTTGTAATTCTTGGTGAGACACATTTATGATTCGCAGCATTAAATCATTTTTCATACGTAACGGACAATATTCGGGTTTTGGGAAATGTTCCACACGGAACCATCCGTGCCATATGAGGTGTTGAATATGTCCCGGTGCATACCCATCATTCGGGCATTGTGTCCTTGAATTACAATGTAACATAGATAATTGCTCGTGATGGTGCTAACAGACTTAGCAGAGGGGAGTGTATTTTAATACAACGTATGTGGTAGATGTGTAGATCAATGTGTGTTACCGATCTTCTACCCCTTTTCCTTATTGTACCCCACCCCGAGAATATTGGCAGGTAGATGAGTGTGGCTATGACAATAGTCAAGATGTAGACGTTTGAGCTTGGAGTTCGAGATAAAGTTTATTTTAATTTCCATTGTTTCAATAATACATTAGAATTGTAAACGTTTAACGTTTGAGATGCCACTAGTCTTTTAGCTTCACGTTTTATCTTTTTTATTTGGGATTGTAATAGTTTAAACAACATTTAATTCTGTTGTTTCTTTTGAGGATGCTCTTAGACTTGATTTGAAACTTTGATCGATCTGTTTTGTTTGTCGTTTGACATTCCCGAGTTGTTCTTTTAAGTCTTCCGCTTTGCAATTGATATTAATGTATGATGACGTAGGCTTACATATATATACTTCTTTGATTTATTAAAGAAAAAAATATATGCGTGCCGGGCATTCTTTCCGGATAAGGACTCGGTATCCGGAACGGGGCGTCACATCATCTTTCGGTAATGTTTTTGTGATCACTTTTCGGGGGATTTAGCTTTTTCGAAATACTATCATGATGGTTGATACAATGTAATACTAGCCATATATTATTTTCCTGTTTGACTATAATTTAAAGTCTCAAAATAATATCATGATGGTTGATACAATGTAATACTAGCCATACAATATATATATATATATATATATATATGTTTATATATATATATATATATATATATATATATATCCTATAATTTAAAGTCTCAAAATAATATCATGATGGTTGATACAATGTAATACTATATATATATATATATGTTAAAGTGTAGAAGATCATTTGAATACATATTTGACCACCCCAGGCATGTGTGTGTTCATGAGATAATCCTCCCAATCAATGACTTGAGGATCAAATACCAACTGATCCTTGTCTCTTGCTGTCATCAACATCTTTGTATTCTTGTCATCATAACTGCACAAAAAATGGTGATGAAATGTATATAATTAAGTATTTATTGTTTCTTCAACTAATTATAGACAAAGAATTAATTAATATCTTGATAGATAGATACTTACATGCCCTTGAAGAACAAGTAAGGTCCATATAGGTCTATCATTTTCATAACAAACATGATTTTCATATGGAGGTCATGGTAGAAGCCATTTAATGAATGGCACAGAGCTGAATTCAGTACTTTTAATCCCTACAAACACCGGTTCCAAAACATATATATCAAAAGTTAGTATCATTGTGTGTGTATATATATATATTTATATAATGTTACTGTCACGACCACTCTGACAGAATAAATGCTATAACATGATATGGTATTGAGACCTCCCTTATGACGTGACATTTATCTAAAGAGAAATCTCACTACCACATCAGTAGTGGTCCCACTAACTAATAAAGGTTGTGGGTTTGTTGGGTTACGTACTATGGCACGATAAATATCATAATGTGTCAGTGGGACCCCTCTATAATTAGACGGCATATGATTAGGGATCTCAATGCTACGTAACATAACATGATGTGGAAGTGAGACATCTAATGATGCGACATCCGTTTATTGAGTCTAGTTATAAAATCTCATATCGGTAAAATAAAATCCTGCTCACCCTCATATAAGTGTGAGGAATAAATGTCTTGTCAACTCGGGTTAGCCCTTTTAGACCAAACGAAGACGGCGGTCTAAGCAGTTGACCGGACCATTTATGACTCATTTAGCGCTACCTGGCCCGGGGTTCGGGGGCGAATAGAATGGTATCAGAGCCGACTATCATACCGAACTAAGTGCCACACCGTAAGAGGCGGTGGGGGCCACCTCTAGAATCCTATGGTAGAGACGAACTGAGACAAATCCACTAGGGCACATCTTGGCCGTCCTGGCGAGGACGCCAGTCCCTTAAAAGGTGGGAGAATGTAAAATCTCACATCGGTAAATTAAAGTC
>JAVUPR010000514.1:3460000-3830000 GCA_036785695.1 Gentiana straminea | reverse complement strand
GGGAATTTCAATATCAACAACTAAGGTGTTGATCAAACTCAAAGATCAACTAGACAACATCCACAGATGTACAAAAAATATAGTATACAAACAAGTTCTACAGTCTGGTACGTAAATATTATATTCCTTTATTATCATTATTCCATTATTTTCATTAAATAATTCATACTTACTCTTATGAGCTCTTACAAAAAAAAAAAAACGACCCTTATTAATGAATAATGAAAGCACACAAAGTTTTTACACTTTTTAATGACCCAATTTATGCTATGAAAGTAGAGGACACGTGGAGAATGAAAGAGCACAATAACGACAACTGCATCATTAAACATTGAAATCTAGAGTGATATTTTGTATTTCTATAAATTTTTATTGTTTTATTATATATATATTCAACTTCTTACCATTTTATGTTTATCCTGAAATGCACAACAGTATCAGACGATGTCTGAAATCGTCAAATTGGGATCATTAAACCAAAATCATCAAATAATTACGTTAAATTTATTTTAATTTAGGAAATACTTTAACCACTCACTCAAATAAATGTAGGGGTTCTATTGGCACCCCCTATTTACTACTTGAACTCACTTACTACTTGTACCACAAAATTTTACTTTTGACACCGCGGTTAATATTTCTATTATTTTCATACTTCATACACCACAAACTCTACTACTTTCACCACAACTTTTAAAAAATTCAAACTAGTCCTCCCAAAAATTCACCCCCCCCCCCAATTTTTTCCAGCGACCGCCGCCACCCCCACCCCCCACCCCCCACCCCCTCAATTTACAGCCCAAAACCATTTTCTCAACCACCCTCAAACACCCTCACCACCATCCTAACACTTCTTCATATTCCATATAGCATAACCCCTTTCTCCCATTTTTTCCGATGACCTCCCCCCCCCCCCCCCAAACCATTTCTCCGATAACCCCCCTTTCAAACAGCACCCCCCATTTCCGGCGACCCCCCACCATTTTCACGACCCAAAACATCATTCTTTTTCATTTCCACCACCCCGCTAGGCCTGTAAGTGAGCCTTAACGTTCGATTCGATTTGGCATGTTCGGCTCGAAAAAGTTCCGTTCGGGGCTCGGCTCGTATCATCAAACGTAGAATAGGGCCTTGGAAATTGGTATTCGGACAAACGAGCCGAACATGTTCGAACATGTTCGGCTCGTAGAGTTGCAGGGTATTTTTGGACATGTTATGTTATATTTTGGAATAGGGCCTTGAATATTTTGGACATGTTATGTTATATTTTGGGACATGTAATGTATTATTTTGGTTTTGGACATGTATTTTTGAACTAGAATTATTTATTGGGTATTTTTAAATTTTCGGACCGAACATGTTCGAACTATTCGAACTGTTCGAGCCGAATAGTACCGAATTTTTTTCCCTTTTTTTTAAGTTCGAGCCGAACCGAATCCTGATATTTTAGGCTCGAAAATTTTGAGCCGAATCGAGCCATGTATTCGAACATGTTCGAGCCGAACCGAACTACTCCAGGGTTCAGTAGGGTTCGGCTCGTTTACAGGCCTACACCCAGCCCCTTCCCCTCTACAAAACAGCTGCCCTCTTCCTTCCCCGACGCTCCATCTCCTCCCTCCCCTTTAACAGCCGCCGTAAAAGGCACCAACGCAACACCATTATTTTTTGGAAACCCACCTGCAAATCGACACCCCTCGTCCATGGATGAATGCGTGATGGTTGGGAATGGAGGCCATAATGTTTTGGCAAATGAAGTGAGGGATGAGGAGAAGAAGAAGAAGAAGAAGAAGAAGAAGAGAGTGGGAATTTTTTTTTTTTTGTGGCAAATAAAGAGTTGCGATTTGGATGCTTGATTTATGGAAGGGGCAGCGGCTGAGGGAGGAGGAAGAAGGGGGGTGGCGGCTGGGAGGGGAGTAGGTTAAGATAAATTAGGGTTTTGTTTTGAGGAAGGAAAGAAAACTTTATTTTTGGAATAATTATGGATTAAAGTGTAATTTTATTTTTTATAATAATTATGTGGTGTATAAAGTAAAAATGTAGTGTGTAGAAGTAAAAAATAATAATAACAAAAAGGGTGCCATAAGTAATAATGGGGGTACCAATAGAACCCCCTAAATGTAATGCTATTAATTATCAATTCTAATTCAACAAAATAAATTAAACGTTAAAAGTCTATGATAAAAATCACAATTAATCAAATAAAATAAAACCATAAAAACAGAAATCATATAATTCATCAAGATCTAAAATCAATTAAATAATCAAGTCTTCAAGCTCCTTATTGCAAAAAAAAAAAATTCTTCAACATCCTTGATTGATTATTTATAATTATTCATTATTAATTAAAAAAAGAAACGAATATCAATTAAGTAATAATAAAATAACGAAATAAAAATATAAAAAAATCATGAAGATCTTCCATTAAACAAAACCATAAAAACGAATGTGATTGAGTGCCTATGTACCCAAAGGATTTGAGATCAAGCTATTAATAAAATTCTGAATTCGTGAGGAGTGAATCATATTTATATGATCCTCTTTCCGGAGAAGATGCGGAGCACATGATTGGGGACATGACTGAAATCATGGGACGGTTTACAGTTCGTGCCATAATAGAGTGGTAATCATAGAGGCATTATTGTGGCAATTATAGTATGCTAAATGACCTGACCGGTCTCAAAAACCTAAAGTCATCGATGATGATATGTCCGAGCTGAGACACTTCATATAACATATTCATCAAAGTTATCTAAAGTATGAGGCCCTAAATTGGGCAGAGCTTCTGTGTCTTATATGGTAAATTGATCTGACGTCGCCCATTAGGTGCCACGTGTATGACGTCGGGTCATACCCACCGTCAAAATCCTCACAGACCTGAGCTAGAACGGAGGTCATAGGTTAGGTCTTATTGGAGATGATGTTGCACTTCTTAAGAGGCGGGAAACCCAAAGGTCTCTGACATGAATGCGTTTTCCAGCTATCTTTTGAAATTCAAATCTTCATTATCAAATTTTGAGATCCCGATTCACTTGCACCTTGGCATACGTACTAATCATTAAATCATGTAATCAAGACGTCTCTCAGACTTCACCATTATAAAATAAAATTCCCTAATCTGAATCTTTCTTTGATTTTCCATTATAATCAAAGTCCTTTTGGTTTTCAGAGTATGCGCATTATCAACAAAGTCATTCATTTCTTCTTCTGAAATCGAAATCCTCCCTGAAATCTAAATGGCCTCTCAATCACAAAAGTTTTGGGTTCATTTGAAACTCCTCAACCCACTCAACAGAAAGGTACAAACTCATCTAAGGTTGTGGTCGTACTTTTTGGTGTGGAGGATATTCGATCTTCCCTTACCGTCAACGCTGCCACGGAGGAGATTTTCTGGACTTAGGATATTGACTGAAAATATTCAGTACTCGCCTCCCGTCATCTGATGTGAGGGCCAATAAACCCCTTGCAAGTTTTATGACCGTTTACAAAGAAACAATTGGTGGGAGGTCTCCGATTGCCTTTGAATCCAGCCCTCATACATGTCTAGAGATTTGTCCGGTCCAGAGATTTTTTAAGTATCCATTCTTTTATGATTCAGGTGGTTTATATTATGTTGTAACAATAGACGTGTTCATAATGTTATGTTGTTTAGAATCTGTTTGTGTTGATGTTTATTCCACAATTGAATTTACAATTGAAACAATCAACTCATACAATGTTATCATTGTACACTATACAATTATTTTATGGTTAAACACATACTTAACAATATATAACGTTAAATTATGTTGTATTCATATAAATATATAAATTTAACCAACACTGACACGTGCAACGCACGTGCATTTTGCTAGTATATATATATGTGTCGGTGAGACTACTCATTATACGACACTGATGAGACCACTCATGATGTGACAGTGAAATCCTTATTCAAATAGGTATCAGGTCATGAGAAGTTGTACGTACTCCCACATCATGTTGTGACATTTAATTTATTGTTTCTAAGTGATTGTGGTGGTAACGGTAACATTACTATGTATATATAGAGAGAGAAGAGAGAATAACCTTTGGATGCCGAGATCCTTCATGGCAGATTTAACAACTTCATGAGAAGAGCAGTCGGATTGTTTAAGAGTTTCATCAATTAGTTTCTCTTCTGCGTCAATGTCTAATCCTTTTGTACCATTTAGTGCTTCTCCCATTTGACATGGAGTTTCCTTTATTAAACCTTCTTTTTCCCCGCTCACGTAAGCTAATTAAATCATCATGACAAAAAAAACAATATTGCTTCATTAATTAATTTAACGGAAAACAATGTAAGTGTATATTACCAGTACAGTCATCACCATTGTACCCATATTACCCCTACCCGCCTCTCATAATTCTCACCTCTATCCTATTTATTACCCCGGAACCCACCCTATCTTAATTACCTAGCTAGCCCCACACATCTCACACTTATCCTTGCGTACCCTCACCCCACTCAACCCACGTACATTCACACCTACCCCCACCAACCTTACATTACATATACCCTCATCCTACATACCCAATCCAAACTCTACTTACCCCTATCTCCACCCTTACTCATACCACCATCTGATCCCTACACTCACCCCGCACTTCCACCCTAACCAATCCTACGTACTCATGCACTTCACTTTACCCTCACATACCCTTTAACTTCATCTTACCCCACTCATATGCACCTCTCACGTTTACACAACCCTACATGCACCTCAACCTCAGACCACCTCATCCCACATGCCCCACCTCTCCCCACCTACCCTCTCAACCTCACCCATGCAAACTCTCTCACTCCATTGCACTCCCCACACCCTCCTCCATTATCCTCCTATCTTTCTTTTTTCCACAAACGAAAGGTTAACACACGCACCTTTAATTGTGCCCCAAATGAGGCTTGAAGCGTGGTTTCTTGTCAGGTTCTACCCTAGTGATAACCAGTAGGACGATATCTTGTTGACCACCATTATCCTCCTATCTTACCTACCTCAAACCCAACCCCCACGCCTTCTCCCTCCCCTATCCCACCCCTACCCTTATCCGCACCACCGTACACCTACCTCCATCCTTACTCATATTTATTTTGTTTTACAATATCTACTGTGACGTCGATCGATCCTCACCTGTGGATACATGAAGAAGCAAATTGATGTTTGCACAGGACTTGGCAAAGTTCAAGACGTGTTTGGCTCCCATCGTATTAATACCAAATGAGACATCATATCTACCAAAGAAAAAGGGAAGAAAAAGACAAAATCAGAAAACCAATACGTGCTGAGTTAGAACAAGAGGAGTAGGCCAAATTCACAAGTTTTTTTCAAGTTCACCTAAAAAGCAACCAAATAATTAATTAATCAATTAAGAACTATTAGGGTCATACATTTTTACAAAAATAATTTTTTTTAAAAAAAGAACCATAAAAACAGAAGCATCTTGTCCGGTAACCGATCATTATGTATCATTTATGAAAACTAAATGATGTAAATATATTATTTTTTATATTACTTCGAGTGAACTTTTTTTTTACCACTTCGAGCAGTGGCGGATCCAGAAATATTGTTCAGCAGGGCCCATAAATCTTTTATAAAGTTAATAATTTTTTCTCCGGAATCCGAATTATTTTTTAATAAGTAAAATATGAAGTATTTTTATTTTTAACGGGGTCTACGGACCCATTTAAGTAAATGTACATCGCCTCTGACTTCGAGTGAACTTGAATAAAACTTTAAAATGTTTGTAACATATATATTCTAATGAAACTATGGTTTAGATAATAAGAAAAAGTATATTGACGCATAAAAAGTGCAAAGAATACACATAAAGTGTTAGAATTACCATTTCTACCCCCCCAAAAAACTTAATCTAATGGGTCGATGTATATTTAACATTTTATATATTCAATACGCCCATCAAATATAAGCTTAATTTTTTGTAGAGGCCCAACACTTGTTTTTTTTTTCCTGGAAAGATTATACTTGGAACAGGGTTTGAACGAAACATCTGCTCTGATATCATTTTTGAATTATAAATCATTTCTTCCTAAAACTTAAGCTGATGGGTTGACAAATAACTAACATTTTATACATCTCAACCTAAACTAACCTTATTTTACATAAAATAAACTTACTTGACTTGTAATTCTTTGTAATTTTTCTATTAAAGTATCACACTTAATAAGATAATATAAAGCAAAGAAACCTTTCATAAAAGTTGGTGGTTGCAGCTAGGTTGACCACAATTTCCACTTCTGTCCTCATCTCTTCCAACATACTTGTGTCCTTGACGCCTAAATTCTTACATGTAATGTCACCAGCCACAAACTTAACTTTTCGTTCAATAAAACCATTTAGGTTTGACCCCCATTTCTCTTTTACCACCTTGAATAACTCCTTATTCATCACCTACACACAATAATATATAATTATATAACATTATTACCACAAGTTACTTAATTAGGGTAAAAAAAATAAAATCATCATAAAACACTTTTACATCATTTATCAAGATATTAAAATATGTTAGTCATTTCGTTGTAATAATTTTGACACAAACATTACTCTGGCTACATATTCATTGTGACTAAGAACACAAAAACGGGATGATATTGTCAAGTTACAACATGATATGACAACTGATGTCATTTCGGTCCCTTTTGTTTAACGACATTTGCATTTTTTTTCTCCAATTAATCTTTCACTTTTTACACTTTAACCCATTATTTGTGTTTTTTTAACATTTTCGGTCCAAAGTGGATTTGTCTATATAGCTAATCACTACCATATAATGTACACGCATACTCCAACCAACATAAACTGATGCGTGAGAAAAATGGCCTGAAAAACAAAACAATGCATGCATAGAAAATATGAAATATTAGGGACATAAATGTAACTAAATAAATATATATATCGTGAAACAAAAAGGACTAATAAGTGTATTTATCCCGATGCCATATCAGTTTGTGGCATTTGTATGCAATGTACAAAGGGAAATGTTGAATTGAACTTAACCTCAGTATTGAAACGCTGCAAAGCAGACTTATTATCAGATGCTCTTAAAAGAAGATAGAGTTTCTTCACATTTGGCTGTTCCCTCATAATCTTTTCAATAAAAACTGCAGCAAAAAAGATGCATTACATATCTTTTTTTATTATTAAAAAAACCCACAAAAAATAATTTTAAAAAAAAATTACTTTTTGCAAGAAAACCAGCTGCCCCAATGACTAGAATGGTCTTGTTTTCAAGAAACTCCTCAACACTGCCGAATTCCATTGATAATTAATATATACTAAAATGTAGAGAGAATACAATAAAATGAGAAAATATAAATAATTTAAGTGTGAAATAATGCTAGCAATTAATATGTGAGAAGGTTAGCTGCAAGAGAGCATGTAATATATAGGGGTGAAAAGGGATCCTCAAAAAAAGATACAAGTTGGAGTGCACGTTAGCTGGATCTTGTGAATGTATTTCTTGTTGTTGGTAGATTTTACTATTATCTGTCTTGTTAGTAACAAATACTCTTTCCATTTCGAAATAATTGAGTCAGTTGTCACAAAGATTTGTTCCAAAATAACTGAGGTAATTACATATTCAATGCATCATTTATTATGTTTTTCCTACATCTACTATTATTTATTAAGGAGTGAGAGAATAAATATAACATTGTATTAATTGATGAGGTCGAAATCATCACGGTGGCTCAGCGGTGTAAATTTAGTGGATATCTGGCTTGTTCTTGGGTGATTAGATGTAAGCTAGCCGGTGGCGTGCGGCGGCGATAGGAGGAGGGGAGAGAGGCGGTGTTTTTTGCCAGAGCTTTGGCCTGCTTTTCTATTAGAATGTCTCTATGGTTTAGGTTACACAAGCCTTCCTTTTATAGGAAGAGAGAACTTAAGAGCTAAGTAAAAGACAGAAGTCACTAAGCAGCTTAGTCATTGATCTTGCTTAACAGCCAAGTAAACTAGTAAATATCTGGACTGCAAGTGGATAGAATATCTCGGCGGCGACCTCTTGGGGTCGCATAGACCGCCAGCTTCGTTTGTCTTGCCTTGTCTTGCCCTTGCTCCCTGTTTCCTCTCAAGTCTTGTGCGGCCTTTTATGGGCCTTTTGTCCAAGATCGCGATCCGGCCCCCTAGTCATGGTGACGCTCTAGGCGGGGTTTGATGACAGCGACCTTGACTTGGTACTACTGGTGTCGCCAACGATGTAGTCGCGGACCTTCTGCCGGTATGATGAGCCAGAGAGGCTAATTCCGGGACTAAATGGTGGCGATATTATTTGTACGCATCAATGGCCCCCTACTCCATGTCTTGATCATTTTTCGTGAAAATGTCGAGCGTGGAAGTAGAGTGATCTCAAGGATATATGGTACTTTTGTGACCTCGTCGTCTGATGCGACTTGTTCACTAAGGACCGTGCTTTTAAAGCAAGCGGCCTCGAAGCAACTTTGGGCCTGTATTTGTGACTTCGTCGTCTGATGCGACTTGTTCGCTAAGGACCGTGCTTTTAAAGCAAGCGGCCTCGAAGCAACTTTGGGCCTGTGTTTGCGACCTCGTCGTCTGATGCGACTTGTTCGCTAAGGACCGTTCTTTTAAAGCAAGCGGCCTCGAAGCAACTTTGGGCCTGTATTTGCGACATCGTCGTTGGCGAGGCTGTCCATCCGTCCGAGAGTTAGTGGGGCAGTTCAACAGTCAGTTCGTGGCTGGCGTCAGCTCCCTTGGTAACCACGATAGCGTGGGTACTGAGGTTGCTTTGGTAACTGCCCAAGTACGTGGGCGGATAACGGCTGGCTAGTTGATTCGTAGGCATTAATGATTGGGCCTTAATGATGGCGGTTTTGAATTTCGAAAACCGCAAACGGCCGCGCAAACCTGGGCCGTTGGATGGCTGGGCCCTCAACCGCACGATCAGATTTTATCTTCCTATATAAGGCTCCCCTCCTTCCAACCTTCATACTTTTAATTCCTCTATTTCCCCCCAACTTTTTCTCTCCGCTTTTTCTTCTTTTCTTTTTCTTGGTTTTGCAAGGGTTTTCCGGCGAAGATTTTTAGAGAAGATTTGGTGGTGGCCGAAGTGAATTTGAGGCTTCCGGCAAGGATTTGAAGGTTCCGGCGTGTTCTCGCGGCTGTCCGTTTTAGCTTCTTCCCAGAAACAGGTAAATTCATCTTCCCTTACCCCTTTTTCCTTGTTTTTCTTTCTGACTTTCGAGCTTTTTTAGTGACTTTGATCCATTGTATGGCAATGTGTTTGTATGTAAGATGTTTTTGAAGTAAAGGCTGGGGCTTTTTGGGTTGGTGTTCCTGATATGGGGGTGATTTGTCTGGGAAAAAGGGGAGAGGAGGTAGTTCAGCCCAGAAACTCTATCTTTTTCGCTATGTTTGTTCTTTTGAATCTGCATTTCCCTTTACTTGCAATTTTGCTTTCCATTTCTCCTGTAAAAACGGAGGGAAGGCGTCGAGATGGGTGCGATCACCTTCCTGGCTTAATTCCCATTATCCCAGGTCTTAAAGCTCCACATTTTCCTCTTGTTTTTGCAGGATGTCCGACGGAGAGTATTCTTTGGGAGGCGACTCCGACAAGAATCAGGAGGCCTATGATTACGCACAGGATGTAGAGGATGACAACCCCTCTAGCCCCGATGTGTCCGCCGGGGACGACCTGCTAGACGAGATAACCACAGAGGGGGCCGCTGCCCATGTGGGCGATGATCCCTTTATTTTGGACGTTATGTTCCCGGACCCCACCCCGCGATGTAAGAAGAGTCGCAAAGAAATGGCCCGAGCCTAGAGGGTAGGTACTAGCGAGGCAAGTGAAAGAGGGGTGTCCGACGCTGAAGATCAGGCCGCTGAACCCAGTCCTAGCGGCGCCGCTGAGCATGACCAGGCGTATATTGAGGACGCCGCTCTTCATGAGCTTATGGGGTCGAGCGAGGATGAGAATGCCCCCTTACCTCGCAAAACTGTTTGGGAGCTCCCAAAGAAACCAAAAAGGAAAAGGTATCCCAAAGCGATGACTGTCGGCGAGGCGGCGTCGAAAGCGAAAAAACCAACACCCAATAATCCGGAAGCATTAAGAGAGTTTACTCTTCTGACCGCATATGAGAAGGCGCTGGAGGAGGAGTGGGTGAGTCTTCGCGACAGTGATGATCTTAACAAAATTCTTCGCCGCCGATTTAAAATTGATACAAGTGTGTATAGGTTTTCTTTGCTCGACTACTCAAAGGAGGAGGATAAGTTTAAACCCGGAGATCGCGAGGATTACGTTTGTGCCTGTCGTCCGGATGATACCCTGATTTTGCACTTCGATCACTTCTATGCGGGGCTCAGACCTCCATTCGACCCCTTCTTTGTTAAGATTTGCGAGCTGATGGGAGCTCTGCCTTCTGATTTTGCTATCGGGGCCGTCATTCAGATTATGGCCTTTATTGTGATGTGTCGGACAATGAAGATAGAACCCACCCTCACTTTGCTGGGACAATTCCATTTATTCTGCGGGACGAGCCTTACGGGACAGATATCTCTGAGGACCAAGACGCCTAGCTTACTATTTTTACTGCCGAATAAAATCCATAGATGGCAGGAGCGGATTCTCAAGGTGGAGTCCAAGGTTGGCTGGCCGTTTCCTAAGGCCGCAAAGCGTAGAGGAAAGTCCACCCTTTCAATCGGCGAACCTCTAGTTCCGGAACAACGCTTTGTTAAAAGGCTCATGGCGCTTATACAGTCTGACGGGGTCGAACCCTCTCTAGAGAAACGTAGCTTGGATCGACCTTCTTGATGTGGCTCTTCCCCTGGCGCACATGGCTGGTATAGCGGGCCCAGGTAGAGGGGAGGCTTTAGTCGCCATGGTCCCGGAAGAGTGCGACCCTGATTGGATAGGAGATTGCCACTTAGGCAAATGTTTTCCCTCTGAGTGCCCTGTATGCGGAGGCGACCCTAGTAGAAGACCGCCTTGTAACTTTCCTTGCTTTTTATTTGCTCATTTCATAAGTTGTCATTTTGCTCTTTTTTTTGGATCCGTTTTTAACGAACTCTTTTACAGGTATGGACGCTACCGAACGCAGAGCTCAAAGGCAGAGGCTCGCTGATGAGCAGGCCAAAACCCGGCAGGCTACCCTAAAATAGGTTCTGGGGAAGATACCCCGCACTGTGGATGAGACCCCGCACTGTGTAACCCGGCAGGCTACTCTATTGTTGATGAGACATATGACCCTAATCAACCAGCAGCGGTTTCCGTTGATGCGAGCTCGAGCCAGGCCGGTGGGGCCTAAAAAAGGCCGCAGGCTGATGAACCCGCCAAAGAGCCTCAGGGCCAAAAGCGATCCAGAACTGAGAAGACCAAAACTGCAGGCGGAGCCGGCAAAGGTTCTGATCGCTCGGACAAGCGAGCTACTGACAAAGGCTCTGAGCGGCCAGAGGTAAATGTTGGAGAGGCCTCCAAGGGGATGGGGTCGCTGCCGCCAGGAACATTGCCTCATGGTTATAAGGGGAAAGAGGCCGTGTGGTTGGATGCCAATTTCACCCAAGGCCTTGACATGACTAAGGCGAGCCAGATCAGGGAGGCCATTGCTGATGTCATTCCTTTGGGTCGCCTTGCATGGGACTCGCCGCCCGGAGTTCAAATGGAGATCGAAAGGGGTATCACTGCTCGCGTCGTGGTTCAGGATGACGTCCCCGCCGGTGATGAAGTCGCCAAACTCAAAGATCTCTCGGGTCAATTTGGGATCGCTGCTTCGATGGTGAGTTTTTATTTGTCTTGTATTTTTCATTCTTATAAACTTTGCTTTTCTGGCGAGCTTATATTTCTCCCCGCTTTCAGCTTGGGACTCGCATAAACAAGGCCATTGCGGCCACTGAGAAACGCAAGGCTGAGCTTAAAAATGTGACAGCGGCTCTTGGAGCCTTGGAGAAGTCCAGGGTCGCTTCCGAAAATAAGAGCGCGGAGGCCTTGATCGAGGTAGAGTGGATGTAGAAGGCCATACTGGAGAGCGCCAAGCTGGATGTGGAGCTGAAGCAGAAGGTGTCGGTTTTGAAAGAGGAAGCCCGTAAATCTACTGAGGGGCTGTCAGCCGCGCAGACGGAGATTGCGAGTTTAAAAGAGGAGCTCGCTACTGCAAATAAGGCCGTTGAGAGGGCGGTCCCGGCGGCCGTTGAGAGGGCGGTCCCGGCGGCCGTTGATGCCTTTAAGCGCTCTGATGAGTTCTTTTATTATCATGAGGCGAGTTTCGACCAAGGTTTCAACCACTTTGCTCGCTGTCTTTGGGCCTATCATGGTAGAGAGAGCATTTCCTTTGAGGAAATGCTCCGGTGGTTAACATGTCTCAGCGAACTCCCGACCTGCTGGCCATTCATCCGGATATACCTTACGCAGCAGACCACATCGTCGCCATTCAAACTAATCAGATAGAGCGCGGCGACCCAGTGTGGGATCCTCCTCCAGTTAATCATGTCAATTTTGCCATTTTGAAGAATCCTCCTGCTGCGAACGATCAACCTGGCGACGAGTATATCGACACTCCTCCCAGCTCTACTTAATTGATTGTGTTTTTGTTTCAAAACATTTACCTTTTCTGCGATCTCCTCTGATGATTGTAATAACTTTACCTTTTACTTTCCGCATTGATCTTGTGGCCGCGTTTGGCTTGTTAAAACTTGATTTGTGGCAGTTTTTGGCCCCCTAATTTATGTATTGCACTTGTTTGTTTCTTTCGACTTATTTCCTGTATCTCGTGGACCTTGTTTGTGCGGCCCCCTTTATTTTGGCGAGGTTTAGCTAGCTCGCGGAAATAATTAAAACGGACAAGTTGGAAATTGATCGAAGGTTTCTGTTGCGGCCCATTTTATTGGGAACAAGGACAACTGCGACCCCTTTTATTTGGAGTGTTTACAATTTCCCTATCCCCCCTTGTTTTGGGCGAGGCCGGAAGGGATTTGAGCGAAACAATGTTTCCGTTGCTACTTGTATGATCCTTGGTCACTGCGGACTTGTGGCAAATAATCTTATGGTGATTATGCTTTAAGAATCACCCTAGGCTCACTGTAGATCTCTGGGCGAGGTTTTGCAAGGCTTTATGCGGACCCCTGGGCCATATTTTGCTCAGTTTTGAAAATTTCTGGATGCGGCCCCCTAAGTTTATGGCAGAGTAGGGGTTCGCCAGAAACTTAAAAGCTGAATTGATTAGACTAAACTAACCTTTCTTGACTGCCGTGTTGCCTCCGGCTAACTTACATTTAATCACCTACAAATCAGCCAGATATCCGCTTAATCGATACCGCTGAGCCACCGTGATGATTTCGACCTCATCATGGCATTTGATAGAGAGTTGTGCCCCTCCTGAACTAAAATCCTGCCTCCGCCACTGTATATATATATTTATAAGTGTGTGTATGTATAGGGGTGTGTGTGTATATATATATAGGGAAATTGCACACACACACACATATAAATATAATGACAACTTCTACGTTTATCTATTATTAGTCCTAACAATTTCTATGAAAATAGAGATGACATTACACAATCCTAACACACACAATATCCGCAACATTCATGTCGTGCCGTCTCTCTTTTCATATAAGTTGTTACGACTAATTATAAATATATGTAAAAGTCGTGTTTATGACAGCGTGCATATAAATATACATGACACAAACAAACACATACAAAGTCCAAACCCTTATGATATCCGTTTGTGACTGTATATATTTATACATACCCGACACAAACAAACACACTCGAAATCCGAACCCTTATGATATTCGTTTATGACGGTGTATATATATATATATATATATATATATATATATATATATATATATATATATATATATATATATACATGACACAAACAAACGCACACAAAGTCCGAATACATGTGCATATTCGTTTGTGACAGTATACATATACATAAGATTGGAAATTAGTGTAGTCATTCATTATCCAAGTTACGGTGATGTTTGTTTGTTTGGATATTAGTATGATTTTGTTGAATTTTTGGTTGTTAGATGTTTAAGGTACGGCGGTGACACAACCGCTGTCACGACGGGAGGAGTGATGGAGATGCCGGACGAGTCCGGCGAAACAGCACTAAAATACATAATCTACAGGATGCCTCACTTCCGGCTGAGACTTTACCAAGCCTGCTGAGTGGAGAGATGAACAAGAGAACCTACAAATCCTCTACGAGCTGTCCTATAGGACCTCATTTCTTGCAGGCATGAGGAAGGCCATAACTGGTGAGAAGGAGGGAGTGGAATCGAAAACAACCTAGACCTACAAGAACCTCACTTTCGGGTGGAGGCTTTCACCGTAAGGCAGAACGGAAGTCATCGATGTTATTGTCGTTGTTCGTTCTTATTTGTGTTATGTGTTATGTGTTATTAGTTATTTCGTCACCGTCGTATTTTGTTAGGTTACATTGTCAGTAATATTAGGCATATGCATATACTATTCCCTTGTAAATTACAAAAAAAGGCTAAGGCATTATATACATATACTAAAGATATTAAATGATAAAAAGGCTAAAGGCAATTATTATATTAAATATGATACAAGGCTATTAAATATCAAATTATACTACGACGATTCAATGCTATTAATTACATGGGAAAAACATAATTTTCACATAATTAGTATATATTATATTACACTTAGTATAATATATTATATACTAAGTATAATATATTATATACTAATTATGTGAAAATGATTATGAAATCATAGTAAACATTATATGATACAAAAAAAATGATTTTCTAAACAAAAAATAAACAAAAAATTAACGCCAATATTATTGGCGTTATACCAGTTTTAACGCTAATAATAGTGGCGTTAAAACACGCTTTACACCAATAATATTGACGTTAAAACTGGTTTAACGCCAATAAGAACAAATTCATCGTCTAATAGCCAAATATTGGCGTAAATTCATAAACTTCATCGTCTTTATCATTTTTCAACATGAATTCAAAACAACTTACACAACAATAATACACATGATAAAAAAAAACATGAATAATCACCTACTTTTGCACAACAATAATAATAAATATAAAAAAAATTATGATAAACATGAAGAAACACCTCATCGTGTATCTTTGGTTGTGTGTCCGAATGATCCATTTGTTCGATTTGTTCAACTTCATCGATAGAATCCATTTCAAAATCAACCGGGTTGGGGAATTTTTTGGGGAGTTTGGGCAAAAAAGGGTTAAAATGATTTGGGGAGGTTTTGGAAATCAGACTGAAATGAATTTGGGGAAGACGATGAAAGGAATTTGTAACGCCAATATTATTGGCGTATTGAGACTTATTTTACGCTAATATTAATGGCGTAAAATAAGTCTCGTTACGCCAATAATCACTTCTTAGTAAATTCAAACATTTACTCTATTATTAACATCGTAAATGTCATTTGACGCCACTATTAATGGCGTAAAATGAGTCTCGTTACGCCAATAATTAGTGGATATGCAGATCAAGGTTAGGGGTGGTTTTACGCCACTATTATCGGCGTAAAAATTGATTTTACGCCGCTATTAACAGCGTGTTACCTAAAAACGAAGTTGGTCCGATTTGCAAAATAATCGTGTCATTATTATTTCTATCTTTAAAATAAAAGTCTTTTCAACCCAAAAATTATGTTGCCAAATAAGTGTCATCTTAAAATAGTGATATTACATTCCTATTTCAATCTCTATTTATTATTCATCCAACAAAACTTCAAATATTAAAAACATTATGTTAATGATAGTCATATGGTGTATATTTTATAGTTATAAACTACGATTTTTATCATTCATTTTCTTAATTTGTGTTAACTCCTCATAAACTATACTTATTTAAAAACAAAAACTAAATAAATAAACAAACAAACAAACCATTTTTTTTTTCAATTCCAATCCTTTTTCTTCTTTTCTTTTGGATGATATATACATGTGTGGAGAGGAGGATGTACATTTACTTAAATGAGTCGACGGACCCCGTTAAAAATAAAAATACTCTATATTTTACCTGTAGAAAAATAATTCGAATTCCGTAAAAAAGATTATTCACTTTGTAAAAGATTTAGGGACCCTGCTGAACAAAATTTCTGGATCTGCCACTGCATGTGTGGTATATAGTGGACTGAAAAATCAGGAGGCAGTTCAGTGTATTCAATGCCAATTAGACTTATCCAGTATCTGATTCCAGTGGCAGATCCAAGGGAGAAGTTCAGTGGGGTCACCCGTTACAAAAAATGTAGTAACCCTAAAAAATTTCCAAGTTGAACGGGTAATTATATCAAAATTTCTGGGTCGGAACCGAGTTGGTCACGTAATTAGGTCAAAAATTGATTTTTTTTTTTACCAAAACGACATCGTTTTACATATTTTTATTTTTAATTTTAAAATTCAGTGGGGTCACGTGACCCCCAGATCACGTGGATCCTCCCCTGTCCGATTCCATGCCTAAGTGGATCAACATTAGATTTTATAAGATAAAAAATTAAATTACACTGTTTGATTTATACGAAAATACATAATACTCGATCAACGGACATGGTGTTTCTGAATTTTTAATTTCTTAATAAAATTTATAATTCATATCATTTAATGTATCACTTATATAAATCAAATGAAGCACACCTATTATTGTTGGTGCAGAACTGCAGAATGCCCCCTCAATACAAAAAAAAAACAGAAAATAAAAAAAATAATGCAAGTGCTCCTGTCAATGCAATTGATTATAGAACTCATAAATGTATGACCAGTGAAATATTGCACATGTATATAATTATTTTATTTACTCCATTCGTTTTAAAATATAATTCATTTTCGGGTACACATTGTTTGATTATTATTATTATTATTAATTACACCACAAAATTAGTTATCTCGTATATAGAATCATCACTACCACTGACATTTCTACCGGCGTCAGTGGACTAACCATGGTTATGTATAAGAATCGTCACTGCACCGATGTTATAACATCGTCCCCGTGGGTGACGTTTCCAAAAGAGTAGAAACGGCATTATCTTTAGCGTATCTTTCCACGCAAAAATGATTATGATGCTTCAAGTAGTAATTTTTAGATATGCTCCAAACAATTCTGTAACGTCAATAGAATTATGGGGTCTTTATTGACACTATACACACAATTTACTCGTACATCATTCTATCTGCGCACCACGGTAAAACTGATTTTGTGAAAGTCGATTTCTGGAGCCTAAAACTGACTTTTCGTAGGTGTAAGGAACAATCAAAACCGGTTCTCATAATAAACCTACAAAAAATCAGTTCTTGGCTCGAGAACCGACTTTCACAAAGTCGGCACTGGTTTATTTGCCCCTAGACAAGAGTGGTCATCTACTCGTCAAGAAATTCCACAAACACTGCTCAACTACATTGATGATACATTAAATGAAGAGAAAGAAAGATGGAATTTGTATCATTAAAATGGGATCCTAAGGACAACATTATCAAAATTTATTAATGATTTTTTTTTGGCCTATTATAGTAATGAACATGTTCTTTCATATCATGCATATCCCCTTAATTTTGAAACCGATCCATGGATTTCTAAAACTGTGTATAATGCAACAAATAAATTAATTTAAAACCTATATAATCATAAATCCGAATTAGCATAATTCAATATCTCCATTCCTCAAAAAAAAAAAAAAAAAAAAAAAAAAAAAAAAAAAATTCACAAGGATCATGATCATACGTTTCGCCTACATAACATAACACAAATCGGTAAAAATCTCAAATAATATATCTTAGACTTAAAATCCTTTTACTTTAATCAAACAAAAAAAAACTTAATTAAACCCTTAAAACGTGTTACGCAGTATGAAAAATGATACTTTTTTTTTTAATGAACTTGTAATTTTTATTAAAAAGAAACATTACAAGTTTTTGCCATCCGTGGCCTCCTCCCTCCTAAGATTGAAAAATGATACTTAACATTCTTAAACGGCTATTAAATATTAACAATAAATTTTCGATCAATCATTTCACAGCCGACTGCATGATTGATGATAGGAATTCTGAAGAAAATTCTATATGCTTTTGGATTAAATGAGTTTAACCTAACACCAGAAAGAAATAAATAAGATGATAGGAATTTGGAATAGTGTGGCAACTCTTTTTTACTAGCTTCTGAGTTTCCCTCTACCCTTGCAATTAGGATATATGCATAGTAAAGTTTGTCCGCAGATATTCATATCCATTTCTCTAGTAATAATTACTCCCATTTATGATATTTTCCTGGTGAGCATTGTATCTAGGATGTTGAAGTTTTCGGGTGATGAAGGTCGGACCGCATCTTGCCACGTGTCATTACCATATTTGCTAAGCACTTGATGAAGCAATAACGTCAAAGGCCCAGAGCCTCACTTTAAGCCTGAGGGCATATCTGAACCCCAGGAGGGAGATCGGCTTGGCTCGCTTCACAGTCCACCGCAGGTCGGTCAGAGCGCAACGGAGCAAGGCCAGTGCAGTTCGGTTCATACCGACCTTGGGGGCTCGGCACAGGTCAGCTAGAGCTATCCATCTTATTTAGTCCACGTGTGTATATTTGTCAGATAAATATGGAAATAATCAAGGCCGGCCCTGGCATATTTAGGGCCTAAGGCCGGTCCGGCCTTGTTGTATGTCTTTTTTTTTTTTTTTGGGTAAAGTGAAAAAAAATTTTGGGCCTTTATCGGTTCGAGTAAAAAAAAATTGAGCCTTTATCAATTCAAATAAAATAAAATTTTAACACATTATATTAGGTTGTATTAGATTGAATCTACACGATTTTTTTCTTTTAGCGAAACATGTAATGTTGGGCCTCCGATACCGTTGGGCCTCCGGTACCGCTGGGCCTAAGATTGTCGCCTCATTCGCCTCACTATAGGGCCGGCCCTGGAAATAATCCTCAGTCATAAAGACTATGATCCTACATTTAAATACCGAGATTATCTCCTAAAATAAGGGATGGACACGGAAAAATCTTTTCTTAAGGGACACGAAATAGAGTCCACATGGACAAGACACAGGCGTGCCTAGGGCAAAGCCTCTCTATAAAAACGATCCCAAGAACTACGAAGAGATTTGATTCTTGATTCATACACAGGATACGTAGGCAACTTGGGATAAAACATCTCAGGCTCAGTATAAAAAAAACCCAAATCACCCCTCGTTTCATATCGTTTCTGGTTTTTGGATCTTGATTAGCTGTCACTAGGAAATACGGCCCGGATTCATTAACAGACGATTTCCAGCATCGTCATCGGGCTTATCGTAAGTTACGAAAACGTCCCCACTTTCAAGACATGTCCTTGCACCCGCGAAATAATTTGAGGTTTTCTGGCCATGCTGGCGTCGCCTAGGTTTGCTGTGACTGGGCAAAAGTGCTACATTTTCGAGTACAAGTAGGTTACGACTTACGAGTAATCCGGTTCACTTACGAGTCTACTTGTAAGTGGAAAAGATTGATGTGCCTTATGAAAATATTTGATTTTCTTTGAACGAGAAATGGATTTTTTCATATGGAAATAGCGATAGCAAAAATCTCAACATTTTTAACGACAAAGCAAGTTGTAAGAAATTAGGATCCTCTGTGGTGAATATGTTGTTGTGAATGGTCATGTGACGATGATTTGACCGTACATCCGTAATATAAAGAAGATTCGACCGTGAAATCTTAAAATTCAAAATACGTGATGCGGGAGCATTCGATGCCGAATTTTGCGACTCGGTCTTAATTGCAATCGATTACATGGAAAAGATTGATCATTTTGAGTTGGTGTAGTATTTTGGCCATAACTTTTTGTTCGGATGCCTTTCTTTTGTCCATGGCCCAAATTTGAAAAACTATATTCAACTCCGACGACATAGGGAACTTCAGGAGGTAGTTCTGGGAGGTTTTACCCGTGACCTCAGTTCGGAAACTCTCTTCGACACCGACAACGTTGGAATGGTCGGAGGCGATTCTGGGCAGGTTAATTACAATGGCAAATTGATGTAGCACATCTAAATTAATTAATAGTACTTTCATTTATGTTATATTATGTGGTTAGTTATTTGGGCTTAGGTTACCTAAATGGGCTTATTAGCCTATAAATAGTTGAGTCTCCTAGTTGCTAGGTCATTATTATGTAATCTTGAATTCTCTTTATGAGTGAAAATCACCTAAGAGCTTGGATTAGCTCTTGTTTATCATTTTATATTTTATCGTTGTAGATCTTCTATATCATTTGGTATTCAGAGCTAGGGTTTTTCCCCTCGCAGTATGATGGGCAAAATGAGTCGGGAAGATAACCGGATTCGCGACGGTGTTCGGAATTCGAAGATCTTTAGGATGCTTTATCAAAAAAGGACCAAAAACTGGATGCTTTTGCTATAGAGATGCACCGAGAGTTCTATGGACTGAAGCATGAAGTTGAGGTTTTTAGCCGCCAACAAAAAGAACGAGTCTTTCCTCGTCTTGCAGTTGGTGAGCATGTTAGATATGAACAACAACGTTGGAATTATGTTGGTTTTACTTCAAGCTTCAACGAAGGTGATAGTGAGTTCCATGGCTGCAAGGAGATGGAAGACCCTTTTCATGGGTTTTATCATAGATATGGCGGATTAATAGCCAAATTCAAGAAAAATCTCCCTGTTTTTGATGGATTTTGGCACACAGAAGATCTCATGAACTGGATTGATGCAATCGAAGACTTCTTTGAAGAAATCAATGCACCGGAACATCTAAAGTGCAAAATCGTTTGGTATAAAATGAAGGGGGCTGCATATTATTGGTGGAAATTGTTGGAAAATAATTGTCAAACCACAGAAAACAACACAATACGGAAAGAAAAACGTCTGCAACAGCGGCAAAATAACAACCCAGTAATAAGGTGCTAAAAATAATATGAGTCAAAGTTTAGAAAAGGCCTGGGTCGAAGCACGCAGTGACGCTATCTTTAGAGAGTAAAACGCCCCCACTGCACTGGTAAATTATTAATAGTGCGTTGCTCTCCCAAGATTCGACAACCCGTTGATACTTGTTAGGTGTGATGCCCGAAAGACAATTTTTGTAATTGTTTTATTTAATAAATGAAATGATATTATTATTCATATTTATTATTCTCATAATCACCGATGTGACAATAGTATTTACACTACAGAAAACCCGAGTATATCATTTATGTAATCACTTAACTCGGTGTATGAGATATACACGGGAGGATTGAGTTAGTGAAGATGTATAAAATACAATTAGTCCGTAGTAAAGTTAATCGAGAGTATCGGGTCTCCCCTTTAACGTACTATTAATGCGCCCATAACACGATAGGTGTGATCGTCTTATCCGGACTTTCGGTTAAGGAAACCTAATGGGGCATTTGTATATGATAGATATATCATATAGGGTGGACCGATTTGATCGAGTTCTCAATATAATTCCGTAATTGAGAAGTCTTATCGAATCATTAGATGATCATATTATGGATATATCTTAATCTGAGGTGATCACGATCGGCTACTTGAATCGGTATGAGGTTTGACTTGACGGTTAAGGATTACACCGAGTCGTGATCTGAATTACCCCATCTTGGCATTGTCTTGGATTGAGTGAGTAGTACGTGTTATCACGGATACGGAATCCATTCCTTCCATTTATGGAAGCGATAGAACGATTCCACTTATGAGTTAATCCTAGACATTGATCGATCCATGGGATTCATATTACAACGATTAGCTACCGGTGAGTTATTTGAATTATTGATCACTAGGGGTTAACGGTAAGTAAGGACAAGATGTTACGAAAAGGGTTAACGGTAACTTCCCGATTTAGAATGAACGATCATGGAGGATTAATCCATATGAAATGATTATATCGGTGGACGCTTATTACTTTCTCGTGAGGAGATAAATATAATCTTATAATCGGAGGAGTGCGATCACGGGATTATGGTGGCATATTCTGTGATTGATTTATCGAATATAATTATTACGTTCATAAGATAATTATTTATTTGATTTATCGGAGCCGGCCGATTATTAGTCCATGGTCCCCGACGTGCCTCCTAATATAGCATAGATATTCTCGGACGTCGAATCCTAATAATATTAATTTAGTTCATGTTGGACTTTATTAAAACGATATGTGAATTAATTGTTTAGTGGACTATTAAATTAGTTGGGCTAAATAATTAAATATGTGGAAAATACATTTTCCATAATCTTGGCCCAATTATTGTGTAGTGGCAAAATTAATATTGACTAGGTCAATATTTGAAAGTGGCGCCCCATATGTCTAATTTTAACAAGGAATTAGTTTTCTTGTGTGTTAAAAAGACATGTGCATAAAATATTTATTGGATAAATATTTATGGTAAATAATAAAGATAAAAATATTCTTGATTTGTTCTAGAATATTTTGAGATTATCTTTTATTTAATAGGATTATTATAATTGATTTTGTATTAATTATAAAATCCTTGGAGGCTAAGTTTTACTCTTCTATATAAAGAGAGTTCTCCCAAGCCTTAACACACATGTGAAATTCGACTATCAACTCTTAGAGAGAAGATAGAATTTTCGGCCAAGTAGAGGAGGAGAAATCTTGGAGATTTTTCCGGGTAGCATATCGGAAGGGTTCGAGTCGAGAATTCCTTCCACCGGGAATTGCTTGGATCACACGTGCGGAAGATCGTGGTGTTCTTCACATCATTGTTCAATCATCCTAATAGCGGTTCTCCAACTTGGATTTTGAGATCCAAGAGGTATGTTCTACAACTTACTTGTAGATGTAGATTTAATGTTTTATTACGTGTATTATACAGATCTAGATCCATAAATCGCTTCCGTTGCGATGATATTTTCCTAACAGTGGTATCAGTCGCCATGGTGATCTATATTTATACGTATAAAATATTAGATCTAGGAGTGGTAAAACATGTAGATTTTTTGTCCCAATTTTTTTTTAAAAATAGGGCCGACGCATGATTTATTTTTTTTATGATTATGATTGTCTTGGCTGAAGAGATGGATTGGGGTTGGTATTGTTTACTCGTTAGATCCATTGTAGCTCTTTTGTTTGGTAGCAATTGAGCATAGGAATTGTATTTTATTTATGTCAATTTTCAAATTTATATGTAAAAGTAGTATCTTTTATTATAATTTTGATCATCCGGACTGGATAAGTTGAAGATCTTGCTGGAAAATTTGAAGATCAAAGCGAAACCCAAGGTATGAACGAGGAGAAACGGATAATTTTTTTTTTAATAAAACTGCTACGGGACTTTACGCGACGCGAAAAGCGTCGCTATAAGTCTGTATACATTAATGCTGCGGCTAGGGTTTCAGAAAAGGCGGCTGTCAACTATTTTTTTTGTTAAGTTTTTTTTTGGTAACAAAAATCTGCTTATGGCGAGAAGAATTAAAAAAAAAAAAAAAATTTATTGTTTCGAAAATATAAAGAAACAGACCGACATAAACAAAAAAAAAAAAAAAAAAAATTTTGGAAATATTTTTTTTAGGCCGCACCATTGTAATAAAAATAAAAAAAAAAAAAAAAATAATTATAATAAATTGGATTTATTTAATTAAAAAGACATTTTCTCCTCTCGGGTGTTCGTGGTTCGTGTTCCGACGGTTCGAGTTCAAGATTTGAAGATCAAGACTCGAAGACAAGAAGATTGTAATTTAATTTTTCCTAGAATAGATTAGATACGGGGGTACCAACAATCCATCTCGGTGTTTAATTTTTTCCGCAATTTATTTTTTATGTGTTTGATCATAAAATAGATATAAAATCGGAATTGCCATGACATGCATCATATCATAAATCCACTCCATGCATACATGTAGAATTTTAATTTTGGTAATTAAAATAGGCATGTATACAAACTCGCGTAATTAGTTGAAATTTAATTAATACGTGGTAATTAATTAATTTAGTAACTAATTAAAGATCCGAGGACGGGTTATGAAATCGTTAGCCTTTCGGTGTGTGTTCTCGGTGAACCGCCTTAAAGCTCCAACGAGATCACGTTTTCGATTCGTAGTGTCTACGAGATTGAGTGATGGTAAAAGAACAATAAATCTTGGATAAAAACGGTTCGCTATAGGTTGGGTGGTCAACGAGCTTGGCTCGACCGACTTAACCCTCCTAGTGTGATGTATGCACGGGGGTCCGGCAAGACTAAGCCACACCGGAGAACGGAGGGTGATTCCTTCCCATCTCAAACGCGGCTCTCTTGACCCGATTTCGTCCGGCTTGTCACATATGTTCCAACGAATAGGACGGGTAGGCTTGCCTACGTCACCGACACCATTCGGAATCCTTGATTTCATGTACTTTTATGTTAACATCAAAAAGACATGGTTAGTTAACCCACCACCACTTCCAAAATATTGAGTAGGAGCGGGGAAGGCGACAGCCAACCCCACGGTCTCTCTATAGATGCAAGTAAGTGAGAGAAGGGTGACGCCTCGCGGCGCTTTGATTTCGTCCCCCTACGGATGGTGTTCACCCCTATCAACATTCATGGCTTGGTCTCCGAAAGGATAGGATTTACGGGTACTCGTCGGGTCAGCGACCTATCCTACGACGGCACACTCGGGGCGTACCTAAGAGATCGATATAGTAGGTCACACTCATCAAGGGTATTTTTGGTAATACCTAGGCTAAAAAAGGAAGGTAGTCAATGAATAAAGGGATGTTCGATTCTCGTGGGATGTCGATTCTCACAAGTTATTCATTGATTTAACCGTTGATCTCTTTGACCTACCTACGGCGGCAACGAGATGCAAGGTTAAAACCTTGGAATGGTAGAGTAGACTTACTTTTAGTTTACAATTCCTAAAATAAAATAATATAGTAGTGTTAAACTTGAATTAATATATGTCATTTTATTTACGACATTATAACCCTTACTAAATTGCTTAAAAAATTATAATTGACTAGTATTGACTTCGTTAAAAAGTGGAAAGTAACTAGGACGTTGAACTAGTTAATCGATAATGCAATTAATTTTTCGAAAGAGATATTTTCTCTTAAGCCTTTTAAAAATCAGAGTGACATATAGATATGTCACTAGTGTCACTCGTGCCAAACGGGAGACAAACTTAGGTGATTTCGGACTTTAAAATTCTTCTAGTGAATTTTGAGTGTGTAGTGATTACACGAGTAATTTTCTAATTGAAAAATTGGAAAATCATGAAGTGTTACTAGTTGGACGATATTTGGAATCGATGAACTAGTGGGAGCTTTATGATTTGTTGTTTTTCTAGAACATTAGAAAAGTGTAACTGACTACACACGTAACCGTTCTAATTGAAAAACCGGAAAGTCATGAAATGTCGCTAGTTGGACGATATTTGGAATCGATGAACTAGTGGGAGTTCTATGATTTGTTGTTTTTACGGAAACATTAGAGCGTGTAAGTGTTTACACGAGAGATTTTCAAATTGAAAAATTGGAAAATCATAAAATAGAAACATCTTTGGTTAGACGGTATTTGGAACCGATAAACTAGTGGGAGCTTTAATGTTATGATTTGTTGTTTTTCGGTATGATAGAAAATCCGAGAAGTCCTAACAAGTAACAATCGAAATAGACATCCCACGGTTCAAGAGTAGTGTCTACTCAAACGAACCGCTCGTTCAAGACTTGTTTCCATTCACGGAAAGTCAAGAATGGGAGAATATGTCTAAAAGTGTTAGTCATCTAAAAACGGAGTTGATTTTAAGGACGAAAATTAACAAACTGAAAGTCATAGGATAAGGATAGTGATTTCGGATCACCAACCTATGAATCCTTGGTGATTTTCTCTTAGGCTATGTTCTTTGGAAGAACGAGATAGTTGTGCATTAACGATTAATAGACAACGGGCAGTAATTTTAGCAAAATAGTGGGAGTGAGATGAGGAAATGAATCTCAGATTCAACCCTTGGATATCGCAGAAGATTTATTTTTCTGTTTAAGATTCGTTGGAACGAATGGATTTACCTTTTATTCGATAATTTGTTTGTCTTATAGAAAGTGAATATACCATTTGTAGTACGAATCCAAGACTCGGACTTTTGTTTGATAAAGTCAAAACCACTTACAAATCTTTGAAATATGTATATAACACATCTTAAGAACTATTAAAAGCAATTGGTTTCTATATTTAGATAAACGCTTCTTCATATTCCATAGTTAGTGCATAGTCCCTAAAAGACAAGACACGAAGACGCTCGGGGTGATTCTTTTCTCCCAGTCTGGTTATATTGTCTCAAAGGTTCAATGACTAAGTTTCCTTTCAATTTGGAAAGGATAATGGTTATAAAGAAGTAACATTGCTTGTTCATGACGACCTTCGGGGTCGATGAAAGAAACAAGCTAGTAGGAGCTTCGAGTAGTGACTTCTTGTCGATAACTATTCAAAAACTCCGGCAAGTTTATCCAAAATATTTTGAGGTTTTCTCGGTTTTCAACGTCGAGATGGAGTATTCTATACTCGAAATGGGCCATCACATAGTCTAGGGCGATGTTCGGCTGCCTCGTAGTGAAATGCTTTCACTAAGGAAGAAACCATTGAATTGCCTTACATAGTTGTAGATGTGCTACAATACAACTTTGCTTAACTCAATAAAGATATTAGAAGCGAAATATCGGTTTACATTGAAATGTAAGACCAAGCGATCTACCTAGAATATGCCTTGGAATTTTCGGATAAGGTGTGGATTCGGTTCACCCCACTTCCGTAAATATAAGCATTTAGCACACGGTGCTTGAAGGTAAGGCGGGAATTTCGTGCATACGTTCGGTCAATGACCATTCGTGCTATATCTTTTAAACTATTGAGTATAAAGGTTAGATATAGGATTCTTGAAATCGGGAAGGGACGATTATCTTTGTTGCATCCTTTACGATAGAATCCATGTTCGAAAAAACCTTGAACCTTGAAGTACGTTTACTCAAGGTAGTTACTAACGCGATTAAAATCGGACCACATCCAACATCGGTTGTTGGTGATGACACTAAATACTGCGAACTAAATCGAATTTCGATCCACCAAGAAAATAGTGGGAGTATGGTTTATCCATTACCCATTACGGTTTACGCGGACTTTGTAGTCGAGGATCGATTGATGACCTATGGCTCTTTTGCGAGCGGTATAGGATTCGATAATAGAGGTTGGTTTACAAGCCATAACCACTGTGAATGGAGTTTGGTACTCCGGAAGTACATTCATACTCTTGTAGAACCACCGAGTGTCTCGGGCCCGGTGGGAGTAATTGGATCTACACGGAAAAGAGTAGAATGAATTCGGTAATTCATGATTTCGTTCAAAAGCGAGAAAATAGGGGTGATTCCACGAGACTTTCTTGCCAAACAAACGGAATCTGGATTCATTCGGAACGAAGGGTATTGCCTTATGAACTTATGACGGGATGGCTATCAAGGCTTATGTCCTTTGTGGATAAAAAGCAAACCTCTTGGTCATTGGAAGTCATATATTTCTATAATATATGGATTTGACCAAAATATTGATAAGTCTTGTGTAGGCGGATATCAATTTTAGTACGGTAGTGAATATATACATATATATTAGTGTTTGTGAAGGATAACGCTTTGCACCGATTGGACTCAACATGGGTGTGTTATACGAAGTCGAAATACGACAATGCCACAATTCTGCGCAACGAGAGATTTGGACAACATTCTGAAGAGTTTGACTCGGTCGAATTCATTAGAATCAGTCATTGGTTTCCCATCCATCTTATTGGTTAAGATGATGCATCTGTGTATGCAACATTCAACGAGGAAGTTCTACCCTATGCCTCAGGAATGACTCTCTAAATCTTCGGATAAAGAGAAATGGGATGGATTCTCTTTGTGACAAGAGATGGTCAGGTTATTGAACGTCAATTTTGATCGAATCTTAGATTCGGCGGTTAACGAAGCAAGTTTAGTATGTCCTTTAGTATCTTGAGAGAACGAGGAATAATATGCGGGCATATTCAAATGTGAACTTGGATATGTGAGAATACACTGGTTCTGACTTTGTGTCAGATTAAGGATGATCGTTAAGTCGATCTCGGTCTCAGTGTTTACTCTTGTGTTGAAGTTATTGCCTGGAGGAATCCAGCAACGCCAACTCGACTTTAACTAGTTGGGTGATTAGCGGCTTTTGTAGTAGCTAGAGAGGCGATATAGCCTCAGGATTTCCTTTTCAGTTCTGGGAGTGATTCCCGGATTTGGAAAGCGGATACCACATCATTGTGCAAACAATGAAGGGGTAGCTTATAAGGATTTCCGAAATCACTTGAGTTCAAGAGCATATTGGGAAAGTACCACATGATTAGATGGACCGGCGACGTTTCGATTCTACGGATCGCCTCGAGCCGACAACTGGCCGATCATTAAGACCCATGACATTCGGATATAGGTGCTCCCCGAGTCAGCGACCTATCCTACGACGGCATACTCGGAGTGTACTTTGGAATACGAAATGGTTATGATAAGTTTTGTGGGTACTAAAATACGGGATGAGTCTCCATTGCTTTAGAGCAAGTGGGAGATGTAGTTTGCTGTAGTTTTAAATAATAGGGTGTGCTCTAAAACAATTAATCACAAGCTTTCGTGCAAGTGGGAGATTGTTAGGTGTGATGCCCGAAAGACAATTTTTGTAATTGTTTTATTTAATAAATGAAATGATATTATTATTCATATTTATTATTCTCATAATCACCGATGTGACAATAGTATTTACACTACAGAAAACCCTGAGTATATCATTTATGTAATCACTTAACTCAGTGTATGAGATATACACGGGAGGATTGAGTTAGTGAAGATGTACTTAAAATACAATTAGTCCGTAGTAAAGTTAATCGAGAGTATCGGGTCTCCCCTTTAACGTACTATTAATGCGCCCATAACACGATAGGTGTGATCGTCTTATCCGGACTTTCGGTTAAGGAAACCTAATGGGGCATTTGTATATGATAGATATATCATATAGGGGTGGACCGATTTGATCGAGTTCTCAATATAATTCCGTAATTGAGAAGTCTTATCGAATCATTAGATGATCATATTATGGATATATCTTAATCTGAGGTGATCACGATCGGCCGATCGCTTGAATCGGTATGAGGTTTGACTTGACGGTTAAGGATTACACCGAGTACGTGATCGAATTACCCCGTCTTGGCATTGTCTTGGATTGAGTGAGTAGTACGTGTTATCACGGATACGGAATCCATTCCTTCCATTTATGGAAGTAGATAGAACAGATTCCCTTATGAGTTAATCCTAGACATTGATCGATCCATGGGATTCATATTACAACGATTAGCTACCGGTGAGTTATTTGAATTATTGATCACTAGGGGGTTAACGGTAAGTAAGGACAAGATGTTACGAAAAGGGTTAACGGTAACTTCCCGATTTAGAATGAACGATCTATGGAGGATTAATCCATATGAAATGATTATATCGGTGGACACTTATTACTTTCTCGTGAGGAGATAAATATAATCTTATAATCGGAGGAGTGCGATCACGGGATTATGGTGGCATATTCTGTGATTGATTTATCGAATATAATTATTACGTTCATAAGATAATTATTTATTTGATTTATCGGAGCCGGCGATTATTAGTCCATGGTCCCCGACGTGCCTCCTAATATAGCATAGATATTCTCGGACGTCGAATCCTAATAATATTAATTTAGTTCATGTTGGACTTTATTAAAACGATATGTGAATTAATTGTTTAGTGGACTATTAAATTAGTTGGGCTAAATAATTAAATATGTGGAAAAGACATTTTCCATAATCTTGGCCCAATTATTGTGTAATGGCAAAATTAATATTGACTAGGTCAATATTTGAAAGTGGCGCCCCATATGTCTAATTTTAACAAGGAATTAGTTTTCTTGTGTGTTAAAAAGACATGTGCATAAAATATTTATTGGATAAATATTTATGGTAAATAATAAAGATAAAAATATTCTTGATTTGTTCTAGAATATTTTGAGATTATCTTTTATTTAATAGGATTATTATAATTGATTTTGTATTAATTATAAAATCCTTGGAGGCTAAGTTTTACTCTTACATATAAAGAGAGTTCTCCCAAGCCTTAACACACATGTGAAATTCGACTATCAACTCTTAGAGAGAAGATAGAATTTTCGGCCAAGTAGAGGAGGAGAAATCTTGGAGATTTTTCCGGGTAGCATATCGGAAGGGTTCGAGTCGAGAATTCCTTCCACCGGGAATTGCTTGGATCACACGTGCGGAAGATCGTGGTGTTCTTCACATCATTGTTCAATCATCCTAATAGCGGTTCTCCAACTTGGATTTTGAGATCCAAGAGGTATGTTCTACAACTTACTTGTAGATGTAGATTTAATGTTTTATTACGTGTATTATACAGATCTAGATCCATAAATCGCTTCCGTTGCGATGATATTTTCCTAACAATACTGTCGTGTGCAGCGAGAAGTATCCCGAACCACCGTATTACTCAATGCTCAATTTGTAAAGAAGAAATATATATGTATATATATGTAAAAGTACTCTCCTTTATATACTGTTTTATTTGACAACTCTGCACTGCAAAGCACAGTCGACAAAAATGTAGAAGGAAAGGTAAATGTGTGTCTCTGTATTATCCATCAGATAAAATAAGGTATAATATATATAGTATTATATTTTTCCCTTCCAACGTATATTTCCTGTAAAGTAGGAAAGGGAGTTAAAACCAATCGACGACTATCCCATGTAGTAGCTCCTAAATTATAGGATATATAGCTCAACTTAATTGAAAGGGTCAAACACCGAATTCATAGAAATAAGTATAGAAGATATTATTAATTATTATATTTGAAGTACATCATAAAAATAACATAAGTTTTTAATATCAACAAATATTTCCAACAATCCCCCACTTGATTTTAAAATTTTATTTTTCAAAACAAATTGAGCATATAATACCGTGTAATAGGTGTAGGTACCTTCCGGGTTTGAACCTCCACTTAGTGAAAATGAATTACCATCTATAAAACAATAGTGACATAAATGTCTTGAACTATGTTTCAGTTTATTAGATGATAACGCATTACACACCACGATATGAGTAAATATTTGTGGTTCTATCAGTGGTGCGCTTTACGGTCATGCGCAGGAATCTTGTGTCAGGAACGTCATTAGGGAGTAGCCCACACCCCCACAGTAGCGACCCCACCACCACGTTCACCTAGGTGAGTCCTCCAAGGGTGAATTGTGACCAAACACCCCGCAAAATATGCCTTCGGACTCATTAAGAGATAACTCAACCTCAAACATCACATGAAGAGCACTTACACCATAGGAATGGGATCCGGAAAATTTCCGCGACAATAAATTTAATCGTGCTCTTCCAAATCACCCCTTTAACAGTTTCGTTTTTACCCGTTGAACTTCGTTCATGGGATCGCCATACCTCCGAAGACGGGTTTCCACTGTGGTGATTTAATTAGTAGGCTCCAATCCCATTCCCCTCGATGTTTTTATAATTTGCTGACGCGTCAGTCCCTTTGTAAGCGGATCCGCAATGTTGTTTTCAGACCTGACAAAATTCAAAGAAACAATACCATGAAAAATCAAATGTCTAATGGATTTATGTCGCACGGTTAAATGTCTCCTTTTTTCATTAAAGTTTTTGCCTGTAGCTCTAGCAATAGCAACTTCACTGTCACAATGAATTGAAATGGGAGGAATAGGCTTAGGCAAAAAGGGAATATCATTTAAAAAACTTTTAATCCACTCAGCCTCGGCGCAAGCGGAATCTAAAGCAATCAATTCTGCTTCCATTGTCGAGCGAGAAATTACGGTCTGCTTAGCAGACTTCCATTATACCGCTCCACCTGCCAAGGTAAACACATAACCACTAGTTGACTTAGTCTCTTGAGAATCAGTTATCCAATTCGCATCAGTATACCCTTCCAATACATCAGGGAAACCAGAATATTTAATAGAATAATTCATAGTTCCTCTTAGAAATTTAAGTAACCTTTCTAATGCATCCCAATGAGACGTATTTGGATTATGAGTATATCTTGTCAACCTACCAACGGCATATGCAATGTCCGGTCTAGAATGATTCATTAAATGCATCAAAGATCCAATAATTTGAGAATATATATGTTGAGAAACACTAGCTCCTTTATTTTTACTCAACTTAACATTAGGATCAAAAGGAGTAGACACAGGAGACACATCAAAATAATTGAATTTTTTCAATAATTTTTCAACATAATGAGATTGTGACAAAGAAATGGAATCATCAATTCTAGTCAATTTTATTCCCAAAATGACATCAACAGGACCTAAATCTTTCATATCAAAATTATGGGATAAGAATGTTTTTGTCTCGCTGATGATATCACTATTGTTACCAAAAATCAAAATGTCATCAACATACAAACACAGAATAACACAACCATTATTGACATTTTTCATGTAAACACACTTATCACCATTATTAATATGAAAGCCATTTGATATCATAACATCATCAAATTTTGCATGCCATTGCATAGGAGCTTGTTTTAACCCGTAAAGAGATTTAACAAGTTTACACACTTTGTTTTCTTGTCCACTCACAACAAAACCTTCCGGTTGGTCAACATATACTTCCTCCTCTAAATCACCATTCAGAAAGGCGGTTTTAACATCCATTTGATGAATATTTAATTTGTACACGAGGCAATAGCAATTAACATTCTAATAGAGGTAATTTTAGACACCGGCGAATAAGTATCAAAGAAGTCAACACCGGCCCTTTGCTCAAAGCCCCTAACGACTAGTCTAGCCTTATATTTTTCTATAGAACCATCAATCCTTAATTTCCTTTTAAAGATCCACTTACATCCAATTGTTTTACATCCGGGAGGAAGATCGGTCAAAACCCATGTTTTATTCGTTAAGAGGGAGTTCATTTCATCATTTACTGCATCCTTCCAAAAAGGAGCATCTAAAGACATCATAGCATCTTTATAAGTTTTAGGGTCATCTTCAACCAAGAAAGTATAAAATTCATCACCAAATTTTTTAGATTTTCTTGTTCTTTTACTCTTCCTAGGTTCATCCGGCTCTCTATTAAAAAGAGACGAGGAAGAAGCAACATTATCATTAGAAACAGAACATGTATTAACAGGTTTGGACAATCTATCTTTCAAAGGAAAAATATTTTCAAAGAAAACAGCATCTCTAGATTCAATAATAATATTATTAGAAATTTCAGGAATTTCCGAATTGAACACTAAAAATCTATAAGTAGTACTATTTAAAGAATACCCAACAAAGGCACAGTCAACAGTTTTGGGACCTAATTTTCTTTTCTTGGTAATAGGAATATTAACCTTTGCAAGGCACCCCCACACTTTCAAATACTGTAGTGAAGGTTTTTTATTTTTCCAAATTTCATACGGTGTTTTATCGGAATTTTTATAGGGAACTCTATTTAGGATTAAACAAGCAGAAAACAAAGCTTCACCCCAACAGTTTTTAGGCAAGCCAGAACTAAGCAACATAGCGTTCACCATATCTAATAAAGTCCTATTTTTTCTTTCCGCAACACCGTTCGATTCAGGGGAGTAAGCTGGAGTTACTTCATGTACAATACCATGCAATTTACAAAAGTCAACCATTTCATTAGGAGCATACTTGCCACCCCTATCGGAGCGTAAAATTTTTATCCTTTTTTCTAGCTGATTTTCTACTTCAGCTTTATACTCCTTAAACTTATCAAACATATTACTTTTCGCATTAATTAAATACACATAACAATATTTCGAATAATCATCAATAAATGTAATAAAATATTGATTACCACCACGTGACGAACATTATTGCTATCACATATGTCACTATGAATTAATTCAAGCAATTTAGTTTCTCTTTCAACGATTTATGTGGTTTACGAGGTTGTTTTGCTTGCACACAAATTTCACATTTTTCTTCATTAATGGGAGACTTTGGAATAAGGTCGAAAGACATCATCCGTTTCAAAGTACCACGGTTAACGTGACCAAGTCTAGCATGCCAAGTGTCACAACATTCAACATTTGCAACAGATAAATCAGAACAGAAAATTTCATTACCAGAAGAGGGCAACAAGCTTAAACGGAACAAGCCATCTAACATAACAAATTGACCAAGTCTAGTAATTACGACTTTATTGGATTCTAAAACAACCTTATAACCATTTCTAACCAACAAAGAAGCACTTATTAAATTCTTTTTAATATTTGGAATATGATAAACATTATCTAGTGACAAGATTTTTCCGAATGACAATGTTAAATTTATTTGGCCTTCTCCAACGACGTGTGCCACACTCCCATCCCCCATACTCACATTTGTTGTGCTTGATATATAATATGATGAAAACAAGTTTTTATCAGCACACACGTGAACATTAGCCCCGAATCAATCCACCAATCACCAGAGTTAAAAATAGCATTTGTTTCAGGGTTAGTAACACAATGTCTGACAAAAGAGGAATTACGAGAGGCTACCACAGACAAATTTTTACCATTAATTTTTCCAAACTTATCATAAAGGCAACTCATATTAGCACTCCAAAAAAGAGGAAAGCAGATGCAGACAACTTTTCTTTTTCCTTCCTATTCGACTATTTATTTATTTTAATCACCCAATTTTACTCTCTAAACTTGTTGGGAAATAATTGTCAAACCACAGAAAACAACACAATACGGAAAGAAAAACGTCTGCAACAGCGGCAAAATAACAACCCAGTAATAAGGTGCTAAAAATAATATGAGTCAAAGTTTAGAAAAGGCCTGGGTCGAAGCACGCAGTGGCGCTATCTTTAGAGAGTAAAACGCCCCCACTGCACTGGTAAATTATTGATAGTGCGTTGCTCTCCCAAGATTCGACAACCCGTTGATACTGTCGTGTGCAGCGAGAAGTATCCCGAACCACCGTATTACTCAATGCTCAATTTGTAAAGAAGAAATATATATGTATATATATGTAAAAGTACTCTCCTTTATATACTGTTTTATTTGACAACTCTGCACTGCAAAGCACAGTCGGCAAAAATGTAGAAGGAAAGGTAAATGTGTGTCTCTGTATTATCCATAAGATAAAATAAGGTATAATATATATAGTATTATATTTTTCCCTTCCAACGTATATTTCCTGTAAAGTAGGAAAGGGAGTTAAAACCAATCGACGACTATCCCATGTAGTAGCTCCTAAATTATAGGATATATAGCTCAACTTAATTGAAAGGGTCAAACACCGAATTCATAGAAATAAGTATAGAAGATATTATTAATTATTATATTTGAAGTACATCATAAAAATAACATAAGTTTTTAATATCAACAAATATTTCCAACAGAAATTGTTGCAAAAGGATAGTGACGATACGGGATTTCACCCCTTCACGTGGAATAATGTGATTGGTCCAGCTGTCACCTGGAAAAGTCTATATTAAGTACAGCAGTATCGGATCGATACGGTACGCACCCGCAGTCACCGGCAGATCCTTCAAGTGTCTCGCCTCGGGCACCCATGTCAGCATATATCGAGTCGATACGGAGGCTTTTTGTTCAGCTACCCAGGCCCATCATCCAGTAGGTTGCTTGGATAAGGAGGCAAGGCCCATTTAAGGGTATTTGTGTCCATATACCAAACCGCCTTAAATCTAGGGCAGAGGAAGGACATGTGCCTATAAATACATCATTCCAGGAACTACGTAAGGCTTGATTCCTGGACATAAGACAGGATACGTAGGCAATCCAAGATACATTCTTGGACTCAGCCATAAACCACCAAAAAACACTATCTTTCCTAAAAAGTTTAGCCATTCGACCCCTTTACAGCTCACCCTTAGATTACACGTGGCCCTGATTTACCGGAGGTGCGTAGTTTAGCATCGTCATTTGGCGCTAGAAGGAGGGCCTTCTACCGGTGAGTTGGTAAAGAAATCGCAATGGCACCACCAACAAAGAAGAAAGCAACGAACAGCAAGAACATGCAGATCGAGGAGCAAGCAGATGTAGATCCGGCAGGAGCTCCTTCTCAGATTCAAGAAGTCCCCACGGGATCTATACTGGCGGCTGCAGATCCAACCAGACCTCAGCTTCCCCCACAACTACAGGACATGGCCGATCACTTGGCGTCTTTAGACGAAGAAGCCCTAAAAAGGGTGGTGGCGTCGGCATTTATTGGTAAGGGAATCTGTAATCCCCCTGGAGAACACTTGTTAGACCCACCGGGTCGTAAAGAAATTGATAATGCTAGGGGGAAGAGGCCTGTCGACCCACAGGAGGAATGTGAGGAAGGTGCGATAGAAATCAGCGTGACTAACGCCCACAGACGTCCTAGACAAGAAAGCCAACAACGGCAGGTCGAGGAAAGTATCCGAAACGAGTTCAATCGCATCGTAGGCAAGGAACCGGTCACAGAATGGCTCGAATCACCATTCAGTCCCGAGATAGAGATATACACGATGCCTGAGTCGTTCAAACCACCCAAGATGGAACCCTATGATGGTACAACGGACCCGAGAGGATCATCGTATCGATACATATCTTTGATGAGATTGAGAAACGCCAATGACGCCATGAAGTGTCGAGCTTTCGACACGTTGCTCACGAGTCGAGCCCGTGAGTGGTTTCATAAGCTACGGCCCGGGTCGATTTCGAGCTTCTTACAGTTGGGACAGAAGTTCAGAGACGCTTTTATCGGGAACAAGAAGTTCCACCTTAGTGCTACCCACCTTATGAACATCAAGCAGGAGAAAGGAGAAACCACTATCGATTTTATGAGGCGTTTTAATCTCGAGGCCATGAAAGTGCATAATGCTAGTGATGCATTGCAAGTTAATGCCTTCGTTGGAGGTTTGCGAAATATGAAGTTGTATGACAAGTTGTCTAAGAAGATGCCGAGTGACATGGACGAATGTGTGAACATAGTCCATAAGTTTTGCCAAGGTGAAGAGGCAGTGCGCTTGCACACCCTTTCACTTGGCCTCAATTCGAGGAACGACTCCCGAAGCCAGACCAAGGGTCAGCCTAGGGGTCGGAACGAAGAAAGCAAGACCAACGTGTTTGATCGACTGACAGCTCCGATATCGGATCGGCTTGGAAAAAAAGGGAATCTGAAAGATCGAGACTTTATACCCCTCAACCGGTCTCGGGGTGAGGTATTAGCGATTATGATCAAAAAGAACATCGCCCGGACACCTAAGCCGATGTCCAAAGACCCGGAGAAAAGGAAGAACACTCATAAGTATTGCGACTATCACCGAGACGTGGGGCACGATACAGAGGAATGTTTCGATCTGAAGAGGGATATCGACGCCTGCATTCAAGAGGTCGATTGGATGAGGTGATTGACGAGGACGAGAAAAAGAAGAGCCAAAAGGCCGTCGAGAGTACAAAAGGAAGACTTATAATGGAAAGAAGGATCGATCCCCGCGTCGTGATAATCGAAATCGTCAAGACAGTCGGCCGAGCCGCATACCGAGATAATCGCCGTGATGACCATCGAGAAGATCGGGAATCGAGACCCCCACCGTGATAATCGCGCCGGGTATGACGTAAACACAATTGTGGCGAGCATGAATCGGATAGACCTCGATCGAGTCGACATTCTTCGTATAGATCAAGAGAATCGAAGAAGCGAGATTTACTACGGAAGTGGGCTACGGGCCAAAAGATGATATTCCGAGTTCCCATAGTCCTAGCGAAGGGTTGGTGATCGAAGCGAGTCATAAGTCGAGGTCGGATCAAAAGAGTTTGTGTCGACAAGCGGAAGTGCCGTAAATATTCTCTACTATTCGGCTTTCAAAGCTATGAAGGCGAAAGATGAAGACATTATACCGTTGTCTACTCCTTTGTTTGGATTCACGGGCGGGCCATCCACCCCGTCGGATCGATTAGTTTGTTAACAACGATCGGAGACGGAGAAAAGGGCCGAACTATGGAGATGACCTATGTCGTGGTCAAAGCCCCGTCAGGATATAACGCGATACTAGGTCGACCTGCCTTATACGATCTTAGGGCCGTCATCTCGACATTCCACAACAGCATGAAGTTTCCCACCTGGTTTGGAACCCATGAAGTAAAAGGAGATATCGAGGTGGCCAGAAATTGTAGTTTGGTCACGACAAAGGGGAAAGGAGTTGGACAAGTTCTGAAGAGAGTTTGAGAATGTGTTAACACAAGAGTAAACTTCAACTTATCTTTTATTCATTGATAATGAAGGAGTATAAATAGATACAATTTGGAAAGAGACTAGCTAGCTAGGGCGGCCACTTGAGTATGTAGATGTGGGCGGCACAAAAGCAAAAAGTAAAAGTACAATCTATGTCTATGTCTATGACATAAAGTAAACTAGAGTTTGACATATTAATTGTTTATATGTATCACAATTAATATGTCTTTTACAAATAAATAAAGTGTACAAATAAAGTTATGCACGATAAAGTCCGCTTGTGATCATGAGGATCGGCGGTGCTCGCCAACACCTGGCGAGCCTCGGCGGACCGGCCGAGTGATATATTTCCACACCCCCCTCAAACCGGGTCCGTATATATTGATGCAGCCAAGTTTGCTACTTAGTCTGCTGAACGTAAGAGGTGGAATAGCCTTGGTAAGAATATCAGCATTTTGATCTTCTGAGGGAACATACTGGAGTTGAATAATCTTGGCATCAATCTTCTCCTTCAGAAAGTGTCTGTCAATGTCCACATGTTTTGTTTTGTCATGATGGACTGGATCCTCTGCCATGCATAGTGCTGAGTTATTATCACAACAGAGTGTGATAGGTTGCTGAATAGGTTGCTGAAGTTCAGTAAGAACTCTTTTGAGCCAAAGAGCTTCACAAATGCCTAAAACAAGTGCCCGAGTTCAGCTTCAGCACTGCTTCTAGACACAGTAGGTTGCTTCTTGCTCCTCCAAGTAACAAGATTGCCCCATACATAGGAACAATAGCCCGTGGTAGACCTTCTATCTATGTGGCATCCACCCAATCAAAGATCGGTATAGACCTTGATGGATCTATCGGCGGACTTGGTGAAGTGTAACCCTTGGCCGAGTGGACTTCAAATACCGCGAAGATTCTATTCACCGCATCCCAATGTTGCTCGAGGGCAATGCATGAACCAAGCTAACCGACATCGACACCATATGCAATATCCGGTCTTGTATGGGATAGGTAGATGAGTTTCCCTACAAGTCTTTGATATTGTTCCTTTCTTACAAAGAATGTCACCATGTAGCAGGGTATGACCGGGGTCTACCGGGGATACAAAGGTTTGCACCCCGGCAAAGATGCCGCTTTCCTTTAGCAGTCCAAGACATATTTCCTTTGGGAGACCGAGATTCCTTTGATGTTTCTAGCTACTTCCATGCCAAGAAAATACTTAAGTAAACCCAAGTCTTTAACCCGAAATACCTTTGCCGGAATTCTTTCAAGTGTTGGATCTCAAAGCAGGTCATCTCCAAGAAGGATGATATCATCCACATAGACAATAAGAATAGACCTCTTCCGGTTGGTTGTCTTGATGAACATAGTGTGATCGAATTGCATTGGTGATATCCAAAGCTTTGACCACGCTTGTTAATTTTCCAAACCATGCCCTTGGTGATTGCTTCGGGCCATATAGAGATTTCCTCGCCTTGCACACCTTGCCTTGAGTATGAGGATTGATAAAACCAGGAGGTATAGTCATATAAACCTCCTCGGTAAGGTCCCCATTTAGAAAAGCATTTTTGATGTCCAATTGATGAAGAGGCCACCAAGTTGGACAAATAGAGAAATTAGTACCCCGACGGTGTTGAGCTTTGCCACTTGGTGCAAAAGTTTCTTTATAGTCAATGCCATAAGTTTGTGTGAATCCCCCGGCTACCAATCCGGCTTTGTACTTGTCAATAGTGCCATCGGCGGTGTATTTGATAGTGAATAACCATTTGCGTACCGATCGTCTTTTTGCCTTTTGGAAGAGTTGTGAGATCCCAAGTATGATTATCCAGGAGGGCGATCATCTCGTTTTAACAAGAAGCCTTCTTCCACTTATCATTTTGAAGAGCCTCCCGAATATTTCTAGGGATAGAGTGAGAGTCCGGAGTCCCGTGTAAACATGGCAAAGACAGGAGACAACCGATCATAAGATAAATAAGAATGAATAGAATGATCGGTGCATGATCTTTTCCCTTTCCTTAGAGCAATAGGTCTGTCATCCACCTCGCGACCGCCGAGAGTCAATAAGCCGAGGTCCAGCGACTCGGTTCGCAGGGCCGCCGAGGTTCCGGTTCGGCGGGCTCGGGTCGCAGATTCTTGTTCGGGAGGTTGCCGAGAAGTATTAGGGCCGTAGAGAGTCGGTAGGGTACGAAGTTCGGTCCGCCGAGGATCGCAGGTTGCCGAGGGTTAAGAGTTTGCCGAGGGAAGGGGTTTAAGTCAATTTCAATCGGGTTTCCATCGTTGAATGGCTCGGTAGGTTTGCCGTAATAAGGGGTCCTTTCAAAGAATTTTACATCCATAGAATTGTAAAATTTCTTTTCAATAGGGGAATAACACTTGTAACCTTTTCTCGTCCTTTGCATAACCTAGGAAAATGCACTTGTGAGCTTTAGGATCAAGTTTACTTCGTGTTGAGCATGGATATACACAAACACAAGTACAACCAAAGATCTTTGGAGGCAACTCGGGAAACAAGATGATGGCAGAGTGTGTGGTCGGTAGGGTTTGGAGTGGAGTTTTGAAACCTAACACTCTGTTTGGGAAGTCTCGTTGAGTAAATAAGTTGCGGTCGGTATAGCTTCACCCCACATGTATTTAGGAACATGTGTGGTGAACATGATTGATCGGCCATTTCCAAATAGTGCTCGTTCTTTCTCTCGGAACCCCATTCTCGCGAGGTGTTTCCACACAACTACCGATATGAACAATTCCTCTATCTGTCAAGAAGGTACCGAGATTAGACTCATAGTATTCTAGAGCATTATCGCCTTTAAGATCTTGACCTTAGTATCAAATTGAGTGGAGACCATATGATAAAATTCTTGAAAGATATGACCAACTTCGATTTGTCTTTCATTAAAAAAACCCAAGTGTTCCCGGTATGATCATCAATAAAGGTGACAAACCACCTTTTCCCTGTTATACTTTTCACCCTAGAGGGTCCCCACACATCACCGTGTATTAAGGTGAAGGGTGAGGAATGCAAATGAGGTAACTTAGCATACACAGATTTTGTAAGTTTAGCAAATTGACAAATATCACATTGAAGGTCATTCGCATTACATCCTTTAAACAATTCGGGAGTTAAAGATTTCAAGTAACCAAAACTTGGATGTCCTAATCTATAATGCCATAACATGATATTGTCTAAAGTCTCGGGAGCAGGCCGCCGAGGCGGCATTCGGTCTTCGCCTTCGTCTTCGAAGGGGTTGACCGAAACAATCCAAATGCAAGGTTTAGCCTTCCCAATCACTTCCCGTGAAGTAGGATCCCGGAATGTGCACTTGATTTTCCTTAAAAACAACGAGTCCAATTCAAATCTTTAGTGAGTCTACCGACGTATAAGATTGCGGTCTAAGTTTGGAACAAATAGGACATCCCGTAGGCATATCTTATTAGTGAGTTTAACATTTCCAACACCTTTTGCACGAGAGATAGATCCATCGCCAGCTTTAATGTTATGAATTTGGTGACAAGGCATATAGTTGGTTATAAGGTTTTTATTACCGGTCATATGGGAGGATGCCCCAGAATCAACAATCCATGTTTCATTGCTAAGGGAAGAGTAGAATTTACCTCGTATGAGTATGAGTAGCAACATCGGTAGAGTGACTACCTTCCTTTTGTTGATTCAGAAGGCTTTGAATGCAAAGAACCGAGCATTCATCCGGTTTTCATTCTCCTCCTCACTAATGTGTCCGCCTTGACTTTCCCCGATAGGTTTTGAGGTTTTTGAGGAGTTAGGCTTGCCATGGAGCTTCCAAACGAGCTTGTCCTTGGTGTGATTTGTGCGTTTGCGTGATCACGAAACACGCTTTCCGCCTTTTCTCGCAGGCTTCTTGTATGTCTCGGAACCTCGGCGGCCTTTCCCGACGCCGGTAGGGCGGCACCTTCAGTAGGGTTGTCAGTAGTGGATTTCAGAAGCATGACTTTTCTCCTACTTTCTTCATGTTTGACCTCAGCAAACATGGATTTGAGATTTGGAAGAGGTTTGGTGGCAAGAATTCTTCCCCTAACATCATCAAGAGTAGGATTCAGTCCAGTGAGGAACCTGAATACTCTCTTCTTTTCTATGATGTCCTTATAAAGAGCAAAGATCCTTGACATCATTCCATGAGTGAGTTTCTAACATATCTAAGTGTTGCCAAGCCTTAGATAGTTGATTGAAATATTGAGTTACGTACATATCCCCTTGCCCGCAAGTTTGAATTTGAGCTTCTAGTTCATATACCTCGATGTATTATCCTTCTTGGAGTAAAGATCTCGGCATTATCCCGCATTTCTTTGGCGTATCATACATCATAAAGTTTTCACTTATCTCTTTTGTCATTGACCTCGTGAGGATGGTCATGAGTTGATTATTTGTTGTGTCCCATGCTTCAAAACCGGGGTCGGTTTCGGCGGGTGCGGGTTTAGTTCCGGACAAGTATCCCATCTTACTTTGTCCGTAAATGTACATTTTCATAGACCTTGACCATAACGGATAGTTGTTACCATCAAGTCTATGGTTTGTATAAGAAGAGGAGTTGTCGGTACTCCCGGTCGAGGCCGCCGAGAGTCTCGAGAATCTCTTTGAGGTTGAAGTAATGTCGGATGTGGAAGACATTCTTCGTAAATATGAAGTTTGCAGCGGAAAAAGTTAGAACACAAATGGCTCCGATACCATGAAGAGAGTTTGAGAATGTGTTAACACAAGAGTAAACTTCAACTTATCTTTTATTCATTGATAATGAAGGAGTATAAATAGATACAATTTGGAAAGAGACTAGCTAGCTAGGGCGGCCACTTGAGTATGTAGATGTGGGCGGCACAAAAGCAAAAAGTAAAAGTACAATCTATGTCTATGTCTATGACATAAAGTAAACTAGAGTTTGACATATTAATTGTTTATATGTATCACAATTAATATGTCTTTTACAAATAAATAAAGTGTACAAATAAAGTTATGCACGATAAAGTCTGCTGTGATCATGAGGATCGCAGCGGTCGCTCGACCCTGTCGAGCCTCGCGACCGCCGAGTGATATATTTCCACAAGTTCGATTGAGGAATTGATACCGAGAAGAGGAAGAGGATCGAAGCTTTGGATATCCGTCGATCCGACGGAAGAGGTTTCGTCCGGAATGAAGAGGAGGACCAAGGGGTCCGGATCGGGAAGTGGATGCCACACCCCGATAGGCAAGCCCCGGTCGACCTCCTAGCGAGAATATCGAGACGTTTTTGCCTGGAAGGCGGATGACATGCCGGGTTTGTCGGCAAATGTGGCGCACACATCGCCTTAACGTCGACCCAAAAAAGAAGCCGATACGGCAAAAGAAGAGAAATCTTGCACCTGAAAGAAAAGAGGCAGTGAAGAAAGAAGTTGACAAGTTGTTGATTGCTGGGATCGTGAAAGAGGTATTATATCCAGATTGGTTAGCTAATCCCGTGTTAGTCAGGAAGCCTGATCAAAGCTGGCGGATGTGCGTCGATTTTACAGATCTCAATAAAGCATGCCCCAAAGATTCATATCCTCTTCCAAAAATTGATCAGTTGGTCGATTCGACATTGGGCTTCGAAGTTTTCGGTTTTCTCGATGCGTACGAGAGGATACTATCAAATCTTTATGGACCCTCGGACTCGGAGAAAACCGCATTTATTACTGAATTTGGTAATTTTTGCTTTATAACGATGCCGTTTGGTTTGAAGAATGCAGGGGCCACTTATCAGAGGGCCGTCAATAAGATCTTTGAAAGACAGATAGGTCGAAATATGGAGGTTTATGTTGATGATTTATTGATCAAGAGCAAGTCCATGGGACAGTTTCTTGTCGATCTCAGGGAAGTTTTCGAGGTGTTACGGGCAGAAAAATGAAGCTTAACCCGAAGAAGTGTACCTTCGGTGTTCGATCTAGAAAATTCTTGGGCTATATGATATCAAGGGACGGGATTCGAGCCAATCCAGATAAGATCGAAGCTCTGAAAAACATGCCCGCACCTCGTAACGTAAAGGAGGTGCAACGATTGACGGGTCGGATGGCCGCCCTCAATCGCTTCTTGTCGATATCAGCCCAGAGGGCCCTGCCCTTCTTTAAGATACTGAAAAAGGCGAGTCCCTTCCAGTGGGATGAGGAGTGTCAAAAAGCGTTCGACGATCTGAAGAAGTATTTATCTGATTTGCCGACGCTGTCCTTGATGTATGATTTTTATATGATTGAATTTACGTGATTTTATTATGTTTTATCGACAAATTCTATATAAAATATATGAAATTATGATATAATTAGTATAAAATATTAATCTTTATAGTTTAGTATAGTTAGTAGTAAAAGTTAGTATTTATAGTAAAAAGTTGTAGTTTTTGTACCGGTTTTAGTGACCGGAGTGTTGTGTCTATTTTACACGGGTATTTTGTGTTTATTTCATTGCAGAATCCTAAGATGAACTGAAATCCCGAGTATCGACACTTTTTGAAGTCAATTCAAGTCAGTGAAAGGAAGTTATAAAGCGTCACTGATATAAATGGTCAAGGGAATAATTGTTTCTTAATCTCGAGAATGACATGTATTGGAAATGGCTCGTCGAGAATACGTTTTCTGAAGAAGTGGTCTTGATGGAAGTTGTAGATCATTTGAAGAGCTTTTCAACAGATCTTGAATCATGTCATTTGGAGTTCGGGAATGCAAGTTATGAATTTTACAAGATAATAATATTATGGAAGTAATCATTACTTTGATAAACGATCACAGGGGAATCATCATTACTTTCCCTAACAAATCACATGCTTGCACATGCTGAGTAATGATGATCACTTGCTTGCACATGCTAAGTGATGATTAGGGTAACATGGGGGCACATGCTTGCACATGCATGTACTGATTTCAATAATTACCGGACCGATCCGGCATTATTCAGGACCGGTCCGGGAAGGAGGAAAGTCTATAAATAGGGATGCAGAGGCTCACTTTCAAAGCGTACCAATATATATATACCATATCCTATATATATTCTCTCCCTCCTCTTTCTCTTTTTCTTTTCTTTTCTTTAGTTTGTAAATAGGCCTTATGCCAAAATAAATTAGTAATAGTAGTATCGTAGTAATGCTCGAGAAATTGTCGGAAGTTTGTTGTTGCTGAAGTCGTAGTAATGTCCGGAAAAAGACGATTTCTGAGTCAGCAGTTGTAATCGGGTAATTTCTATAATAATTATGTTTATGTTTGTTATTTTCTTCTTTTTAGTTTTTATAATGTTATTAGGCTAAATCTAATAACTAGCCAAAGTTATGTAATCGTATTATTTCGATCTTTTCGTTAAAAGAATGATGTTAAAATAAAAATGATTAAAATTGAGTTAAAATGAATCTTTTTCTATTTCGCTACGTATTGATAACATATTCGGAATGACGTAATCAATCATGATGAATACCACATATAACCTGACGATGAACTGACCAGAGAAGTCAGGATATGAGTAAAAATAGAAAAACCGGAGGGTAAAAATGGCCGTCTGATTAACGGAATCCTATTTCCTACCCGGGGGCAGATTTGTCCTAATAAAACAAATCTTATTAACTTTGTACTCGAGATCTTAATAATGTTAAAATCACGGTTTAATTGAAACTACACCGTTTGTATTAAATTGATCCGCTTGACAACCGGAGCCTCTTGAATAACATCGGCCATCCGACAAATGGAATCACCTCTTTTATCCGGGGTAGATTTGTACTCGGTACTGCTTTGACTAACTAAGTTTAGCATGGGGCGATTGTGGACATTGGACTCGATGACAATTTGACATATGACAATTTCATACGCTCGTGTGAGGAGAAATTGTTGACATTAGGAGTACACCGTTTCATTTACTCAATTGGACCTAATAAAAAGGAAGATCGAACACATTCTATTAATTGAAAAGATCGAATAAATTGATTACATATACTTTGGCTAGTCTAGTCTATAAACTATATATTGGTATCTATATATTTATACATATATATATATATATATATATTTTACTACTTATGTACATCTATATATATTTATATATCTATATATATTATATTAGAATAACTTTTAAATTACGCATTTATTTTATGTTGGTTAGAGTAGTAGTAATCGTGTTATAAAATTGCGGTTTAGATCGAGTTAATAGCAGCTCTTTGGTGTTTAACCACACTTAAAAGAATTACCACTTTTTTCCCTGAGGATTCGACACCTGACTCACCACTATATCACTACAATTTGACCCGGTACACTGCCGGTTAGGATCCGTCTAACCTAGAAAAGGTCTGTCCCTTTCTTGACGCCGTTTCTAAGGTTTGGTTTTGGTGACGTCAAGCTTTCTGGCGCCGTTGCCGGGGAAACAAAGTCGCTAATTTTTTTTTTTTGTGTCTATGGTTACTACTTGTATTAGCTTAAAAATTCTCGAGGATAAACCAACACTCTTCTTCTCACATTTCTTTTTTTATTTTTCGTTGGTATCTACTTTCTTTTAGTACCAATTTTCTTCTTCTTTAAAACTCGAGCATTTTTTTTATTTTCGTTAGTTGATGACCAGAAGCGGTAAAGCCTCACTTACTCCTTATAAGCCTGATATAAACGCTTACGAAAGGCAGTTGCGGATAGAGAGTAAACGTGGTCAAACCAGCTTAGGACTCCTTGGAAAATCTCCAACGGAATCATCTTCTAATAAAAATAAAGAAATGGTCCGAAAACTAGTGATGAAACAAACGAACGAGAGGCTAGATCATGCTTTAGGGCATGGCCAAAACCCCGTTAACCCTAATAATAATCGAATAATAGAATCAATCAAGATCGGAACCGAATAATCGTAACAATCCGCCAAACCCCGACCTATCCGTGATCAAACGTTAGGAGAAACCGGACTAATAATCCCATACTTTTACCTAATGAAGGAGCGAATAATTTCGAAATTAAGTCTCATCTTTTTGGTTTAATTGACGCAAGAGCCCAATTTCTAGGAGAAGATGATGAAGATCCACATCATCATCTCTATCTATTTGAAGAACTCGTGCAATACGGCCAAAAGTCAAGGTGCTCATAAGGAATTAACGAGGATGACTATGTTTCCTTTTTCTTTAAAAGGAAGAGCCCGAGATTGGTTTATGTCTCTTCCACACCACTCGTTAACTAGTTGGGAGGATATTCAAACCGAATTTCGAAACAATATTTCACTCCAGGACGGAATTTGGAATTAAAGGTCGAGGTTGCTAATTTTAGACAAGGATCCGAAGAAACACTTGGGAATGCACAGGAAAGGTTTAAAAAATTGTTAAGAGCTTGTCCCGATCATGGTTATTCCTTAGATATGCAAATTCAGCTTTTACGTCGTAAACTAAGAAAGGATTCACGTGCGGATGTAGATCATGCATGTGGTGGTTCGTTAATGATGAGTGAAGCTCAAACAGTTTACGATGCTATAGAAAAGATTTCCAAAAATAACGAGAATGTGGGAAACCGGTTCTAGCACTAGAAAAGTAGCTTTTGCGGGAGAATGTACGTCAAACACGGAAGTTCTAGCACACTTGGAGAATTTGAGTAGAAAGTTTGATGGATTACAACAAGGAAAGAATCAAAATTCGAAAAATAGTATGCCAACCGAATACTCAAATCATGATAATGTGTCATTAGGGATAGAAGAACCAACGGGATATTCAAGAGAGGAGGTGAGTTTTCTTCAAAGAACATAGGAATTTGAACAATGCATACTCAAACTCGTTTAATGCTATTAGAAGAGATCACCCAACTTTTAGATGGTCCGAAAACCCTAGTAAGCCAGACAACCGCCGTATCCGGATCGGTATAAGAATATGAATAATAATCAAGTTTATCAAGGAAATACATCTAATCGAATTTACAATCATTACCAAGATCCTATCCTCAACATACCACTCAAAGTATACCAAGTAACTCGAGTTCAACTCAACTGCGAAAGGGGTTGAAAAATGGGAAAAACTGATGGAAAATATGATGGGTGTAGTATCTACTCAAGCTAAGAATATGGAAACAATGATGACTTCTATAGGTTCAGTCAGTAAGGATATGAGTTCAATGAAAACATCTATGAATGGACATGATACCAGAATGAGAACGATAGAAGCTTCATTAAGAAATATGGAAGATCATTTGAGTAGGGAAGGTGAACGTAACAACAGTAGACCTCCTGGAGGATTACCAAGTAATACTGAAAGAAACCCAAGAGAGGTAAATGTTGTAGTTACAAGAAGTAGGAAACTCTACGGTAGCAATGGAGTAGAAAACTTCGGGAATAATGAAGTAGAAAATGATTTAGATAAAAATGAAGAGACTAAAGATGAACTTGAATTTACTGATGAGGAAGAAGAAATCATAGAGAATTTCTTGAAAAGGAATAAAAGTTTGGAACCTGAGAATGAAGGTGAAAAATGGGTAAAAATCCCTAGGATTTTGAAAGACCCCATGGATAAAGATTTAAGGAATCTATTTAAGGAACATGTTAGAATAGAAGATAAAGAGAACAAAGATGAGAAACAGGAAAAACTAAAGGAATCTGAAATAGAGATTGATTCAGGGAACAAATTAAAAGAAAAAATTCAAGAACCTGAAACATGGCGATCAAGTAATACTCCAAAGGATAAAGGAAAAGAGAGAATGACTTCGAAACCAAAGGTTATAGATTTAGAATCTTTACCTTTTCCACCTAAAGATCGAATTAAAAAGATTAAGACTGATCAGAAGTATGCTCGTTTCCTTGATACTTTTCGTCATATTCATGTTAATATCCCTGTTATCGAAGCTCTGATAAATATGCCTGCCTATGGAAAGTTTTTGAAGGATATACTATCAAATAAGAAAAAATTAGAGGAATATGAGAATATATGCCTAAATGAAGAATGTTCTGCAATTTTGCAGCATAAGTTACCACCTAAACTGAAAGATCCTGGAAGTTTTACGATTCCATGTGAAATTGGAGGATTTCTGTTTAAGAAGGTCTTATGTGATCTTGGAGCTAGTATAAATCTCATGTCTTATGAGGATTATAGAAAGCTAGGCATAGGAAAGCTTACTAAGACTGAAATGACTCTTCAAATGGCAGATAGATCGATTAAGTACCCTAAAGGAATAATTGAGGACATATTGGTTAAGGTAGACAAGTTCTATTTTCCGGAGACTTTGTAGTTATGGAAATGGAAGAAGGATTTTCGGCGCCACTTATCTTAGGACGTCCATTTCTAGCTACGGGAAGAACTTTAATCGATGTTCGAAAGGAGAATTAATTTTGAGAGTCAATGAAGATGAAGTTGCTTTCAATATTTTCAAAGCTATGAACCATCAATACACATCACCGAATCATGTTCTTTTATAGAAGATATTCATTCGTCTATGATAATCGCTTACCAACTTTTGAAGACAGATTAGAAGAATGCTTAACTCTATCTATCTATAAAGAAGATGAGGAAGACATTGAAATGAAAGAGATAATCTTATCTCTAAATGAAGGCGCTTTTACTTTTAAACCACCATGGCATAAGTATTTGGAGTTAGAACTAGAAGGACCAGTTCTTAAATCATCAATAGAAGATCCGCCTAAGAATCCGGAATTGAAACCGTTACCTTTAAATCGAAGTATGCTTTTCTTGAAATTGATAATCTTTTACCGAGTTATTATTTCATCAACTTTAACGGAGCAACAAGAAGATCAATTACTAGGAATGTTGAAAAAGCATAAGAAAGCTTTTGGATGGACGAGCTTGCCGATATTCGAGGTATTAGCCACGAGATATGTGCTCATAAGATAATTCTAAAAGAAGATGCTAAACCTTGTATTCAACCGCAACGCCGCCTCAACCCGAATTTGCAGTTAATCGTTAAGAAAGAGGTTATTAAGCTATTAGAAATGGGAATAATTTTTCCTATATCGGATAGTGAATGGGTAAGTCCAACTCAAGTTGTACCAAAGAAAGGAGGTTTCACAGTGAAAGAGAATGATAAGAATGAATGGATCCCAACAAGGAAATTACGGGATATCGAATGTGCATTGATTTTAGAAAACTAAATGATCATACTAAGAAAGATCATCATCCACTTCCATTCATAGTGCAAATGTTGGAACGTTTAAGTGGACATAAGTATTCTTGTTTCTTAGATGGTTATTCGGGATATTTACTGATTTTCATTGCGGCGGGAGATAGGAAAAGACTACTTTCACTTGTCCTTATGGAACTTTTGCGTATAAAAGAATGCCGTTTGGTTTATGTAATGCTCTCGCTACGTTTCAAAGATGTATGATGTCTATATTTTCGATATGGTTGAGAAATTCTTAGAAATTTTTATGGACGACTTTAGTGTTTACGGAGACTCTTTTAATGGCTGTTTGTTACACTTAGAACGAGTGTTACAACGCTTTGTGAGGATACCAATTTAGTGCTTAACGGGAAAAATGTCATTTGATGGTATCGAAGGAATTGTACTAGGTCATAGAATCTCTCGAAGAAGGAATCGAAGTTGATAAAGCTAAAGTCGAGGTAATAGAAAAATTGCCTCCACCGGTTAATCTAAGAACGTTAAGAGGATTTCTTGGACATGCGGGATTTTATAGGAGATTTATTGCGATTTTTCAAAGATAGCAAAACCTCTAAGTCATTTGCTTGAAAAAGAAGTACCTTTTAATTTTGATAGTAAATGTATGGAAGCATTTAAGACCCCGAAAGCGAAGTTGATTACTTGCACCGGTATTGGTAGCACCCGGACGGAATTTACCTTTTGAGATTATGTGTGATGCAAGCGATTTAGGTTGTAGGAGCTGTTTTTAGGTCAAAGGTATAATAGAATTCTCAAAGCTATTTACTATGCATCACATACGTTAAATGCAAACTCAACCGAACTATGCAACTACGTAAAAAGAACTATTGGTCGTAATTTTTGCCTTAGATAAGTTTAGATCGTATATTGTTGGCTCTAAGGTAATAGTTTATACGGACCATTCGACATTGAAATATTTACCGAGTAAGAAAGATGCAAAACCACGTCTTCTTAGATGGATTCTCCTACTTCAAGAATTTGATATTGAGATTAAAGATAAAAAAGGAAGTGAGAATGTAGTAGCAGATCATCTAAGTAGAATGGAAACTGAGGAAGAGATAGGAAATGAAATTAAAGATTCATTTCCTGATGAACAACTGTTTAGAATCGATATGCCTTCAACCATGCAATTATTAAAGAAAAGAATTCCTTCTAAGGAAAATTCACCTTGGTTTGGAGATATCATTAACTACTTAACCTGTGATTACATTCCGTCTCATTGGACTTGGCAACAGAAAAAGAAATTCTTTTATGACTTAAAATTTTATTACGGGAGGAACCAGATCTTTTCCGTAAAATGTTCGGATGGGATAATCAGAAAATGTGTGCCTGATAATGAAATTTTAAGTGTTTTATCGTTTTGTCATGATCGTGAGGCGGGAGGTCATCATGGAGGTTGGAAAACTTGCTTTTAAAGTCTTGCAATGTGGTTTTTATTGGCCTACACTTTATAAAGATGCGTATACATATGTTAAATCTTGTGAATCATGTCAAAAATGGGGAAATATCTCGAAAAAACATGAAATGCCTATGCAACCTATTTTAGAATGTGAGTTATTTGATGTTTGGGGTATAGATTTCATGGGACCTTTCCCTATATCGTTTGGAAAAAGATTTATTCTTGTAATGGTAGATTATGTTTCGAAATGGGTAGAAGCTGAAGCTCTTCCCACTAATGATACCAAGGTTGTCATACGATTCCTTAAAAAGAACATATTCACTAGATATGGCATTCCGAGGGCGATCATTAGTGATAGAGGTTCACACTTTTGCAATCGACCATTTACTAAGTTAATTGAAAAATATGGTGTAACGCATAAGTTAGGAACACCTTATCATCCGCAAACCAGTGGTCAGGTAGAAGTGTCAAATAGAGAGATTAAAAGAATCATAGAAAAAACAGTGGATTCAAACCGTAAAAACTGGGCAGTTAGACTAGATGATGCATTATGGGCGTACAGAACAGCTTTTAAAACTCCGATTGGTGTTCTCCCTACAAATTAGTCTTTGGTAAATCGTGTCATCTCCCAGTAGAATTAGAACACCGAGCCTTCTGGGCTATTAGATTTCTGAATTTCGATCCTAAGGCTGTCGGTGATCATAGACTACTTCGGTTAACGAATTAGAAGAATTTCGCCTTGATTCATATGAAAATGCTCGAATCTACAAGGAACGCACGAAATCTTTCCATGATAAGAGAATCTATAGTCGTGAGTTCCATGTAGGTGATCGAGTGTTATTGTACAATTCACGTTTAAAGTTGTTTCCGGAAAGCTTAAATCAAGATGGACGGGACCATTTAAAGTAACACGAGTTTATAAATGCGGAGTTTGTTGAACTAACGATGGGAATACAACTTTTATAGCCAATGGTCACGGGGTGAAACTATTTCGGAAGGTGAAGAAGTCTCTCTCATAAATGAAGTGATGTTGCTTTGATCGACCCTCCGAAAGATTAAAAAGCGATGCTTTCGAAAAGCCGAAAGTATCAAATTAACCAGGTTTTATCTTTACTTTTATATGTCTAAACTAGTTTCGTCTTTTACCGGATAGACGTAAAAGAACTGGATGTCTTTTTTAGATAGATTAGGAGTTTTTGTTTTGCTTTTGAAGTTTGGTTTTAATAGAGATATCGCCTTTACTATAGAAGCCTTAGTTTTTGGAAAGAACAAGCAATTATTGAGAGAGAAAAAATTGAAAGAAGTTTGTAATGGTACGTCGAGAAGCTCGATAAAGAGAAGGGCTAAGTTTTTAAGGAAATGCAGAATATGTGGAAAGATTGAACACAGTGGGCGATGTGGGAAAAATATAACTCAATCTCAGAATGAGTGTTTGAATGTAATTAAGAAGGGAACGATTAGGTGGTTAACCGAAAATCCCGATGGACTTCCAAGACTTAATTCAAACGCTACGTTTCTAGGATTTAGTTTGCTTGAACGGTATGTTAGAAATCTGGAGTTTATAGAAATTGAAGAATTAGAAACCCCGTAAGTTCAAGTCTTTTATTGTTTTTAGTTTTATAAAATTTTTTGCATAACTTTGAAAATTTTATAAAATTGGATCTTTATAAAATTAAGGAGTTTTATAAAAGTTTTATAAAAAGTTTTTTAAGTTTTTAGATATTTTATAAGAATTAATATAAATTTATTGAATTTTTATAAACTTTTAAATAAGTTTTATAAAGATTTTATAAATTTTGAGAAATTGTTATAAAATTTATAAATTTTATTTTCTATTTTTATTAAGTTTTTATTGAGTTTTATAAGTTTTATATCAAAAATCCAAAAAAATAAAAAATTTCGAAAAAATCATAAAAATTTCACACGGACCGATCCGGCCCTTACACCGGACCGGTCCGGGTTCAAGTTAACCTAAAAGGACGGGATCTTTTCTTCTTCTTCATTTCTCCTCTTTTCTTCAACAGCAGCCGCAGCACCATCACCTCCACCCCAAAAATTTTCTTTTTCTCTTAAAAATACAAATTACACTATACCATTACATATATTCTTCCTCTTTTACTCTCCTCTCTTCAACACAAGTGAAAAATTCGAAAAAGATCGAACACAAGCTCCATTTCATCCCGGTGGCTTCTACGACTTTTCCGGCCGCTTTTCACCGTTTTGTTCACTATAAGGTATAATTTGTTTACTCTAGTTATTAATTTCATGATTTTTGTAATTTTTAGATTTATTTTCAACTGTTTTGATTTTTAAGTGTGTTGTGACATTTTATTTGTGTTGTTTTTTTTCGTTGTTTTTGTTATTTTGTTATTCCAAAATTCGTAGAATGGCCTCATCTAGTCGCAAAATCTCTAAGAAAAGAAAGCCTAATATTCCAATAGAAGTACCAGTCGTAGGTCTTAAAGATTTAACACCGGAAGAAGAATCGTTAGTTTTTTCTTTACTGACTTCACCTCAAGCTAAGAATGCTTATAAGAATATCTATAGTAAATGTGGAGTTGTGTTGGAAAGAGGCTTAGATTTTGATGACTTAGGAGAGGAAGTTAGGCGTATTTTTGCGAGACGCCAATGGTTGGATTTTGCGGCTCGGAGGACGGGAGAGATCAATACTACCTTAGTGGCGAGTTTTATGCGGTTCGTCTACTTTGATACCCATTGAGGGTAGTATGATAGAGTCTATTCCCCTTAGGTCTAGACATGTGTCTTTTAGTCCGGAACTTATTAATGCTGTTTTAGGGGTAGAAGTTTTTCCGGATGAAGAGGATTACGGAGTTTGTTTATAGATTAGATGATCCCGCTATGTATGAGCGGTTGCCTACAGAGCTCGGAGGGAATTTGATGCTACGAAAGAGAATGGGTGGACAACGATTTAATTATGGGAAGTGTTTTAGAGATCCGAGGGCAATCAAAAGATTTTTGAGCCATACTCTCTATCCCACTACCAAACACACCGCCTTTGGTAAAGAAGATTTATGCATTACTTGGGCGATGATTCATGATATTAAGGTGGATGTGGGGAAGATCATGTATAGAAGGGTTTTCGAGTTTATTATTCTTGCCAAGGCGGGGAGTCACATGTACTTTCCCTGGCTTTATTTCGGATTTATGTCGTAGATCGGGAGTTCCTTTCCTATCTAACGACAAATTAACTATGGCGAGATGAGTCCACGATTGGCCCTAGTCCGAGGAGGTCTCCGGAGGGTTCGATAGACTCGATAGTTAGACGTAGTGCACCTCCACCGGTTCCACCGGTTTCGGCATTTTCATCTTTTTCGATCGGCGGCGATCTTCTTTCCCAAGCACCATTACATACGATATGTTTCAATCTTTAGTGTCGGATGTAGCCCGAGGACGAGCTAATATGGCTTTGTTTGCTTTGAGCGAGTAGGCGGTGGAGTGATGATTTACGTAGAGGGATGTTGAGACATGAGCGGATGCATCTTGATCCTTCTTTCGATAAAACGCCTATCCGCCCGTCAATCTAACCCATATACTTTACCGGAATGGATAGCACCTATTCCACCATCTCGAGCTTTCATCATATGCCAAATCCTTTTGGAAGCCGATCTAGTGGTCGGGGTGTCTTTTATACGGGTTCTCGGGGTCTTGTTACATCTAGGCGGGGAGGATTTTCGGATTTTGCAAGGATGACGTCGAGTATGAGTTCGATAGGTCTCGACGGTTCGGTTCGGACCACGACTACGTTTCCACGACCGATTACGTCATCGGTTCCAAGTTTGAATGATCCGGTTTATCCAAATGAGGATGATGATGTTGACATTATTTGATTTCGTACAACTTTGTTAGTTTTAAACATTTTACGTACCGTTTATTTTATTTTCCGCATTTTAAATACTAAGTTTGCTAATTTAATAGTTTTTCGTTTTCATAATCGTTTTATGTCGTAGTAGTAAATTTAATCATTTTTAATAGTATTTAAATATTTCATAAAAAATCTAAGAACAAAAAATATTTTCATATGTCGTTTTTAAAATATAATTCGTGTATCGTTTATCCGTATCGGTTAGATAATCTTTAGTAACTTATTTAAACTCTAATAGCCATGAGCCTATTAAAGATAAACAAGCAAATTTGAACTTTACAACCTTTGTACACGGTAAAAATATCTTAAAGCCGGACCGGTCCGGTCGGTTTCGGGACCGATCCGGGAGTTAAATTTGCTTAGTCATGATTGAGAGTGTTAATATGCAGCCACGTATACTCTCAATTTTGTCCATTTAAGGAAAGAAAGGCGAGAGTGAAAAATTGCAAATTCACTCGCTACTTTCACCTTTCTATCTGTTTAATTATTTTCATCTCGTTTCAACTAAAATGTCAAACCGGTCATCACCGTCAGTCAATTCATACGATCCGGAGGCATTAGATGTTTTTGTCCCGGAATCTAGCGCTTCAAATGTTAATTTGTTGGTGAATGCGAGGTTTGCAAATTCTCCAATTTTGGTAGAAAAGGGTATCAACTATGAAAAAATTGATCGGTCGGGGAAGGATTTAATTCGAGAATAGAGGTTGGAGAAAGTTTGTAAGGAATCCAAGAGGTAGGATTAATGTTTCTATCGTTAGGGAATTTTATTCCGCTCTCGTCTCTTGTCGATCTTGTCGATCCGTCACAACTTGTATCCGTTCGTGGTACACTTATTCACTTTTCACCTCATATTATCAATCATATTTACGAAATACCGATTTTCGATCAAATCCATAATCTTCATTTTGAATATCAATGGGCGTTAGGGAACTCCTCTAACGTTGTCAACTATGTCACGGAAGCTTTTCCGTATTTGTTTCCAGAGTTCGATCAAAATTACGACGCTACCACTTCAGCTCTACCTGCTAATCTGAGAGCATGGAAACATTTCATTAACTCACGAGTCTATCCGACTAGTGACTTTGCGTGGGTTAGTGATGATGAGATACTTTTGTTGTTTGCGTTGATAAGCGGAGCTCATGTGGACTGGGGGATTTTGATTTTTAAGACGGCAGTAAACTTTGCAGTGGAACGGTATAATAATGGAAGGCCGATGCCTTTTGCTTGGTTAATTTCAAAGTTATGTATTCATTTGAATGAAGTCCCTGAAATTGCTTCTGACGAGATATATCCGTCTCGTGATTATCGTAGAGGATTACTACCAGTGGAGAATCCGGGTTGTTCGTCAACTATTTGAGATAGTTGTTGTTAGTTTTTATTTAAGTTTGTTTAAGGTTGGTTTGTTTTAATAAGTTAGTAAGTTGATTAAGGTTAATAAGTTAGTTAATAAGTTTGTTTATTTTGATTTTCTTTTAGTTTGTAATAGTTTCTTTTGTTTAATATATATGCTTTTGTTTAATTTTTGTTGTAGTAAACATTATTCAATATTAACGATCATCTATAATTTTAATTTAATTTTCGAACCTACTTTTTCATACTCATTGAACATCGGGACGATGCCACTTCGTAAGTGGGGAGTAGAGTTAGGTTTGAAAATTTCATTAAAATTTTCGAAAAAATTAAAAAATATTTTATAAAATATAACCTTTTTCATATAAATTAGTACTTTAATTACTTATTTCTTAGTTTTAATTTTTCTTGAATGATTTAAGTTAGTTAATATATGAATAAAAATGATATAATTTGAGAAGATTAATTTTTGATTTAGTAAAATATATTAGATATATTATGAATATGTTTTATATCTTTTATAAGATTTTTAAGATTTTAAGTATGTATAACTAAATAATTTTTGTCAAATATTTCTTTTATGGAATTATTCAAGTAATTTTTATATTTATAAATAAATTTTTAGATAATTTTCTTTTTAAGATAAATTATGAATGTGGAATCAAAATTAGGAATGATGATTTTTGGACACCACAAAAATATAACTATAACCTGCCAAATAGCCTCACCCGAATAAAATTTCCAATTTTTGACCCCACCTCACTTTTTAAAGAGTGATCAAGACCTCACTCGGAATATAGCCATTTTGATTAACTAGAAATTTCCGACCCTTAGCTTGTTTTGGTCTACATTTCTTTGACATCCTTCGAGTTTGTACGTACTTATGAGAGGAGATGATGACAAAAGAGTTAAGAGTTGAGAGAAAAATGGTATATCTTTGAGATTGGAATGAGTTCGGATATGTTAGTATCCTATGAAAAAAATTATATTAAGAATTAAGGCACCATTTTTACACGAATTAATCAAATATCGGGTATCTTCCCTATCTTTGATCGACAATATAAAAATAAAATATATCGGTAGTAGCTACCAATGATTTGAGTGTAGTAGGGGTTATCTAGAAACGTCCTATATCACTATGAGGTATAAAGCTCCCGATTTGCCTAATGATAGTAGTCCGGCTAGGGTATTATCTCGAAATGTCCTATTGCTGGGATGAAGGCATAAAAAAAATTATATTTAAAGAAAAAGTCGAATCAATAGATTTCAAGAATGATTACGAGTTTAAGGAAACCGGACTCGTAATTTTAGATCGAAAGAGTAGTACTCCGATCAATCTTGATGAAGCAATGCCGGAAAGTTTGATTTTCTACACACACTCACGCTTTAGTTCTTAATATTAAAAAATAAAAAAAAATAAAAAAAGAGAAAATCTGAAAAATAGTTGGAATAAAAGGATGTTACTAATCGGAATTGTTTTTGATTAAAAATGTGAAGACGTAGGTACGTACGACTTGCCTCTTTCTCTTTTTGATTTCTTTTTCTATCTTTTCGATTAAACAATGTCCTATCCTAATATATTATAAGCCATTGTGTCTTCTATCTGACTTAGTTAATGATTCCGGAAATTCGTAATAATCAAGATAGAAAGTAATTCTAATATTTTATTTATATTTATGAATTATTGCATGCATGTTTCCATCGATTAACATTTGATACTTAATTTATTTAAGTTATATAAACTTTCTCTCTTATTAAATTTCTATAAAATTTATAACTTATATGTTTATAATATTGACGATATATATTACTTTTGAAATTTTAATCGATCAATTATATTATCTCGTTATTTATATATTACGCTTTATTTTTGCTCGAGGACGATCAAAAGCTAAGTAGGGAGTAATTTGATGTATGATTTTTATATGATTGAATTTACGTGATTTTATTATGTTTTATCGACAAATTCTATATAAAATATATGAAATTATGATATAATTAGTATAAAATATTAATCTTTATAGTTTAGTATAGTTAGTAGTAAAAGTTAGTATTTATAGTAAAAAGTTGTAGTTTTTGTACCGGTTTTAGTGACCGGAGTGTTGTGTCTATTTTACACGGGTATTTTGTGTTTATTTCATTGCGTAATCCTAAGATGAACTGAAATCCCGAGTATCGACACTTTTTGAAGTCAATTCAAGTCGGTGAAAGGAAGTTATAAAGCGTCAACGATATAAATGGTCAAGGGAATAATTGTTTCTTAATCTCGAGAATGACATGTATTGGAAATGGCTCGTCGAGAATACGTTTTCTGAAGAAGTGGTCTTGATGGAAGTTGTAGATCATTTGAAGAGCTTTTCAACAGATCTTGAATCATGTCATTTGGAGTTCGGGAATGCAAGTTATGAATTTTACAAGATAATAATATTATGGAAGTAATCATTACTTTGATAAACTGATCACAGGGGAATCATCATTACTTTCCCTAACAAATCACATGCTTGCACATGCTTTGAGTAATGATGATCACTTGCTTGCACATGCTAAGTGATGATTAGGGTAACATGGGGGCACATGCTTGCACATGCATGTACTGATTTCAATAATTACCGGACCGATCCGGTATTATTCAGGACCGGTCCGGGAAGGAGGAAAGTCTATAAATAGGGATGCAGAGGCTCACTTTCAAAGCGTACCAATATATATATACCATATCCTATATATATTCTCTCCCTCCTCTTTCTCTTTTTCTTTTCTTTTCTTTAGTTTGTAAATAGGCCTTATGCCAAAATAAATTAGTAATAGTAGTATCGTAGTAATGCTCGAGAAATTGTCGGAAGTTTGTTGTTGCTTTGAAGTCGTAGTAATGTCCGGAAAAAGACGATTTCTGAGTCAGCAGTTGTAATCGGGTAATTTCTATAATAATTATGTTTATGTTTGTTATTTTCTTCTTTTTAGTTTTTATAATGTTATTAGGCTAAATCTAATAACTAGCCAAAGTTATGTAATCGTATTATTTCGATCTTTTCATTAAAAGAATGATGTTAAAATAAAAATGATTAAAATTGAGTTAAAATGAATCTTTTTCTATTTCGCTACGTATTGATAACATATTCGGAATGACGTAATCAATCATGATGAATACCACATATAACCTGACGATGAACTGACCAGAGAAGTCAGGATATGAGTAAAAATAGAAAAACCGGAGGGTAAAAATGGCCGTCTGATTAACGGAATCATATTTCCTACCCGGGGGCAGATTTGTCCTAATAAAACAAATCTTATTAACTTTGTACTCGAGATCTTAATAATGTTAAAATCACAGTTTAATTGAAACTACACCGTTTGTATTAAATTGATCCGCTTGACAACCGGAGCCTCTTGAATAACATCGGCCATCGACAAATGGAATCACCTCTTTTATCCGGGGTAGATTTGTACTCGGTACTGTTTTGACTAACTAAGTTTAGCATGGGGCGGTTGTGGACATTGGATCGATGACAATTTGACATATGACAATTTCATACGCTCGTGTGAGGAGAAATTGTTGACATTAGGAGTACACCGTTTCATTTACTCAATTGGACCTAATAAAAAGGAAGATCGAACACATTCTATTAATTGAAAAGATCGAATAAATTGATTACATATACTTTGGCTAGTCTAGTCTATAAACTATATATTGGTATCTATATATTTATATATATATATATATATTTTACTATTTATGTACATCTATATATATTTATATATCTATATATATTATATTAGAATAACTTTTAAATTACGCATTTATTTTATGTTGGTTAGAGTAGTAGTAATCGTGTTATAAAATTGCGGTTTAGATCGAGTTAATAGCGACTCTTTGGTGTTTAACCACACTTAAAAGAATTACCACTTTTTTCCCTAAGGATTCGACACCTGACTCACCACTATATCACTACAATTTGACCCGGTACACTGCCGGTTAGGATCCGTCTAACCTAGAAAAGGTCTGTCCCTTTCTTGACGCCGTTTCTAAGGTTTGGTTTTGGTGACGTCAGTCCTCACCTCGAGAAGGAGAGAAGCTCTTGGTCTATCTGGCAATTTGCGAAGAGGCTGTGAGCACGGTGTTAGTTCGAGAAGGGGACCAGGGGCAAATCCCGATTTATTTTGTAAGTAAGGCATTACATGGGGCCTGTTTACGACTAATTTTACGGTTTTTATCGAGTTATTTCGTAACATTATCTTCCATGTTTTAGTGATTCTTATAGAAAATTACTCGCCAAAAGGATAAACTGAGCAAATGAGTTTTAAAGATAATAAATTGCAAAAGTGACTGATTTATGTGTTTTTATCGTTGGTTTTATGTTTATTTGGATGTTGTTACACTTTGCAATATTTTGGATATCTTGTAGATGCATATCTTCGGTCTAAAAGAGGTGTTTAGAGGGTTAGAAGAAGATGCCACAACTTTACGAGTTCAACGGAGCAAATTTTCCTAAGTACTTAAATCGTTACATATTTTCGACGGAGATTTGACCCAGCTTAGAGGCATTTTCAGGGGAGGACTTCTTCATGAAAATTGTAGATCTTTGAAAGAGCTTTCCAACGCACTTTGAATTACGTCAATCGGACTTGTACAACTCAAATGGTGATCAAGTGGCTAATCAATTTGGAGTTTTCCGAGAGCTTTTTTATGACATTCGGATCATAATTTTTGGAGGTCTACAACTCAAGATATGAATTTTAGAAGTTTGAGTCCATGGAGTGAACTAGCATTCAGATTTCTAAACTAGCGTCCGGAGTGCACCGCCTCAGCAACCGACCTATCCATCTATAAATACAGCCGCATGATAACCCTAATACGACCATTCCATACATAAGAAAAGAGCGAAGCCGCATCATTCAAAAGAGGAGATTCAAAGATGAATCTCTCCATCCCAATGATCATGTTCATCAACATGATTGTTGGCTAAGCACATCGCGGTGGGACAACGGATGAAACCGATCAACATCAACACCAACTAGAGAGATTTTTAGCCGTACTTTTAGTGAGTAAAGTTATCGTTTTTCATCAATTAGAATTTGTTATTTATCGTTTATGTTTTATTTGAATCGAGAGATCGATGAAACCATCTTTTATGCTTTGAATTTATATGAAAATATTGTTCAAGTTGTGATCTTTTTAATTGATGCGATTAATTATAATTCGAGAGATCGTTTATAGTTAATTGAGTAAGAGTATTAGAAATAATCTCGTGATCGTGTTTTGCATGTCGTTTTGTTTTACTTGAAAAAGAGAACGAAACCCTAGAATTCGTTTAGAGAAATTTAATCGAATTCGTGAGTAGATCATTACTAAAAATTATATCTTTAACTTGCCGTCTAGTTGGGGTTGGGTTGATTGATCGGTGGATTCCCGTTGCCTTGCCGTTGTTTTAATTACTTGATAAATCGAATCATTAGTATAAATCGTTGATTGCTAAGTTAGTTGTTTTAAATTCTAGTTGTTAATTGTTAATTTTCTGCAAATTTACTATTCATCCAAGTTACTGTTCATCATCGTTTTTACTGTTCATCGTAGTTACTGTTCATTAGCTTTATTTTTAGCATAAACCCTAGTTTAGTTAATAATTCGTGACATAATCGATTTAATTATTGCACTTTGATCCGATAAACATTCAACTCCCTTAGGACGACCCGTTAACATCCTATACTACGATCCTTATACTTGGGGTGTTTCGGTATTATAAATTTAAAACGTGTTTTTACCGAACAAGTTTTTGGCGCCGTTGCCGGGGAGTCGGTAACGGTTGTCGGATTCTTCTAGGTGCAATTTTTTGTATCGATGCTAATCTCTTTTAGGTGATAATCTAATAGTTACATTTTTATTTTTAGTTTTTTTTTATGTTATTTTTTTTAGGACTTTAGACTTTGCCATAGATTTTTATTAGACCTTTATTTTATCATAATTTTTATAGTTTAGATTTTAGATCTTTCATAAGTTTTTCTTCTTTTTATTTTTCTATTTTTCGTATTCAACTGTTAATTTTAATTTTCATATTTTACATTTAGCCTTAGATTTTTCTTTAGATCTTAGATTTTAGCAGCCTTAGATTTAGCTTAGATTTTCCTAGATTTTAGATCGTATAAATTTGTTGCCTTAATTATTACTATTTTAGGTTTTTATTTTCTTTCCTGCTATTCTTTTCTTTATCTGTTTCGTTTTTCAGTTTCTAAACGGGCGTCCATCCTTTCAGACGCCCGTCTGTTCTAAAAATTTCTTATCTCGCATCGTTTAAAGGCCGATTAGACGAGCGTCGGATACCCAAACGCTCGTCCAGCCTCTAAACGCCCGTTTACCTCCCAGTTCATCTTCTGAACGCCAGTTTAGTGACCTGAACGAGCGTTCACTTTCACTGGACGCTAGTTCAGCCCCTGAAACTTCACTTTTCTCTTTTCTTCTCTCTTTCTAAACCCTCTAATTTCCTCTACATTTCGTTCTCATCAACCCTAAGGTTGATTTCTTTCCATTTTGCTCTTCTGGTTTATGCAAACCAGGAGCAAGAAGGGACCTCTTATCTTTAATCCCGAGCCTGAGCGATCTATTATCAGGAGAAAGCTCTTTCCCAATCCAGACATCATGGCTAACGAAGTCCCGAATGCAGACCCTCAAGCCCGGATGAATCGATCCTTCAACGTATGCAAGCAATACGGCAACAACGAAATCAACAAGTCGGCATAAATAATCGGTTTCAACAATTCCGTCAAAACCAGCTAAACCGCTTAAACCAAGACCCCTATGCTCCCTATCTTGACCAAGACTTCCGGAAGGGCATAGACCCATTCGCCCTCCGTAAAATGGGGCAAGTTAATTTCGATCCGAAAAATGGAGTGGTAGGACCGGTCCGAGATAGTTCCTTTCATGGCACCGCCGACGAAGATCCTCATGACTTCTTGTCCACTTTCGTTCAAATGCGCGAAGCGAGTGCCACTATCCCGGTGTTGATTCCGAGATTGTCAAGTTAAAACTCTTCCCGTTTGCTCTCAAGGGTGAAGCGAACCGTTGGTTTAAATCTCTAGCCCATCATTCTCTCCGCTCCCGGAATGATGTCAAAAGAGCCTTTGCTCAAGTTTGTCTCACCAGGGACAATCATGGACATGAAAAGGGAGATAGCCACATTTGAACAACTTGATGGTGAGAGTGTGGGGAAAGCATGGGAGAGATTAAATCTGTTGATGAGGAAGTGCCCCAACCATGGATACAGTAGACATGAGCTACTAGAATTATTCTATCAGGGTGTTACTCAACCCAATAGAGATTTCCTTGATTCAACTGCCCATGGATCCTTCCTAGGGGGAGGTGATGATGCTGCTTACAGGGTAGCTGAAACCATAGCCAAGAATAACATGTGGTCGACTCCAAGGAAGACCAATGTTAATAAGAAAGAATCTGCTGCAAGCAATTCTGAGACTAAGGTGTTAGTTGCTCAAATGGAAGCAATTAGCAAGCGGCTAGCCACTTTACAAATGCAAAGAAGAACAAGGGCGACCGGATGTGAACTACACGGGAATGCGGGCGGGAGATGAAATTACGAGGAAGTGAATTTCAACCAGACCTTCGGAAACTCCAATCAGAACCGGAATTATTCTGGATTTCAACGTCCCAATGCACCACCTGGCCCATCCAATTCTAACCCTTCTTTCAACCCAGGTTATCAAAGACCACCTCCTGGGTGGTTAATCAATCTCATAATCCCAACTCCCAAAGACCTCAAGGTGGTTGGAATCAAAGCCAACATCAAAATCATACCACCTCATGTGTCCCTCAACATAAGTTTGATGAGCTAGTGGACATGGTGAAGACCCTGTCTACTAGTGTCAAGGCAATAGAGAGACAGGTTGGGCAGATGGCAGAACAGCAAGCAATCAGACCCCACGGTAAACTTCCAAGTTATTACCGAAAAAAATCCAAAAGCAGATATCAACGTTTGCACTGCCATCACACCTCAATGGGAGTATGGAGACCAAGAGTTGAATGAAGTTACCTTGAGAAGTGGTAAGCAGGCGGGACCCGGAAAGGTGTCGGGAAACGAGCAGCCCCTCCTGACGCAATAAGTTCAGGATGGGGCAATCAGAAATCTTATACTGAAGAAACCAACAGTGAGGAGGAGCTTAATGACGACGGTTCTTAGGGGGATGAGGATGATTCTGATTCGAGAAAAAGGCAGGTGGCTGTTCCCCTGACAAAGAGGAGAGAGGAAAAGTTTGTGAGATGGAAGGATAAGGAAGACGAGGCCATAAAAAAGTCGTGGCCGTTCCCCCGACAATGATAAAGCCCTTCCTTATCCACCAAAGAGGAAAGAGAATACCCTCGCCTTGACGGACAATATGACGGAGTGAGGAGGATGCTTAGAGACACCAAAGTGAGTATACCCCTAGCCGAGGTATTGATCGAAATGCCCAAGTGCTCTAAGTATCTTAAAGAAGTTTGTGGAAGCAAGAAGAAGCTTCAAGGGATGGCAGAAGAAGTTTTAAGAGAAGAATGTTCCATGGTCTCACAAAAAGTTGCTATTAAGCGAGGTGACCCCGGAAGACCTTCAATCTCCTGTGAGATCGAAGGCCATTTATTCGAAAATGTCTTATGCGACTCAGGGGCCTCTATTAATGTGATGCCATTAAACGTATGCAAAAAGCTCGGGTTAGATAAAAGGATGCGGGAACGCCCTATTTCTCTTCGGATGGTAGATAGATCTAGCCGGTCGCGGCCGGTTGTGTAGCTAATGTTCTCCTTCAAGTTGAACATTTAGTCTTCCCTACCGACCGGGTTATTCTAGACTATCCACCGATAAGGAGATGCCTCTAATTCTAGGCCGAACCTTTCTAGACACTTCTAACGCTCTCATCGACTTCTGCAAAGGACAGATTACTCTTAGAGTCGATGACACATCCGTTACCTTCACACGAGGGACACATCCTGAAAGAGCCGTAATTGATGAAATATCGTTTGTCGAAGCTATCGATGAGGACGAAAAAGATGCCTGCTTTGAAGAAGCAATGAAACTGACGGAGATAGGTGTTTTCGAAGTTATTGAGGATCCAGCTGACTGCGGACCATCTTCTGATTCATTACAGCCCGTAGTCATTGACGAGTCATCTTCACTCGCTCACACTGAGCCTGTTAGTGAGTTAGAAGCATGGAGATGCCCAGCAACAAACGATGATTTCAAAGAACTGAGTCAGGAAGACTTCATTCCTGGTGAAGAAGAAGCTCTGATGGGTAGTTGGGACGAAGTGGATTTCTGGAGAGAGACTGCTCATTGGGAGGTTGATGATTGGGAACAGCTGGCAGAAGAGCTTAAAGATGAAGAGTTAAGAAAAATGATCGATCATAGGAAGAAGGAAGCAAGTGTTGACCGGAGGATTTCTATGGATGAGTTGATCCAGTACCTTTCTGGGGTTGAGCCTCGGGAAGATGAGTTATTCTTTAGTCAACCACTCCAAGCTCATAAAGAGAAAGGTGGCCCGTTAAAGTCTAGTATTGAGCAACCACCTACTGACTTGGAGCTTAAACCGCTTCCTCAACACCTTAAGTACATTTTTCTTAAGGATTGTGATAAGTTGCCCTTAATCATCTCTTCAAAACTCGAGCCCGAGCAAGAAGCACTGCTGATAAAAGTGCTTGAAAAGAATATCCTCGCGTTCGGATGGCAAGTGGGTGATATCAGAGGAATCAGCCCCGATGTGTGCATGCATAAAATCCGAACGGAGGAAGGAGCTAAGAAAGTAAGACAACCTCAGCGAAGGCCGAATCCGCATATGCGGGAGGTTGTCAAGAAGGAAGTTATAAAGTGGTTAGACATGGGAATCATCTATGCAATTGCCGACAAGTGAGTGGGTTAGCCCCACCCAAGTTGTGCCAAAGAAGGGAGGTATCACCGTTGAAAAGAATGAAAAGGGGGAAGAGATAGCTTTACGCCTTGTGACTGGCTATAGAGTCTGCATTGACTATCGCAGATTGAATGAAGCCACCGCCAAAGACCATTTCCCCTTACCCTTCATTGACCAAATTATTGAAAGACGAGTGGTCACAAGTATTATTGTTTCCTCGATGGATATTCGGTTACTTCCGGATAGCCATCGACCCAAATGACCAGGAGAAGACTACGTTTACGTGTCCATCGAGCACTTTTGCTTTCCGCAGATGCCTTTCGGCCTCTGCAATGCACCCGCGACTTTTCAACGGTGCATGTTGGCCATCTTCGATGGACTTGTGGAAAAATGTATGGAAGTCTTCATGGATGACTTCTCAGTCTATGGCGATAGCTTCGATGAGATCTTGGCGAATCTAGATATGGTACTTCAACACTGTGTTGAAAAGAATTTAGTGCTTAATTGGGAGAAATGCCATTTTCTAGTTGATGAGGGGATCGTTCTGGGACACAAGGTGTCCGGCACTGGTATTCAAGTTGATAGGGCCAAAGTAGAAGCCATTGAGAAAATGTCGTACCCGAAAACTGTCAAAGAGGTACGCGGCTTTCTTGGTCATGTTGGCTTCTACGTACGATTTATTAAGGACTTTTCCACCATCGCCAAGCCCCCGTCCAACCTTCGAAAGATGATGTTGTGTTCTTGTTTGATGAGAAATGCAAGAAAGCTTTCAATTGCTTGAAGGAAAAGCTCATAAGTGCCCCTATCTTAATCGCACCCGACCGGACTAAGCCTTTTGAATTATTATGCGATGCCTCTAACTACGCAAGAGGCGCAGCTTTAGGTCAAAGAATTGATAAAAAGTTCGGGCCCATTTACTATGCGAGCCGCACCTTGAACCCGGCTCAATGCAATTACACTACGACCGAGAAGGAATTCTTAGCCGTCGTTTTTGCTATTGACAAGTTTAGAAGTTACCTTCTAGGGTCTCAAGTTGTCGTTTGGACCGACCATGCAGCCTACGCTACCTTATGGACAAAGAAGATGCAAAACCAAGGTTACTCAGATGGATTCTAATTTTGCAAGAGTTTGACCTTGAGATCAAAGATAAGAAGGGTAGTGATAATGTTGTGGCTGATCATCTTTCTCGTCTAGTAAATGAGGGTGGCGTAAATCACAAGGAAATAGGCATCGACTTCCCGACTGAGCAATTGATGAAGCTTGATACTGTTAGGTCATGGTACGCTGATTACGTCAACTATTTAGCAAGTGGACATTTAGAGGAAATGACGTATCAGGAGAGGAAGAAGTTCTTTTCTGACCTAAAATATCTCGTGTGGGAGGATCCTTATTTGTTCAGGGTTTGTAAAGATGGGTTGCTTAGAAGGTGTGTTCCGGAACATGAGCAATGGGATATTCTGGAGCAATGTTATAGTGGTCCCACAGGAGGACACTACGGAGCACCCAAGACTGTTGCAAAAATCCTCCAAGCTGGATTTTACTGGCCGACTCTGTTTAAAGACGCTGAAGCCTTTTGTAAAGGTTGCGATAGGTGCCAGAGAATTGGGAGGCAGAGTAATAGGATGGAAATGCCACTTAGGCCCATTCTGGAATGCGAAGTCTTCGACGTGTGGGGAATTGATTTCATGGGACCCTTTCCATCATCGTGTGGAAATAAATACATTCTCGTCTGTGTAGACTACGTTTCCAAGTGGGTGGAGGCAATAGCCACCCAAACTAATGATCACAAAGTTGTGAAGAAATTCTTGCAAAAGAATATCTTCACCGATTTGGCCGTCCTGAGCCCTCATTAGTGACGAAGGTACTCATTTTTGCAACGCGCCGCTTGATAAAGTTCTTGAAAAATATGGTGTGAGACATAAAATCGGTACACCGTATCATCCCCAAACAAGTGGCCAAGTCGAGATAAGCAACCGAGCCTTAAAAGGATTTTAGAAAAGACCGTGAACTCAAATAGATCCAACTAGAGTCTAAAGTTGGATGACGCGCTTTGGGCTATCGCACCGCGTTTAAGACCCCGATGGGCACGTCACCCTTCCAAATGGTCTATGGCAAAGCTTGCCATCTCCCGGTCGAGCTTGAGCACGAGCTTCGGGCTATTAAATTCTTGAATTTCGATAGCCGGCTACGTGGGGAGAAGAGATTATTGCAATTAAACGAGCTCGATGAATTTAGACTCGAGCATATGAGAATGCGAAGATCGAGTAAGGAAAGAACTAAGATACTCCACGACGCTAAGATCAAGGATCGAGAATTCAAAGTGGGTGATATGGCTTTACTTTATAATACCCGGCTCCATTTGTTTGCCGGTAAGCTCAAATCTAGATGGTCTGGCCCCTTTGAGATTCTCGATGTTCATCCAAGTGGAGCGATCACGTTAAACGGGTATGGTGATCAACCCTTTAAGGTCAATGGTCAAAGACTCAAAAAGTATTTTGGGCAACCAAGAGAAAAGCCTGAGACCTTGTACTTTCAAAAGAGAGTTGAGGTGCCTGATATTCTGATTTGCGATGAGATCCCATCCAACTTCTTTAGTTCGGATGATGACATTTCTATATCTACCCGTGAGGACCTTTCTTCCGAGCCTTCTGAACATGTCGGTGTACCGAAGCTTACTCTGCGCAAGAACGAGAAGAAGAAAAGAGTCAATGCTATCTGGAGAGTTAAGTTCAAACACTTAGTAGAGCACTTGACTTGCTGTTGTTGTGGTCACACCCATGTCCTTCATTCGATTCCGATGAGGAAGTGGCCGCAGATAAGCCAAAGTGGCCCGATCCGGGTTAACTTTGAAATCAGTGTCAAGCTAATGACATAAAAGAAGCGCTACTAGGAGGCAGCCTAGTCTCTTAAGTTAATTCCTTTTAGTTAAGTTTTTATTTTATTAGGAATAGAACCTTGGTGTTTGTGTGTTGGTTATCCTTGTCCTATTTGTGAATGCGTTATTTGCGTGCTTGTTTACTCATATACCCCGTGTACCCCGAGATTATGTGTTATGTCGAGTGTTGCGTATATTTTCGAGCAGGTTTGCAAGCTTCTACTTTCGGTATTGTCTCGTCCCGATACGAGTTCGGCGGTTTATTCATGCTACGGCTCGACCACCGCCAACCTACAAACCGACAACCACTTCATAACCACTAAGTATTCTTTTCTTTTATTTGCACATTCGAGGACATAATGTGATTTAAGTGTGGGGGGTGCAATTCATGCTTTATTTCGACAATATGAGTAGATATTTGTGATCCTTGATAAATTTTAAAATTTTAAAATTTTGCACTTGGATAATTGTAAATCTTGAGCATGTAATTGGAACAAATGCTTGCTAGTTGTAGTTTCCTGACGATGGTTTTATGTGACTTTGTGAGATAATTATAGCATGTTTTTACTGATTTGAGATAGTATTCATTTTACACTCACGAAAGCCTTTGATATTGAAGCAAGAATTTTGAACTGTATCCTTTCACTATTTTAGTGATTTATCTTAGAGAGATTTGTTCTTAATAGTAACGGTGAAGTGATACCTAAGTTCGGAACGCGTACTTGTGAATATCCGAAAGTTTGAATGTGATAAGTGAAACGTGATTAAGTCTTTGAAATAGTAATAAATTGTTTACTTGAGGTGTTATGCTCAGTGGTCTGTGTTTACTAGAAAAATAATTTTTACCACTGCCAGCCAGAAATCTCTAAGTAATCACATGATTAAATGGTGTGTCGGAAGCTAGTCGATGATTGGAGTGAGGTAGGGTATTATCTCGAAATGTCCACAGTTAGAAGAAGCTACCTTATGATTTGAGTAAGGTAGGGTGTTATCACGAAACATCCTATTCTACTATGACGGGTACGAGCTCATTCTAATCTACGTATAAAAATTAAATTAAAGACTTGGTTATCGTTAATCTCATACCTAGTATAAACTGAAAGATATGCTGTAGGGATTATCCTACTGAGTGCTCGGGAAGACTTTGTGTGGAGCAATTACTGTCTATACCTAGGATAGTCATTAAATTGTTTGAAAAGATATTTGTTTGAAAGGATTGCGGAGATTGAAAAGGGCTTGTCACACATACACCGAATCTATCTCTATGTTGGTATTATTTGCTATAGTTGTTGTATCTTTGGTTACATGAGTTGGGGATCTATTTGGATTGCATATAAAGTGAGCTAGTTTTGATTGTTTTGTTCGGGACGAACAAAAGTTTAAGTGTGGGGGAGTTGTTTACGACTAATTTTACGGTTTTTATCGAGTTATTTCGTAACATTATCTTCCATGTTTTAGTGATTCTTATAGAAAATTACTCGCCAAAAGGATAAACTGAGCAAATGAGTTTTAAAGATAATAAATTGCAAAAGTGACTGATTTATGTGTTTTTATCGTTGGTTTTATGTTTATTTGGATGTTGTTACACTTTTCAATATTTTGGATATCTTGTAGATGCATATCTTCGGTCTAAAAGAGGTGTTTAGAGGGTTAGAAGAAGATGCCACAAGTTTACGAGTTCAACGGAGCAAATTTTCCTAAGTACTTAAATCGTTACATATTTTCGACGGAGATTTGACCCAGCTTAGAGGCATTTTCAGGGGAGGACTTCTTCATGAAAATTGTAGATCTTTGAAAGAGCTTTCCAACGCACTTTGAATTACGTCAATCGGACTTGTACAACTCAAATGGTGATCAAGTGGCTAATCAATTTGGAGTTTTCCGAGAGCTTTTTTATGACATTCGGATCATAATTTTTGGAGGTCTACAACTCAAGATATGAATTTTAGAAGTTTGAGCCCATGGAGTGAACTAGCATTCAGATTTCTAAACTAGCGTCCGGAGTGCACCGCCTCGAACCGACCTATCCATCTATAAATACAGCCGCATGATAACCCTAATACGGCCATTCCATACATAAGAAAAGAGCGAAGCGACCGCATCATTCAAAAGAGGAGATTCAAAGATGAATCTCTCCATCCCAATGATCATGTTCATCAACATGATTGTTGGCTAAGCACATCGCGGTGGGACAACGGATGAAACCGATCAACATCAACACCAACTAGAGAGATTTTTAGCCATACTTTTAGTGAGTAAAGTTATCGTTTTTCATCAATTAGAATTTGTTATTTATCGTTTATGTTTTATTTGAATCGAGAGATCGATGAAACCATCTTTTATGCTTTGAATTTATATGAAAATATTGTTCAAGTTGTGATCTTTTTAATTGATGCGATTAATTATAATTCGAGAGATCGTTTATAGTTAATTGAGTAAGAGTATTAGAAATAATCTCGTGATCGTGTTTTGCATGTCGTTTTGTTTTACTTGAAAAAGAGAACGAAACCCTAGAATTCGTTTAGAGAAATTTAATCGAATTCGTGAGTAGATCATTACTAAAAATTATATCTTTAACTTGCCGTCTAGTTGGGGTTGGGTTGATTGATCGGTGGATTCCCGTTGCCTTGCCGTTGTTTTAATTACTTGATAAATCGAATCATTAGTATAAATCGTTGATTGCTAAGTTAGTTGTTTTAAATTCTAGTTGTTAATTGTTAATTTTCTGCAAATTTACTATTCATCCAAGTTACTGTTCATCATCATTTTTACTGTTCATCGTAGTTACTGTTCATTAGCTTTATTTTTAGCATAAACCCTAGTTTAGTTAATAATTCGTGACATAATCGATTTAATTATTGCACTTTGATCCGATAAACATTCAACTCCCTTAGGACGACCCGTTAACATCCTATACTACGATCCTTATACTTGGGGTGTTTCGGTATTATAAATTTAAAACGTGTTTTTACCGAACAGGGCCGAGATCAGATATACGCTTGCTGAAAAATTGGCATTAAGCTTGGTTCATGCATCAAGGAAACTGAAACCATACTTCCAAGCACGCCCCATCGCTGTGGTCACCGACCAGCCTCTGAAGCAGATTCTAGTTAAGCCCGAGACATCGGGTCGATTGGCCAAATGGGTTGTCGAGCTAGCTGAATACGATATTGAGTTTCTGCCTCGTACAGCCATTAAAGGTCAAGCTCTAGCGGACTTCATAGCAGAAGGATTGTCAATTCGGTTGGAACAAGATAAGCAATCATCGGATGAGCAATGGACCATCCATGTCGATGGTGCCTCGAGTAGAGAAGGATCCGGGGCCGGTTTGTTATTGGTCGGTCCAAAAGGAGAAGAGTTTCCTTATGCCTTGCGATTCGAATTCAAAACTACAAATAACGAAGCCGAGTATGAGGCAATGATCACTGGTTTGAAGCTGGCCTTGAAGTTAGGAGTCGAGAAGCTCCTAGTATACAGTGACTCACAGCTCGTAGTGAATCACGTTCGAGGTGAGTATGAAGCCAAAGAAGAATCCATGAAGAGTTATCTGAAAGTCGTTCAGGGATTAATGTCGAAATTCAAAACGGTTCGCATCGAGCAGGTGCCCCGGAGTGAAAACAAACGAGCCGATGCTCTGTCTAAGCTCGCATCAAATTTTAAATCTAAGAGGAAAGTTCTGGTCGAGATGCTAGCAGAACGGAACTATAACGAGGTCGACGTGCAGCCGGTGGTTCAAGGATCGACATGGATGGATCCGATAGCATTATTCTTAAAAGATGGAGTTCTCCCATCCGATAAGTCTCGTGCCGAAAAATTAGATACAAGCATCGAGGTACGCCCTATTCGACTATGTGCTTTATCGAAAGTCGTTTGTAACTCCTTGGTTGCGATGTGCGTCGGAGGATGAAGGGGCGTATCTCGCTCGAAGAAATACATCGAGGAATTTGTGGAAATCATTGCGGAGCTCGAATGTTGGCAAGAAAATGCAAGCTGGCGGGATATTTTTGGCCCTCATACGAAAGGATGCTAATCGGTTAGTTATGAGTTGCGGGGCTTGCCGGTACACGATGTGGTGACCCACCAAAGAAGCACGAGAAATGAGTGCCATCGAGTCGGTATGGCCGTTTGACGAATGGGGGGTCGATATAGTCGGACCTCTGCCTCGAGCTCCGGGAAATTTCAAATACGTCGTCGTCGCGGTTGATTATTTTACTAAATGGGTCGAGGCCAAAGCTCTTACTGACATCAGGGCTCACTCAGACCATCAAAAAATTTCTATGGGAGAATATTTTGTGCAGGTTTGGAATTCCCAAGTATCTGATATCGGATAATGGGACTCAATTTTTAGATGACCGAGTGCGGGATTGACTCGAGAATTCAAGATCGAGCACGAACGACATCGGTGGCTCGACCCCGGTCCGAATGGACGGTCGAGCGGACAAACAGGCAAATCAAGTTTGGGTTGAAGAAGAGGTTGGAAGACGAAGGTCGAGATTGGGCAGCGCAGTTACCCAGTATATTGTGGTCGTATCGAACGGCGCCCAATTCGGCTACCCAGGAGACTCCTTTCGCTATGGCTTACGGATGCGAAGCAGTGATACCTGCGGAGATCGGACTGGCCTCACCTCGAGTCCTGGCGTATAACGTTGAAACTAACGCCACCGATCTGCGTCAAGAGAAAGATAACGTTGAAGAGAAGAGAGAAGTCGCGGCACATCGGATGGCCAGTTACAAAAGAAAGATCTCACAGTACTATAATGCGAGAGTGAAACACAAATACTTCCAAGTAGGGGATCTCGTGTTGAGAAAGAATGAAGCTAGCAGGCAGGACCCAATAGGCAAGCTCGAGCCGAATTGGGAAGGTCCATATAAAATCCTGAATGTGCATCCTAAAGGGTCGTATCAATTGGGCGGTCGGATGGCGGTACGGTGCCTCGAACTTGGCATGCCACCAACTTTGAGAAAATACTATGTTTAAATTGCCTTCACTTTATAACATTTGCAACTTTACTTTCCCAATTTCTGTAATAATTCGATGTGACAATTGGTTCCAATCCTCATTATTTAAGCAATTTTCTTTTTAATTTATGCTGTATTTACAAGCTCATGTAAAAAGAAAAGGGGAGCAGAAGAAAAACGCAAAATTCGACACGATAAAGTTAAAGTAAAATAGTGAATAAAGCCAAGTCACTGACAGTGCTTATATCACTTCCGAACTACGGGCAATCGACACGATGAAGATATAATAGAAAAGGTGGAAAAAAAAAGCCAAGTCACTGACAATGCTTACATCACTCCCGACCTGACAATAAGCCACGATGCGGGGCAGGCGGAAGATCCCACGATGGGTACCTAACTCGGCCAGATCGTAAGCACCACGATGTGCGACAGTCGGGTTAGGACTCCGTGAATCGATGTCCTTATAAGCCTGACGAGGCAGGATAGTCGAATCGAGCTCCGACCACATAGCCAAGTCAAGCCGATAAGGCAGTGCAACGCTAGGTCGACTCATACTCAAGTGTACCACGAGTCACGTACTCATACTACACTTGGAGGGGCCACCAGGGGAATTAAGTCCAAAGGACTACACCCCATAAGGCCGGCGGGGAATTAAGTCCAAAGGACTACACCCCATAAGGCGGACTCACAAGGGAATTAAGTCCAGAAGACTACACCCTGAACAAATGATCAATAAAAAACAAGACATTCAAATGCAAAACCACGATTCGAATTGAAAAAGACATTCAAATGAAAAGTTTACAAGATCGGATCAAGAAAATGCAGGTTCAGGCAAGTAAAAAATATAAAAGTTATTACAATCAAATCAAATCAAATTGTTTTAAAAGACAACAAGGGAATAGCATCACGAGGTCGTCAAAAGGCCGGTTTGAAGTCGAAGCATTGGGATCGACTGTTCTTCCGACTCGGCGTTCCCCTCACCGGCTCCCTCTCCTCCCGAAGGGGGACCACATACTTGTCATAGAGAGACACGCCAGCCTTGAAATCGGTGATATATCGGCCATATCTGGGGATGGACTCTGGGTCGTACAAATAGGCTTTGTCGATGCTCTTAACCTCGAAGTCAGGGACGACCATCTTGACTTGATCCAGTGCGTTCGAGAATCCCCCTTCATGGCCTCGACTCATCGAAGCGCCGGGTCATTATCGAACTCTTCAGACGTCAAGAAGTCCTTCTTAGCTGCTTCCAAGCGGGTCGTGAAGCTGTCGACCTCGAGCTGAAGATCGTCTCGAGCCTTGGTGGATGCAGCCAGCTCGGCTCTAGTTTGGTCCAATTCCGACTTTACCGCCGCCAGCTCAGCATCTCTGTCAAATAGGTCCTTCGTGCTCTAGACAGATCCGACTCCAGTTTCAAGCATCGATCATCCAGCTTGTTGGCCTTGGCTTTCAGCTTCTCGAGATCCGAGGTCAGCTTAGCAATTGTCTCCTTCTGCTCCTCCAAAGCTGCCGCGGGAGACTCGATTCTATTCGAGCTACTTTAGTACCAAGTCGGGCTCGCAAAAAGGAAGAACGCCGTTAACGTCGAAAACCGACGAGACATCATGTAACTACAAAGGAAATAAAAAGAGACTCACGACTCGATAGCCCTTCATGATAAGGTCGTGTAGCTCCTCCGGGGTCATACCCTCCATCTCTGCCACGCTTGTCTCTGGGATCGCATCGGTGGAATTTGGTGGGGCAAGATTACGGGCCTCCTTCCCGATCCCGTGCCTCACCTCAGTCGTTTTCTGGCGTTTCCTCGGGACGAGGTCAGCCTCGGTCTGCTCTACCACCCTAGCCTCGTCGGGTTGACCCCTTAAAATTTCAGACGTTGATACGGGGGTAGGAGCTCGACTCGACCCTCTCTGTCCCGAAGATGCGGCACCTGACATCGGCTTTTTCGATTTGATGCCGGCCAATTCTTGGATTTTCTTGGGATCCGTCTTCTTGGGATCGGGCATCTTACCTAATGCCTCCAACTTTGAAAAATGTTCCACTGCAAACATAGACAAATCGGCGTTAATGCATTACAAGAAACCTAAATCAGTGTTAAAAAACAAAAGTGTAACGGCTCGACAATGCGGAAGAAAAAATATCCTACGTAAAACTCGAACATCCTCATCGAGTTCCGGATAGGCGCCGGGTCCGGCGTTTCGATGTCGGCAAACGGATACGAGAGAATGTAGATTCGAGTCGAGACGTCGGGATGGATACTCTCGATAATTCCGCACCCATTGGGGACGTCCGAGTCGAGTCGGTCATGCCATTTCCGCGGCCTTTGGAACCAAGTGTGTATGTCGATATCAATCAACCCGTGTCGGATAAAGAAAAAATTGGGCTTCCAATCGCCTTGAGACGACGTCACCTTTCTCACGAATTCCGATGCCAAAGGACGCTTCTGAAATGTATACCACCCCACGTCCTGCAAGCTCGCCAAGGCATAGTACTGACGGAATAGTCGAACCGAGAACTCAATCTTGGCGATTCGACACGCCAGCACGAAACCCATTACACTCCTGACCCCATTGGGAGCGAGCTGGGTGATGCAAATTTTGTAGTGTTGGAGGACGGCGATTAGGCACGGGTCGAAAGGAAACCGAAGCCCCTCCTTTAATTGCGCTTCGTAAATGGCGCAGAACCCAGGGGGAGGGTCGCAGGCGAACTGATACTGGCCGTGTGATACTTTGATGTGTTCGGGAGAATAAGGGATGCCGTATCGAAGGCAAATAACTTTGGCCTTTTCTGGGGAGAGATTCGACATGCAACCATATGGCCCTTGGCCCTTCATCCTAGTTTGGCGTCTGGCCACGGGTCGTGAAGATCCAGCGGGTCGAACAGACGTTTCTTCCTCTCCTCCTCTTCCTCTCCTCCCTCTTCCTCTTCTCCGGCAGCTCTTTCACCAGAAGCGGTAGGATGCTCTGAAATCGTTTCTTCCGTCGATTCTTCTTCAATTTCAATGAGTCCCTCTCTGTTTTGGGAGTCACTATCGCTACTAGACATGGATTTGGGGAAAAGATACAAGAAACAAAAATAAGAAGAAAATGTAAGTAAGATTAAGGCTTACTTGAGTTTTCGGCTAAGAGACTGAGATTTGCAGAAGTTTATAATGATGAATGAGAAACGTCAAGGTCTTGGACTCCTTTTATGCGTGTAAATCTTGCAAATGATTTGAAAGGGTGGAGTTTGAGGGCAGTTATAGAATACATAACGCGAGAATCAAGGGTAGTGGGCTGGATAAAACGCTTTGTTTCCTACGCCCATTAATGCTAGTACAGTATGACGTCATCCTACGACAGCCTAGGTCGGGTAGATAGGACATCTGTATTCCCGCCTAAAGAAGACCACGTGTCGAAAAGGTTATTCAAATTTTCAGATCCGACATCAGCACTCGAGATGAGCTTCCCTCCGATCTGGGGGGCTTATGACGATATGGGATTTCACTCCTTCACGTGGAATAATGTGATTGGTCCAGCTGTCACCTGGAAAAGTCTATATTAAGTACAGCAGTATCGGATCGATACGGTACGCACCCGCAATCACCGGCAGATCCTTCAAGTGTCTCGCCTCGGGCACCCATGTCAGCATATATCGAGTCGATACGGAGGCTTTTTGTTCAGCTACCCAGGCCCATCATCCAGTAGGTTGCTTGGATAAGGAGGCAAGGCCCATTTAAGGGTATTTGTGTCCATATACCAAACCGCCCTAAATCTAGGGCAGAGGAAGGACATGTGCCTATAAATACATAATTCCGGGAACTACGTAAGGCTTGATTCCCGGACATAAGACATGATACGTAGGCAATCCAAGATACATTCTTGGACTCAGCCATAAACCACCTAAAAACACTATCTTTCCTAAAAAGTTTATCCATTCGACCCCTTTACAGCTCACCCTTAGATTACACGTGACCCTGATTTACCGGAGGTGCGTAGTTTAGCATCGTCAGATAGATTTTCGGAGGGTAAGAATTTAATTTCTTCATGGCCAAGAATGAAGAAATTATTGCTTAAAAGATTCATGCCCGCTACATATTCCACGAAATTACCGAGCAATATCGAGTTGAAGGAAGGCAACACGTAGAACTCCAATTTCCTGCCTTCCACATGTTTGGGAAAAGTCCCGTTACAACCTGTCAGCAGCAATCAAGGTCATGAAGAGTCAATTCCTTTTGGACTTAATCATGTCAGGCCTAAAAGAGGAGATACCAATTCAAGTGGTGTTGAAGTTCAACTCACAAGTTCTGCTACCACAAAGGCCACTTATGAGCAAAATGATGGAGTTAATGCCAATTGCCAAGAGTCATGCTATCACAAAGATGCCCTCAAAGGAAGAGATTGAAGCAACAACATCAGTTGGAAATATTTGGATGCAAATCTCCGAGAAGAAGAAGGACACGAGAGATAAGGGCAACGAAGAGAGTGAAGATAAAGGTACCAGTAGCATTGAGCTTAAAGATAAACCGATTTGTGATGATGTCGGTAGCGGTAACGGAAACGTTCGAGCTTCACTTGGAAACCAGTCTCTTGAAGTATGATGATACGGGGATCTACTCCTCCACGTGGAATTATCTAATTGGTCCATCTGGCATGTGGAAAAGTCTGTGTTAGTTATCCACATCGGACCGATATGAGCCGAACCAGTGAAGGCCACAACCCGTGGGAGATTCTACAAGTGTTCGAGTTCGAATGCCCACGTCGGTGTCTATCGACTCGATACCATTGACCTCAGCCTGGTTTTCTGGGCCCGCATCCAACAAGTTGCTTGGGCAGGAAGGCAAGGCCCATTTAAGGGTATTTGTGTCAATAGACTAAACCGCCCCAAATTTAGGGCAGAAGAAGGACATGTGCCTATAAATACATCATTCCAGGAACTACGTAAGGCTTGATTCCTGGACATAAGACAGATACGTAGGCAATCCAAGATACATTCTTAGACTCGCCATAAACCACCTAAAAACACTATCTTTCCTAAAAAGTTTAGCCATTCGCCCCTTTACAGCTCACCCTTAGATTACACGTGGCCCTGATTTACCGGTGATGCATAATTTAGCATCGTCAAAGAACAAGAGGCATAAACAAATAACAAGGAGGGTGGTAGCAGCCATGGAATGAAGCAGCCGATTGGGAGCTGCCAAGCGAGAAACACTATGTGGAAACTGTAGCACTTGCATACCCGAATGCTGAGTATTGTAAGACTGAAGAAAAGCCTCTTGATAAGTTAATAGGATCTGAGCTTGTTGAGTCAGGTGACCAAACAAATGTAATGCTTGACCACTTGAAGAGGGGTGACGTTAAAGGTCAGAATATAGGGGCAGAACATGACGCTAACAATCTATCGGTTGTTCTTAATGGGAGGCTGGACATGAGCCTTCAACTAGGAGGTGGTTCAGCTGAACAACTTATGCGCACGGATTCATGCATTTTGGATACAATGAATACTAAACCGTTGGTTAATGGCTTAGTTCAAAAATGCAGCTCAAACGTTATAATGGCTATCACTCTGTAAATCATTCACTTGGGAGACTCCATGAAGAACTTGCCAATATAAATGTTCAAGCATTCATATCATTCGATCCGGGCGGGATTATTTATTCCTCGGAATCTTGGAATTATGTGAGTCGTCTTTGCTTCCACACTTTCATAATGTTTGTGATTAAAATGCCTGTTGGTGAGAAAGCATCTAAAATGCTATGTGGTAAAACCAGCATGCTGAGAATCATGGAAATATTATTATATATTGGTGATAATGAAGAACAGTTGCATCATGTTGATTTAAATTCCGAACAAATACCTGATGCCTTATCTATTATTTCCAAACAATTATTTGAGCCATCACTGGTTTTCTCTCCCTGCACCTATGATATTAGCCATTTGGAATTGAGTTCGTTCAATGGTATCTCGGTCGAGGATCTACAAAATACTTCTTGCATTATGTATGTCCAACCACGGGGCTTGGAGCTTTTGATTCATGTGAGCTTGATTAAGGAAGAATTTAACAGGGCAAAGTTTTTGATTGAATCTACAATGGGTTTGATTCTCATCCTAAGTAGCAACAAGAACTACATGAACCAAATTGGTGGTGAGTATATGGTTTCTATTAATTCCATTGCCGAGTTTTTAACATTCTTATTTCATCCGGGTGGAGTTCCATATATGGCGAAAATGACAAAATTCGATAACTATTTCTATTTTAATTTCGGCATATTATTGGATTGCACCATTTTGTGAATTGATGTGAGAACTATACTCTTGTGGGTCAAAAACGATAGTTCTTGGGAGTCTTGCATGATGTTAAAAGACAAAACTTCTAAGTTAAATGTATCATGTTTGTGTTCATGGCTTGATAATACACCTGGTAGTTTGGTGCGTTTTGTGATGGTGATTTTCGTGAAGTCAAGCAACTGAATCGGTAGTCGAATTCATATGGGAGCCTTATGGTTGCATGGTGTTTGTAAGGAGAGCATTTTAGCTTCTCTTATAAGTTGTTTGGAGCTTCCTCAATGTCAGATCAATGATGGAAACAATAAGGATGGGTTTTGCGCGAAGGTTCTTTCCTTGTGTGATGTGTATGCTTCCTTGCCAATTAAGGGAGTTAGACAAAGACCAACAGAGGTGGTGAGTAGAAAAAAACAGTCCTCATGTCCTTGTCTGAATAGCCTGCTTCATCATTCAATGGAGTATAATGTAGCATTCTCCAGAAAAGCAGAGTTATTTGTTCATGATGTTATTAGCTTCGGCCATTTAGCTTCATTGCATGCTCTTGAGAGGGGAATAGGTCTACACAATCATTTTCTACAGGATTTCTTGAAAGGTGTTTGGGCAAGCTTAGAACAACAGTTGGAAAAAAACTCGTGGACAAGTTATTCTATGGGAGGGATGGAATGATGAGAACAATTGCAATACGTCCATCATGGCTCGGCGAACTGTTGGTACAATCTCTTTATACTTGAGCATTGTGGGTAAGAATGGACAATTTAGGAGAACCTTGAAATTGTTCCATAAGGTGGTGAATGGACTTGATCCACCAATGGATTTATTGGTAAGCTCGGGAGTTTAAATGTGCTTGACTTGCCATCACCAATGGACTCGCTCGTGGACGAGCTTTCTGTGTTGGGGGATGGAGATGATGTAGCACATCTAAATTAATTAATAGTACTTTCATTTATGTTATATTAAGTGGTTAGTTATTTGGGCTTAGGTTACCTAAATGGGCTTATTAGCCTATAAATAGTTGAGTCTCCTAGTTGCTAGGTCATTATTATGTAATCTTGAATTCTCTTTATGAGTGAAAATCACCTAAGAGCTTGGATTAGCTCTTGTTTATCATTTTATATTTTATCGTTGTAGATCTTCTACATCACAAATTCAATTGTTTACCCTTCTATTTTGACTCTGAAGATTTTCAACACGTTTTTTATATGTTTTTTTTGTATTTTATTTGGCGTTAAATAAAGATCCGAATACGAATCCGTCTATTTAGGAAGTCGATCTCCTTTAATCAGCGACCCCACGTTGATTGATTTCGTAATTATTTTCTGAATTTTCTAATGTAGGCAAGTCTTTATTCCGGTCAGCTATATAATATAATCCCGGTTGATTGATTTCGTAATTATTTTCTGAATTTTCTAATGTAGGCAAGTCTTTATTCCGGTCAGCTATATAATATAATCCCGGTTTATGGGATTCGCTTACTCAGACTTGAATAATACGAAAATATCGTCTCTCATAGCATTTTTGAAATCACGTTGTTCCTTCTCCTTTTTTCTATGCTTTCCTGTGTGTTTGCCGATTACTGTCCGCATCACTATGTTGTTTAAAAAATAACATGTACTAAAATATAATCATTGAAAAAAAGAATGATGCTATTGTCAAAAACCATCCTAACTTGTAAATGTCACAACCTGGCGTAAAAAAAGTCACAACATAGTGTGTCGATGAGATCACTCGTGATGACATGAACTTTAAATAGAAAACGTATCATCATAGGTTCAAATCACCATGTTATGTTGTGACATTTGATGTGTCAGGATGTTGGTAAATCGTTATTCAATTTACAACTTGAGCAAGTTTCCGACTGACTTTTTTTACTTTCCAGTTTCCACCTAAGAGTACGTCGTAGAATTTATTTAATTCTAATACAGAAGATAAAAATAATGCCATGTGAATTAGAATGCCATGGAATTTAACTATGTTTAATAATAAATGTGCATCATAATTATGTTTAAACCAACACTATAATATAAAGGCCAATGACCTTTAACCATTTGTCTAATTACGGTTAGCTTCCTTTTCTGGGATATTAAATTTTACTATTATTAACATGACACAACCACAAATGCATTAAAATCCAGGTTAAGAAAATAAAGTTATGTTATTGTCAGAACGAAATATCATGACAACGGTCACACCAAGCATAACAAGGATATCGCAGACATGTTTTATCCGACCCGTCAATATTTGCATCTAAGATGGGCGGATGTGATCGATCATATATGACTAGAACCGGTTTTTATTTTCATATAATTTCGTGATTGAGAAAAATCTTGTAAAATCACAAAATGATCATATGTGGATTAATCTGAATCCCGAAATGATTACAGACTCTTGATTTTTCAAGATAGGGTTTGATGTGTTTATTAAGGATCAAAAAGTGGAATGGTCCGTATCACTTTCATCTTGACACTATACGGAATGAGTAGCTGATAATATACTTCATAGTTACGAAATTAATTCATTCCTTTATGCAGTAGAAATTAAGACAACCATCATACTTGTTAATATTTAAACCTAGAAACCGATCGATCTGCGGAGTTTATAATATTTATAATTAAACTAATTGATCACTAATGTATTAATGAGAATTATGATAAGATGTACTGAACAAGATATACGAAAACTTATTCTACTTCATTTATTTATAGACTGTCTATAGAGAGTTAATTTATTTGAAATGATTATATCAATAGGTATTCAGGTATATTAAGTATAAGAAATATCTAAATGCATAACAAAGCAGAGCAAACAACGTAACACATAGCAAAGCATCGCACCAACTTTTGGTACACCTCTACAATGCATTGATCGGTTTTCTATACTTATCTTAAATGATTTTATTAGTTTGACATGCATTGTAGCCGTATAGTAAGGGCAGTCAAGGGCGGACATAGGATCCCGGGTGAGAGGGCCGATACTATGAGCAAGTGTAAATTTTTATAGGCAAAAAAAATACACAACATTTATAATAGTACTGTTTTTTTCGAATCCGAAGGGGTTGCCGCCCTACCCACCATGTACATCCGCCCCTGAGGCCAGCCGAGACAGCCGACCTGCTAAAAAAAAAGTTACACTAGGTTAACTTTTTATATACATACATATACACACGTATGAAATTGACCCATAAAGCTTTTGTGTATTATCCCACTATTTTTATATATTGAGAGAGAGACTTTATGAAATTGACCCATAAAGCTTCATTTTTACTCTCTTTCACATAATACACTTTTATCGTGTGTGAGAGGTTATGAATGGTTGTAATGTATGCCCACATAACCTGTTTATTATAAAATTTGTCATATTTTGACCCATTATTTTGTATGTAAAAGTGAATGATTAATCCTAAATTAATAAGACAAAATGTGTGACAAATTTCTGACGCATATCCTAAAATCTATGTGTTTATACCACTTAATAATAAGAAACCGGAAAAGTTTATATAAAAAACAATACTTTTTAAATCATTAGACACATATCACATAATAACGAAAAATTAAATGTATACGATGTTAAAACTAGAACATGTTTTTTCTTTTTAATTTCCTAAAGAATATCCGACAGGAAACCTTACCCAATTGAGAAGCTTTCTTGCATGAATTAAGATTAATTTTCTTACATTGAAGTGTGCAAGAAAGAGATTCTTAAAAAGGTAAACTTTATTAAAAATGTCAAAGTAGTCGTTGTAAAGTTCATTATTATATGATTACTTTTGTGTAAACCAAGGCTACTAAATAATTGAGAAAGAAAAGGTATTGCATTCAAATCGCACGCCACAAATAAATCTCGAAACTTCCGGTATTCGAGATTAGCTGACTCGATTAATTCAGTATTCAGTCTGAATATATCTGTAGAGTCTGACTGACTCGTATCTTCCTCGCGATGCAACCCCAACTCCACAACTGTAAACTATTCCTTGGACAAAATTTATATTTTTAACCTATTTTTGTTTTAATTACAGTATTAAACTATATTTTACTCGGTATACACCTTTACTTATACCAAGAATAATTAAACTCTTAAATCAAAAGTAATATCACGGGGTATTAACTACATTGCTAGATTACATGTGTCACAACCATTGATGTGACGGGAAGCCCACGTTCCAAAAGATGATAAAAGTTAACTACATTGCTAGACTAGTAAGATTACATGTAGCACAGTCATAACCGCTTATGTGATCGAAAACCCACGTTCCAAGAGATAATAAGTTAATTACATTGCTAGACTACATGTTTCAAAACCGCTGATGTCACGACAGGACCCATGCTAGACCAAGGGCGGACCCACATAGGGGCAGGGAGCCATCACTACTACAAAATATAACATAGGTCACACTTAAGATATGATAACAATTACAGTTTTAATAAAACTGAGACAAAGAAAATATATATATATATCACACTTACAACTTTCTATCACACATATTGAAAAAACCGAGATAAGTTGTGTCAATCAATCTCTTTTTTAGAGTGTGACATAACTGATATGATATTTCTGTCACAATTATTGAAAAACCAAGATAAATTATGTCAATTAATCTCATTTTTAAACTGTGACTAATTAATATGATATTTATGTCACAGTTATTAAAAAAGCGAGACAAATTCAATCAATTAATCTCACATCTAAACAGTGACTGAATTGATATGATATTTTTGTCACATTTATTGAAAAAGCGAGATAAATTATACCAATCAATCACGCTTTTAAACTGTGATTGAATTGACATGATATTTTGTCACGGTTATTGAAAAAATGAGATAAATTATATCAATTAATCTCATTTTTAAACTGTGACTGAATTCATAGAATATTTTTTTGTCCAGTTATAGAAAAAGTGAGCCAAATTATATCCACTAATACAAAAAGAGACATAGATCACACTTATAGAATGATAAAGATCACACTTTTAAAAGAACCGAGACAAGGAAAATGTATAAACACACTTAAATTTTTATCACAGTTATTGAATAAACCGAGATGTATTATACCAATAAAGCTCAGTTTTTAACTGTGATTAAAATGGTTAGATATTTTATATTTAGGTTTCGGTTATTAGGTGTGATTGATTTTATTTCCCTATTACAAAAAGGATAAATATCACACTTTAAAATGAAAAAGGTCTCAGTTTTTAAAAAACTAAGACAAAGAAAGTAAAATTAACACATTAACTTTTTATTATCACGGTTTTTAGGAAAATTGAGACAAAAAAATCAATCAATGATTAAAAGAATATATTTTATAATGAGATCTCAGTTTAGTGTGGTTGAAAACAAGAAGAAATAAGACATCGGTCCAGCGGTAATTAGTGTGATTCCTTAATCCGAATATTCGGGTTCGAGTCCCACTGTGAACAAAAAATGGGTGTGCTTATGTTTCGTTTTTGAAAAAAATGAATGATCACACTTTTTTATGTGATTGAAATTATAATAGATCTCGGTTTTTAAGTGTAATTACAACTAAAATAGATCACAAATTTTAAATGTGTTGAAATTATAATAGATCTCGGTTTTTAAGTGTGATAACAACTATAATAGATCCAGGTTTTTAAGTGTGATAACAACTAAAATAAATCACCGTTTTTAAATGTGTTGAAATTATAATAGATCTCGGTTTTTAACTGTGATGACAACTAAAATAGATCTCATTTTTTATTATCACGGTTTTAGGAAAACTGATACAAAAACATCAATCCATCACAGTTTTTAACTGTGAATAAAATAATATGATATTTCTATTGAGATCTTAGATTTAGTGTGGTCGAAAACATGAAAAAAGAAGGCTTCGGTCCAGTTGTAATTAGTATGGCTCGTTAATCCGGAGTATCTAGGTTCGAGTCCCACTGGGAACAAAAAAAATTTGTGTGCATATATTTTGTTTTCGAAAAAATAAAAAAATGATCACACTTTTATAGGTGTGATTAAAATTATAATAGATCTCGGTGGGAACAAAAAATTTGTGTGCTTATATTTTGTTTTTGAAAAAAGAAAAGAATGATCACACTTTTATAGGTGTGATTGAAATTATAATAGATCTCGGTTTTTTTATGTGTGATAACAACTAAAATAGATCACAGTTTTTAAATGTGTTGAAATTATAATAGATCTCGGTTTTTCTAAGTGTGATAACAACTATAATAGATCACAGTTTTTAAATATCATAACAAATAAAATAGATCACAGTTTTTAAATGTGTTGAAATTATAATAGATCTCGGTTGATAACAACTATAATAGATAACGGTTTTTAAGTGTGATAAAAACTATAATAGATCACAGTATTTTAATGTGATTGAATTAAAATACTATATGTCACACCTTAATATGCCACACTTTGGAAACTGTGACCAATGTGAATATATCACACTTAAACATTGTATAGTGCATGGCCATCACTCAAATTTCTATATAAAATTATTAGTATACTTCTCTAATAATATTCAAAAACTGTATATGTATATTATTTCGAACATAATATAGTAATAGACGGCTTCTATCGGCACCACGAAATGACTATCGGCACCCTTTAATTTATTATTTTTCATTCAATTTTCTACACCACCTAATCACTCAAGGCACCACCAGAAATAATAATTTTTAAAAATTGTATGCTTTAGTCCTTCATGTTGTAAAAATTAAACAATTTAGTCCCTAATGTTTAATTTTTACCCCTCCACTTTTTAAAAATCATTTAACTTCCCCTCCATCTTCTAACTTCGCCGGAGTTCTCATCGGAAAAGACGCCGGAGAAGATAAAATTGAGCCGGAAAACCGCAAGTGAAGCTAAGAACAACACCACTTTGAACCAAATCATGTAAGTATCTTGTTTTTTTGCATTTCAAGGTTTTCATTCCGATTTTTAATGGAGTAATTTGTTCCATTGAAATGTGTATTTATTGTTGGTTGAAATCGGAGGTTTTTAAGATGTTTTTCGTTCAACCGGCCGTTTTCCGATCGGAGGTTTGGGGAAGATGACCGGGTGCTTAAAACGTCAGTGACGGTGACGTTTTAATGCGGATAAAACATCAGCACGACTGACGTTTAAGTCATACTAGCCCATTAGGGTAACATGTTCCTTCGTCGGTGAGGGTGACGTTTAACTCGTACTCAAACGTCGGAGTGGGGGACGGTCTTAGACTATTACGAACGTCTTAAACATAAACTCATTAAGTTATGAAGTCAAAAACGTCGGGAGTAGTGACATTTATTTTTTGTTCCAACGTCAGAGTTTGTGGCGTTATAGCAGCAACAAAATATTCATTTCTAAACTACAAGACGTCACCATGTCTGATGTTTATTATACATACGAACGTCAGTTGTACAGACGTTGGGTTGGATGCTGGACGGAAAATCCATTGGCCGATCGGAAAACTCTAAAAACTTCATTTTCCCCTAATTATTGGTGTTTCAAGCCATGGAATATGAATTTTGATTCCATTTTGCTTCCATATTGTTTGAAAATGATATTTTGAGGTTGGAGTATATGAAATGAATTTTGATGATGAAGAATGTTGAAAAAGATGAAGATGAATTTTGATGATGAAGAAGGTTGAAGAAGATGAAAATGAATTTTGATAATGAATAAACTTGAAGAGGATGAAGATGAAGATGAATGTTGTTTAATTTAAATAATCAAAGGACTAAATTGTATTTTTTTAAATTTGTAGTATAAGGAGTAATTTATTTATTTTATTGGTTGTGCTTGAAGTAAAAAAATAATACAAATAATATGGTGGTGCCAAAAACAATTTATATGGTGTCGAAAGTATTCGTGATGCCCATGCGATTTCGTGATACCGATAGAATCCACCTAGTAATATTGTCTCTTTAACTTAATTGGTTAAATGACTTGCCGTTGACCATAAGGTCATAGGTTTAGCCTCTTTTTGTTTGTTTTTTGTTTTACCCTTTCTAGCCTTTTTTGTTTTGCTTTCTCCTTTCTAGCATTTTCTTTTATTTTTCTTTCTCTTTTTTTGTTTGTAATTTATTTTCCCCCCTTTTTTTATAGTCTTTCTTATCTCGTTATTTATCATACGGTACACAAACAAAATTATTACATGTTTATTAATTCATCGTTCTAATCACAAAATTACATAATTGGCCTATTAGACTAACACACATTTATAAGGGTCACTAGATGTGTGCACCTATTAATTTTTTGTATAAAGATACGCGTGTCTGTTGTTAGTATTAAATAAAATATACGCGTGTCCGTTCGTATAAAAATACGCTTATTAATTTTGTAATTTCTCGGCTTTGTAGTATAGTCTGTACCTCCGCTGAACTATTTTTCGGGGTCCGCCACTATGCTAGACTACATGTGTCACAATATATTGATGATATGACACAAGTAGAAGTTAACTACATTGCTAGACTCACAACCGTTGATGTGATAGGAGGACCCATGTTTCAGTTACTCTACGAGTAGTTGGAACACGGGTCTCACAAACACATCAAGGGTTTGTCAATTGATCAACTTTTAGCTTTAGGAAGTAAAATTATAACCATTAATGATCAAAACTGTGGATAATATGTAAAATAACCATAGATCATAGGTTATCTACATTACTCAACTACATATGTCACAACCGTTGATGTGACGATAAGAGCCACGTTCCACTTACTCGTAGAGTAAGTGGAACTCGGGTCTCAGAACCACGTCAAGGGTTGTGGCATATGTTATGGAGATCCAATAGACATGTAGTTAGAGGTGTAAACGAACCAAGTATCAGATGTTTAAACTTTATTCATGAATCTATTGCTCGAATAGACATGTAGCTAAAGGTGTAAACAAACCAAGTATTAGATGTTTAAACTTTATTCATGAATCTATTGCTTGAACTCGAGCCAAACTCAAACGAGTTCACCCAGATCAGATCCAAAAATATTCTTAATATAAACATTAATAGTCAAAATTAAAGAAATACAGCAATGTAGCTAAAGATTACAAGGCAACATTATAAGTGTCACCTACTACTATACACATACATCTGCTCTGACAACAATAACCACAAACAAATCAGAAATTTCAAGAACCTCTCAACTACTTTATGATAATATGATGAACCAATGATTTCAAGATTTCTCAGACTGCTCTCATGCTGGGGGGTTATTTCAACTATAACGGGAATTTCTTATCCGCACCCTCCACTATGTATGCATTGAACCGTTAGATTTATGACACGTACACATGTTCGGTGCTCATGAAGACTCTCTGGGTAAGAATTTCCCGTAGCAAAAGAGAAAAAAAAGAAGCATAGTCTAAAACCCTAGCCCAAAAAACAACTCATGTTGGTAACTTGGTTAAGAAACCTACTGAATCATTAAAAGAAGCTAAGAGCCCTCTTTTGCTACTGATTCAAGAATCGATTTTTCTGATACATCTGTGGGGCCCATGTCCATCTGTGACGATGGTGGCGGCTCGGTTTCGGTTTGACATTGATGTGCGCCTTGTGAATCGACGTCCATTGGCTCTCTTATTGGCTCTCTTATTGTTTCAGGGGCAGATGAATCATTCTTCTCATCAGCTCCCTTTTCACTTGTAGCTTCTGGAATCACGTGGTTTATTTCTTCTGTCATGGACATGTCAGCATTATTCATGTTGTCTGGATTATTGGGCCGGTTTGCACAAGTGGCGGTGTTTTTCTCTTCCGGGTTGTTTTCATTCGTTTCGTATTCAGACAAAAGATCCAAGAATTCATTCAACAGCCTTTGAACTTTTCGATTGGACGCCATGGCTGGAAGAATATCTTCCCTAAGGAGTTTGTGCTTCCTCATACCCTATTAACCAGAGTCAAATAATGAGCACAATGGAACACTAAGCGAAAAAATCCCAACAGGTAAACTGAACCAGAACCATTAGATGTGTGACAAGTCTATTGCACACTTGTCACACATCGAACGGTCAGATTCAACGGGGGAGGGTGTGCAATAGAAGTGTGATGGTCATAGGAAGTCAGAAATAGAAATCTGACCAGTATACAAGGATCCCACATCGGTTTCTGATCCGAAGATGAAGTCCCTGTTGTGCCAGGTGGCGGTCCAAGAAAGCTCTCACAAACCTCACGTAGACGATATTCATCAGCTTCTCTACACAGAGGGTAAAATCAAAATCAAAATCAAATTGCTCTCAGAAAGATTGCCATTACAAGAAGCCTCATCCGGCATATGTATATTACACATAATCAACAAACACGAAAGCATTAAAATATGACTGGATTGTGTAACAATCAAAATCAAATTGCAACAGACCTTGCTAAAAACCGAATGTAGGACAAGAGACACTGACGGTATTCCTTTGGAGATTCCAATGCCAGTGCAGATGCCAACTGTGTTTCCAAATGAGCGCGTGTTTGCAAGCCATCATCTGTCACCCTGTTCAAGAAAACACGAGATACTATGTAAAAAGCATCACATAGGATATTAACAGGCTTACTATCATTGGCCAATTGCGAAAATTTCAATTCATCAGTCTACCAAATACACAAACTAAGGTGTCAATATTCGTGGAGTTGGTGCGCAAAACGAACTCCGTGTGATCTTTCTTGCCTTTCATGCATCCGAAACTCGAGAACAAGAAAATATCAGTGCGAATTGCAAAAGGAACAAAGCCACTTATGATCCCTTTTGTTTCATGAAATTTGCACTCCTATACTCGATGTTTAATTTTTTTCACTTTAACCCATCATCCGTGAATGTTTTCTTGCATTTTCAGTTCAAAGTGCCACGTGCCAAGCTATTAGTATAGAAAGTACGTTAGGCTCCAACCGATAGAAACTTTACACGTGGCAAAAATGGACTGAAAAGGTGCATTGATGACACGTTAAAGTGCAAATATGAAACATTGAGGTTAGAAGTGCAAAAATCATGAAACAAAAAGGACCAAAAGTGTCTTTATCCCGTTGCGAAACCCCTCTAAGTGCATAAAGAGTATACGAAAAAGAAGAATCAGGACGTTCAGAGGCCAAATGACGTTAAAACGAAGTACCGCTCCAAGCATCAGTATTAGCAAGGCCGGTCAACATCATAAGCATTAAGGGCCAGACTGTATTATTGATGGAAGCACTCAATTGTGAATGATTAGATTGCATAGGTTAATACCTGGTCCATCCGGGCTTTCGAGCAAGGAACTTCTTAACATCCACTTGCAACGCGGACAGCTCTCCTCCATGAACGGAACCTAATTTCCACGAGCTTGCAAAATTCGATGCAGGGAAACAATCATCTGCAACTCTCAACCAGCACATGAGACTAGTGTCGAAAAGATAAGCATGGCGGGTAGCAAGAACAACAAGAGGGAGCCCTGATTTTGATAATTTTGCAGATATCACTTTAATGGTGCCTGAAAATGGAACTGAATTTGTTAGCTATAATTTACACTTTCAAAGATCTGTTAATAAATAACCCTAACTATTTGACAATTAATACTAAAAGAATAGAATCATATGGGACATGAATAATCGGTTTACAGGATTCTCTAGCATTTTGAATACAGAATAAAGAAACTTTTGGTCCCTTTTGCTTGACGATTTTCGAACTTATATCCTCAATGTTTCATCTTGGCTTTTTTTTTACCCCTCGTCTAGTACCTTTCCAGTACGGTCAAGTTTTTATTGGTTGGAGCAAGTCGGCGACATTCGATGCTAGTTGTTTGACACGTGGCACAATGGACTGAATATGTATTTAAAAAAATGCATGGATAAGGAATAAAAGTGTCAAGAAGAAACATTGGGGATAAAAGTGCAAAAATCATGAAGCAAAAGGGACCAAGAGTGTCTTTATTCCTTTTAGGTATAATTCAGACTCAGACTCGGAATTTATCTGACCTGTATCTTTCGTATTACCCTTGAGATCTGACGTTATCAAAGAGGACAAAGTATCATGAAGAAGACATTTCCGGTCAAACAGATCCCATATATACAATGATCCCTTTTTCGTAACAAGCAACAGCTTCCAGGCCTCGTCACAATCGATGAAAACTGCAGCAGAGCCCATCATCATCATTGGCATGGCCCGTCTTCCATGCTTTGTATAAACCTTTCAAATGTCCGAAAAACACAGGACTGTAAGAAAAATGTAGTATAAGGACTTCCAAACTTCAACAAACATGTTTCTATAACTTAAATTTACACGCATTATACCGTTTTAATATCGTTAAAATGAACCCTTAGCTTAGTGCTGTTTCTAGAACATTAATAACTTTTACCACTACAAAGGGGCTCTCCTACCACTACAAAATGGGCTATCCATTCGACCATCTCCAGAAAAGATACTACCTCCGTCCCAATAAATAAGGCTAATTTTAGCCTTATGCACATAGATTAAGGAAGCTAATAAATGAACTAGTTTGTAGTATTCCAGGACTAAAAAACCCTTCATCATTAAATGAGTTTTACACATTGGACAAAATAGGAAACAATGCATTAAATGTTGCATTAGTTTGTTAAAATGCCTTATAATATGGGACAAAATCATATAAAGTTAAAATGTCTTATATTATGAGACAGAGGTAGTATATTATAAAGCCGAAATCAGTTCACAAAACAATAAAGATTTCGAGCAAAATAATTTGAACAGACAACTTTCACTAACCTGCAGAGCTCCATCTTCGCAACCGATAGCCCAAAAGTTGGCATTTCCAGCTAAGACAGTTACTTTACCCGAAATCCTATCGGTCCAAAGAGTTTCAGTCCCTTGAGTGCAAGTAATTTCCGTTTCTTTCAAAATAGACGTAGTTGCAGACCCGAGAAAATCATTCGCAGCATGTTCCCTAGGATGAGCCTCCAAACAAAAGGGTAATAAACTTTCTTCTCCTCCTTTCTTATCAAACACCCGTATCAAAAGATTGCTTCCAGAAGTATCAGAATCCGTAAACTTCACCAATCCAGCCTGCTCAATACTAATGTTACCATCTTTACCTGCAATGGCTGGAACCTTCTCAATGACCAAGCTATCACTAATAGTAGCTCTAGCTGTGACACCCGAACGTTCTTTTCTCGAAGCTGCTTCCGTGAAGGTGGGGACAGCAGGTAAAACTCCATTCTGATCCGTCCTTTGATCAGATGAAACAGAAAGATCAAGCGCTTGAGAACGAGCACCAGATACAGCATCCTGCTGAGCAGAAACCCCGACTGCTTCTGGAATTATCCTCTTTCGACCATCAGGACGTCTATACTCTCTCTGCTTCACAGGACTCGGCATCTTGGAGCTAGATTTGTTTATTGCATCACCCGTAGCTACATCACTCTTCTTTCCATCATCACTTTGGGGTATTGCAGCCTTTGTTGTCATAACCCCTACGTCACTAGAAGGTTTCGAGGTGATCTGCTTCTGTGACCCGTTCGTAGTGAGCTTTTTGCTTGCGGTTTTCTTAACAGCTGCTGCTTCAAGCAGAAGCTGTGCAGGACTTTCTACTAAGTTGGCCTGTCGTCCTCGCACATCACCATACCGACTCCTCCTTAACTCATCCAGCTCAGCATCAGTCAGCCGATGACCGAGTTCACTAACGTCAAAGTGGAAAGTAGCCACCGTCCCATCAGCGGAACATGCAAATAGTGAATACCCATCCGGGCTCCTGCATCACAAAAAAAAAAACTAAATCTTGAGAACAAATCTGCTTAAAAAAGGTAACTGTTAACTCATATTAAACAAGGATGAATAATTAGTGTCCTGAGAGTAACTAACCATGATAAATCCACCACACTTAAGGTAAAGAAATGCTTAGCCACAAAAAGAGGCCGAGGACTGGCTGTCGTCCACACTGTTATTGTCTTGTCTTGACTGCCTATTGCTATAACGTTGAACAACTGAGAATCTTTTCCTACGGTTTTGGAGGAGCCGTTCGTCCAACCAAGAGGTGCAGATTTCGGATCATGAACATTGTTAGAATTCTTCTTAAACATAGAATGGTTAAACTTCACTACAATCACCGGAGCATTGTGCCCTAAGAAGTCAAAAGTAGCAGACCAATCCCCTCTCTCTAGAACAGGTGCAGAATGTCTCGGTTTTTGAAAGCCATTTGTCGTAGTTATAAAATGACCACAAGGTGACCATCCTAGCCTCCTAAAGAACGTATTTCCAACCTGAAACAAAAACAGAAAATTTTCACCTTTATCAGATATACGCTTGAAACAAGTACCGATATACGTATCTATGTATGTGTCCACACAAAGGCTTGTACATGATAGTATTACGTACCGATTTGGCCCAATGACCCTCAGTTTTGTGAGCAAGGCTCCAATCACTGGTTCTCCAGATAATGACGGTTTTATCATCGGATTGACTAGCTATAAAAGAACCAATGGGATCCCAAGCAACGCCTTTCACCAAACTCGAGTGACCCCTAAGAACTGCAGTGCACATGCCATTGTTTAAGTCCCAAATATGAATTGTATTATCCAAACTGGCGCTAGCTAAGGTTGAATCATCCGGAGACCAATTAAGATCCACCTACTTCAAGCATAGAAATAAGAAAATAATAGATTAGAGGTGCGTAATCAACTAGAAATACAATATCTTCGTACAGAAAATCTTGACTAGATAATGGGCATATGCACCAAAAAACGAGTTCTTTAATGAAAGTATAATATAATTACCACATCAGCAGTGTGCCCGCGGAAAGTCAAGATAACTTTCCAATTTTCAATATCAGGTGGTTCTCCGCTACCAAATTCTGTTGTCCCTGAACCAGGCTTCCGCTCATGAATCAAGATCATCTGGTCATCAGATCCAGATGCGACATAACGACCATGCTTAGCCCACCTAACACAATTGACTGACCCGAAATGATCACGGATGGTTGCAAGCAATTTAGGTATTGAGGTGTCAGCTTCTAAGTCCTTGCCAACAGTTTTCATGTTCCAAATGCGTACCTACAATCACATTCCACCTTTATAAACCGCAAAACAAGAAATTACAACAGCATCACAAAAATAAATGACAGGTATCACATAAACTAAAAAGTACTAGTCAAACAGCCTTTTCCATAACGGCAGCAGAAGCAAATCCAAACCTTTTCCGTTCTCATACAAAAATTCAACTTGGAAGTGAAATGCATGCGAATTGCAAGAACAGGCTCTCATAAAGATTCCAAGCCTTCAAGTAAAACCTCCGCTCAAACATGGCTATTCATATTCACATCTTATTCGAATTATAGAAAAAGCTGTAACATAACATTATTGGTGATATAACTGTGGTTATTAGTAGGATCTTAATTGACCCATGTGTGCCTATAACATACCTTTAATTGTAGATAAATCATAAATACTTCAATCCAAACAGCACTAGGCAGTTCAAAGAGAATTATAACTACATCACTGCAGTAACATTCTTCAAAGTTCTTGAAATTTTCCAATTTTGAAGTTAAGCATGTAAACATATGAGGATTAAGTAGACAAAGTGAGAGATTACCTTGTGATCACCACCACCAGTAGCAAACCTAAGCCCACCTGGCTGAACATCAATGGAAAAAATCTGAGTTCCCTCATGCCTAATCCAACTGGGCTTTTCTGCAATCATCTCAACTTCTTCTTCTTCTTAAGAACCCAGAAACTAATCTACTGAACTATGAGAATCCAAAAGGAACAACTCAGCTTGAACTTCTTCTTGCAAATCCAATTGAGCGTTTCTGCATACATCTGAACTTGTTATTTCAATCCTTAAGCTCCCAGAACTAGTATAGTAAACTATGATATATCACAAAAAAGTAAAAAGAGAAAAAACCAACCAACTTCTCAATTATAGCATAAACCCTCAAGCAACCAAGTCCGAGAATTTTGAAAGGTTGAACCTTTTTTTTAAATTCCCATAAAAAAACCAGATGGGTTCACCGTATTATCTTAAGAAAATAACGTAATTAAAAGAAAAATTGAAAGTAGCGGTAATAAAACCCTAATTATTTTTTTTTTGAATTCCGCCTATATCCACTAATTGAACCGGAATCATGAATGTAAATAAACTTAGAAATAGGACCGAATTGATTACCTAGAAAGATAGTTTTTTTTAACTAAAGAAACATATTTAGTACTACTTTTGCAGTATAATGTTGGGGGAAAAATTACGAACCCTCATTCCCTCAAAGAGTAAAAAGCAAGGAGCACCCAAGAAGAAAAAAAAAAAAAGGTACAAAAGATGGCGAAGGGTGATGTTATGATTCTTTGAGAGTATGCGTGGAGTAACACAAATTTCACAATCATAAATTTATATTCGAGTAGACTATTGAACGGTATTCAGATGATCGGTGGATTATATTAAGAATATACATAGATTATGGGATTGTATTTACATTATCAGTGGATTATATTAGGGTATACAAGTAGATTATTGGACGATATTCGGATGATCGATAGATTATATTAAGGTATACAAATAAATAGATTATTAGAGTGTTTTTACTTTTTAGATAGATAATCGGTGTATTCTATTTTAGACTTTTGGACTCTATACACATGGTCTACGAATTCTATTCTTATTCCTCCTATTACGATATTCAAAAAAGCTATTGAGCGATATTCAAATTGTCCTATAAGATAATATTTAGATTGTATTTAGACGGTCAGCGAATTTTTATTCTAGATTATTAGACTGTATTTAGATGCTCGGATGATGGTATTTGGACTCAAGTTTGTTTGTATACAAAACTACTCTCAATTGGGCCTAGTCTATTAGTCTTGAGAAATTTTTGAGTGGTATATCCACATACGTCGAATTGACAGATAAACAAATTTAAACCACGTCGTTTAAATTCAGTTTAAAAATAAAATGTTGAAATCTCGTAACATGGGTGTACTCCGCTTATGACCGGTGCGCACCGAATAACTTCTCATTAGTCTTGCACTTATTTATGTCTTTGATGGGAACGATCATCCGTTGCTGCAATAGGGGTTCAAGAACCCGAGTGTGCTGCTAATCACGCTCTGGTCAAATGGTTTTATTTTTTTATTTTTTTGAGGGCACAAATGATTTTATATCATCAACCAGGTTTGATTTTCTGTCTCCTTAACTCAGGTTCTGAAGCGTACGGCCCATAGAACGATCATGTTCAAGTAAGGTCTTACACTTGTTTATGTCTTTGTTTGTATTAATTGATATAATAAGAATAATTTATTTTTTTTTGAATAATTATTTTCTCATAAAAAAAAAAGATATATGGTTCTCTTATTTATTTTTTAACTTAATTAATATTATTTTATATTTTTTGAGCTAGTATTGAAAAATGTTAAAATAAAGGAAAACGACTAAAGTACAACCCGACAAAGCAGCAAAGCGCGCGATTCGTTAACGGCAACGTACAACAGAAACTTACTCCATATGAGATTGGGAGGCAACCGCCATGGCGCTACGACCCTGTTTGAGAAGAAGATCAAAATCTTCTCAATATTTTCGAAATCCAATTCAATCCAATTTTTCCTTTCAAACTCAAGCTCACGCCCTCGTGCCCAAAATCGCTTTAAGAAACTTAGACAATGACGATTCCGATAACAGTCTTTACCTGTTTGAGGAAAGTCCTCAACCAGACCGTTCTTACTACAACAGCTTGCTTTTTGAGTATTCCCGCAACAATTCGTTCTTGAAAGCGTTGAGTATATTCAAATTGATTCATGGGAAAGGATTTTTAAATGATGGGTGTAGCTCATCTTGTGTGTTGAAGGTGTGTGGATGTTTATGTGATGATGTAATTGGAAAGCAAGTGCATTGTCTGTGTATTAAACTTGGGTTTATGGTACATGTTAGTGTTGGAACTTCTCTTGTTGATATGTATATGAAGACGAAGAACATGGGCGATGCAGAGCATGTGTTTGAAGAAATGGAGGAAAAGAATGTGGTCTCATGGACGTCGTTACTGACTGGTTATATGGGGAATCGATTGGTGCATAGAGCAATAGGGGTGTTCAGTACGTTGCAAGCGAATGGGATCAAGCCGAACTCGTTTATGTTTGCTACTCTTCTTGGCGGGCTAGCTGATGTCGGTGATTTAGAAAAGGGAATTCAGATGCATGCAACAATTGTTAAGAGTGGTTGTCAGTCATTCACTTTTGTGGCCAACTCTTTGATTAATATGTATTTAAAATCTGGAAGGGTTAAAGAAGCTGAAGTTGTTTTTAATGGTATAATGAGTAAGAGCGAGGTTTCGTGGAACGGTATGATAGCTGGTCTCGTATCGAATGGACATGATCTTGAAGCGATCGATTTTTTCCATCAAATGAGAAATGCTGGTGTCAATATGACACAATCAACTTTTGTTACAGTAACTAAATTATGCTCAAAACTTAAAGATTTGACCTTTGCAAGACAGCTTCAATGTTGCGTAATTAGAACCGGTTTTGACGATGATCACAATATTAAGACAGCTCTAATGGTGTGTTACACCAAAAGTAAAGAAATGGATGAAGCAGTGAAGCTATTCTATGGAATGCCTGGAGGTCAAAATGTTGTGACATGGACAGCATTGATAAGTGGGTACTTGCAAAACGACGGTAAAGAACAAGCGGTTGATCTTTTTCGGAAGATGAGAAACGAAGGTGTTTCACCAAACGAATTCACCTATTCTAGCATCTTGAATGCATACCCTGTAATTTCTCCATGTCAAATTCATGTAATTGTCATCAAGACTAATTATGAGTGGGAACCAATTGTTGGAACTGCATTACTAGATGCTTATGTTAAGATAGGGAACACTTGTGATGCCGCTAAAGTGTTTGAAACGATTAACGAGAAGGATATTGTGGCATGGTCCGCGATGCTGTCCGGTTATTCTAAGACAGAAGACAATGAAGGGGCTGTAAGAACTTTCCGCCAGTTGCAAAGGGTAGGGATAAAGCCGAATGAGTATACGTTTTCTAGTGTCATTAACGCGTGTAATACGCAAACTGCCACAGCAGAGCAGGGGAAACAGTTTCATGCTTGTTCTATAAAGTTTGGATACAGCAATGCTTTGTGTGTAAGCAGTGCTCTAGTAACCATGTATGCCAAAAGAGGAAACATCGAAAGTGCAAACGAGGTTTTCAAACGAAAAAAGGAAAGCGATTTAGTGTCTTGGAACTCAATGATCACAGGGTTTGCACAGCATGGTTATGCAAACAAGGCTTTAAATCTATTCGACGAAATGAGACGAAAAAACATGGAAATGGATAACATAACATTTATTGGTGTCATTTCTGCTTGTACTCATGCAGGACTAGTACAAGAAGGTCAACGGTATTTCGATATGATGATGAAAGATCTTCAAATTCCACCAACATTAGAGCTCTATGCATGCATGGTGGACTTATACAGCCGAGCCGGGAAGCTTCTAGAAGCCAAGAATCTTATCGATCAGATGCCTTTTCGTCCTGGTGAAATGGTGTGGCGTACCCTCCTAGCTGCATGCCGTGTTCATCGAGACCTTGAACTAGGAGAACTTGCAGCTGAAAAACTCATTGCCCTTAAACCGCAAGACTCATCGGCGTATGTATTGCTTTCAAATCTCTATGCAGTGACAGGAAATTGGAAAGAAAGAGAAAAGGTTAGGAACCTAATGGAGGGTAGAAATGTCAAAAAAGAAACTGGCTATAGTTGGATTGAGGTTAAGAACAAAACATATTCATTCATGGCAGGTGATACTTCACATCCATTCTCAGATCAGATTTATACGAAACTCGAAGAGATGAGAATCCGGTTAAAAGATTACGGTTATCAAATCGATGCTAGCTGTGTTCTTCATGATGTTGAAGATGAAATTAAAGAAGCCATTCTTTTTAAGCATAGTGAAAGATTGGCTCTTGCTTTTGGATTGATTGTTACTTCAGTTGGTAGTCCTCCTATACAGATAGTTAAGAACCTTAGAGTGTGTGGTGATTGCCATACCGTCTTTAAGTTGGTGTCGAAAATCGAGGGTAGAGAGATTGTTGTTCGAGATTCGAATAGGTTTCATCATTTTAGAGATGGAGTTTGCTCTTGTAAGGACTATTGGTGATTGTTGTCAGAGCAGTTTTGCTAATGTAAGAGCGAATTGCTTTGATAATAACACAACATTTCTGCTACTACCCAAAGCAATTTTGGTAATGTCAAAGAAATCTGCTCTGACAATGATCTTGATTTACTTTTTTCTGAAATTAAGCTTCATTCTTCCCAGGTAAAAAGAACATTGTAAAATGATTTTTTCTAAATTCAACCATTTAATATTTGTGTCAAATTATTATCTTACTATATTGTGTATCTAATAAACTTTTTTCATGGCACTGTGAACGGCACCACAGTCGATCGAACCGGACACGACATTTCTTTTTTTCAGAGGTCGAAATTTGCTTTCAACCTCTCTAGAGTCGGGTTTTGTGCATAATGGAGAGATTGAATTTCACTGTGGTGCCTAAAAAGCATATCGACTGTGGAAATCTCAAAAATCATAGTCTGAAATATAAATTCACAAACTTTTCACATGTGAAATAGCATTGCAATTCATAAATCAAATCCAGCATCTGGTGCCAGTATTACAAAGAGTTATCTCTAAATATTTTGATAATTAATTACAACCAAAACAACACTTTTGCCCCCAGAAAAAGGCAAGTAAATCCAGGTTTTCACATGGATACAAATCAAATAAATACACTTGAAGGATTATCTCATTCTTGCATCATTAACCTTCTTCTCCAAACTCTTTGGTGAATCTCTCATGCACTTCAAGATCTGATTTGCTTACCGTTGGACGCTGCCTTGACAGTACTTTATGGAAATCTACTTTTGAAATCGGGGGCGGAACGATCTGTCAAGGATCAAAGATCATCATATATCAAGCATAACATCAGATGGAACATCATTTATTGTGTCAATTCTTGAGCATGTTTGAGTATTTTTAAAAACAGATATAACATGTTTGAGTATCACACCGCATGTTACTGTTTGTGATACGAAAAACACTGCATTTGAAAATACTAAACATGAAACCACTCATTTGCCCCACCCCTGCCCCACTCCAAATCAAGAAAAAGCACAATTTCTATAGAAGGTTGACATCTTACATTAGCAGCAAGTCCTTGAGCAGCGAGCTCCTGCATGGTTATCTGGACAGCACCAGGTTGCCTAGGCGCACACGGTATCCACGTACCATTAGGCATCTTTATGAAGTGCATTGCGTCTTGTGTCTTTCGTACAGGTTCAAACAGCACATCTTTAACCTATCAAACCAAAGTAAGGTATGTAACACAAAATCTCAACAAGCTATCAATACTACATTCCTTAGCACTCAAATATGAAGTTTATTGAGTTTTGCTAACTTACACAAACAGAAATGTCGGACCCAGAGAAACCTTCTGTTTTACGAGCCAACTCTTCAAAGTCGGTCTCTGTCAAGTTATGAGGAGTATCTCCTAAATGAACCTACAAGAGAAACCAAGGCAAAACAGCTGGTCAGGAGACATCACGAGAAGATGCTGATATTCTCATGTTTGCATCACGAGTGGCTACCTACCTTGAACATGTGTTGCCGTGCTTTCACGTCTGGTAGAGGAATGTATATACGCTTATCAAAACGCCGCCTAATTGCCTGAGTAATGAATATGTCAAATGTTGGCCACAAAATTGTATATTTTATACTTAAAAGTACCGTAAAAGATATACATGCTGGAACCGATACAGCAAAAATGGAAAAACCGGCACATTTTAGCCCTTATTGCTGAAAGATGATATGCTACCATATGTTGATGTTACATGTACTTACCTGATCCAAAGCATATGGAGTATTTGTCGCGGCAAGAACAAGGACTTTCTCGTCATTGTTTCCAACTCCCTGAGATGATGTGCAGAGAATTAAATTTATTCAAAAAGAATAAGACATAAAGATGTAGAGACGGGATGTAGGCGACTAAAAACCCATAAAACCTTAAGATTTAACGGTTACCTGCATTTGCACAAGGAGCTCAGTTTTGATACGTCTTGAGGCTTCACTCTCGTTTCCTTCTCCACGTTGGCCACATAAGGAATCAATTTCATCAACAAAAATAATAGAAGGAGCGCTTTCACGAGCCATTTGGAAAAGGTTTGAAACTAGCTTCTCACTCTCGCCCATCCATTTTGATACAAGATCCGAGGACGAAACACTATATAAAAACAGCCATTGGCACTTGCCAACTTCATTTTCTAAGTTTTTGCCGAAAAGAAATATAAAAAAAGAATAGCCAAAAACAAAACAACATAAATTCCTCACCAACAATTCAACCAAAAAAATAATATGTAGATAAAAAAGGAATGCACATTTGCGGAATTTTTTGAGTTTCAACATAAGAAATATTACCAGACAACAACACACATGATAAAGATCAAAACAAGACCGTAGCATAGCACTTCCTCAAATATTTAGAATGACTAAACAATAAAACCCGGACAAATTGACTGCCCACATAATGAAACCATGTTATAAAATAGGCTAACAGACAGTTCAATACAACTAAAGTATACATAATGATCTACAAAAATTGACAGCGATGAAAAGAAAAAAATCAGGCTTCAAAATAATGAAAAATACAAAAAAGCTTATAGAAAACGTCCGGCGTGATTTAACGCACTACTAAGGAAAAGATCTGTAATTGGCATTAAACATGATTACCCATCAGTTTCATGATCACCAAACTCACCTGTAAAAAGTGGAATCTGCTTCAGTAGCAACAGCTTTGGCTAGATACGACTTTCCTGTTCCAGGTGGACCATATAAAAGGAATGCCCTCCATGGCCTTCTTTTACCTAACAGGTAAAAAGGATAAATTATAAGCAATGGTAAATGTTGAATCCAAAGGCATGCGGCAACAGTTCTTTGACGCAAGCTGAAGTGATGTACATGGTTTTTACATGTATAACTGTAGACCCTTTATTGTAACCATTATTTATATTTGAATGAAATCTTATTAATTCACAAAAGATATACCGCAACGCTTCTTAGATGCATGCTAAAGAGATGTAAAGGAGATTCCCTGTTCACATATCAAGCTTATTTGTCAACCTTTTCGGGAAAAACAACAATGCACTAAGTGAAGATATCACAGTTCTGAACTATAACTTATGCTCAAGAAAGTCTTTCATTGAATAGTTGAAGTAATTGCTACCAAGTAGTCGTAGTAATTTACAACATAATTAACACAGGATCAAAGCTTATCTGCCAAAAAATCCCAACTTTAACATCAACACATAACAACACAAATCGCCACATTCAACATTAAACCGGAAACGAATAATAATCGGATCAAATCAACAAAGATATAGCCAAAACATTCATTGACTAACCAGTAAAAAACTGTGGAAATTTAACAGGCAAAATCACAGCTTCCTGCAAAGATTGCTTAGCACTTTCCAATCCAGCAACATCATTCCACTTAACATTAGGCTTTTCCCTAATAATCGCCGAATTCAATCCAGCCCTAAGCTTATCCTTTTCTGGATCTTCCCCATCACCTCCCTCACCTCCTCCATCTTTCGGTTTCGATTTCGGCCTCGTCGCCACAGCTGCATCTCCATTGGCCGCCGGTCCAGCACCACCTCCTTCATCCAAAACAGCTCGAATCTCCTCCGCACGACGCAAATACTCTGTAAACTTCTGGGTGATCGCCTCTTTGATCTTCGGATTCTTCTCGTACTTTAAATGGGTCCGAAAATACTCCAAAGCGTTCATGTATAAAGGGAACGCCTTTGCATAATTTCCGGCATTGTCTTCTTGAACTGCTTGTCGTATATACTCGATCGCTTGCTCTTTGAAATTGGAGTACATGGTACTAGATCTAACATACAAAAACCTAAAAATATAACACAAATTCGATAGAAATAGTAATTAAAGAACCCTAAATTTTGGGTTGCTTTATGATTGGAATTGGAATTAGGTAAATCAACAAGAAAAAGGGCGAAAAAAAGGAAAAAAGATGATTCAAATACAATTGTTTGTGGCTAAAGACGCATAAAGAAGGAAGAAGGAGCTAAGCAGCTACGCTGCTGAGATTCGAAAAGTTTACCAATTTGGGGATTTTTTTTTTCAGGCCCGGTTCAATGTGTTTTTTTTTTTTTTTTTTTTTTTTTTTTTGAGGTATAACTTTACGTACGGGATCGAAAAGAGGTTATCATCACGTATAAACACGGGTAGGTGTTTCACGAGTGTATTACGTGAGAGATTTGCAATTTTCACGTTGTAGCAACAAAATAGGCTTAGTACGGGGCGAATTGGGTACATACGGGGCGAAAATCGTTTCCTGAGTGTACTACGCCCGGGAAATGGTTTTTCATGGGTATATACGTGAGGGGCGGTCCATTTTATATGGAAATAACTTATCCACGAGGCGAAATTCTCCTCCCGGGTGTACTACTCTCGGGTAATGGTTTTTCACGGGTGTATACGTGAGGGGCGGTCCATTTTCCATGGAAATACTCATACGGGAATTCCTTCTCCTTAGTCCTTCCCCAATATATATATATATATATATATATATATATATATATATATATATATATATATATATATATATATATATATATACTAGTCGATACACCCGTGCGTGCGCGGGGACATATAATAATATAATAATATTCAATTAATATGCATATATGTATTACAAAATAAGAACCCTTGAAACTTATTGTAATGCTGGCTATTAAAATTCTTTTATTTAAGATTAGTACTCGTCTCCGGCGTCAAATAGAGTTAAAAACAGACAACACAACATGTCCAAAAGTTATACCGATGCCAATAATTGTGGTTATATTTCTGCTTTTAGCATTGCACGGGAGAACATATATTTTAAAAGAAGAAGAAGGTTGAAAAGAATTATTGGCATGTTTGTTACACATGAATGAAATTGAATGAAATAATATAATAGGAACGAAATGGAATGTAATGGAATAAATTAATTATATTACTGCGTTTGAAATATGCAAGATTGGAATGAAACAAATTTTATAAAAGATGACACATTGAGTGGTGGGTAGAGCAGGGTAATGAACTAATGTTGGCTGGAGTAGGGTATGGTATGGTTCACAAGGTAGGATATACGAATGGGTGGGGTAGCCCTATGCAATACCCCGTTGCACCCCACCTCTCTTCCCACCCAGCAGCCCTACTCACCGCTACAATACCCTACCCACCACTCTATCCTACCCTACCCAATATCACCATATCTTACCCTCGACATCCTATCTACCTTACCATTACCTACTCTACTCCACAATCTCTCATCCCTACCCTACCCATCATACCACCGTACCTTACCCACTACCCCACCCTTCTCTACCCTAGCCTACCCACCATCCAACCCTGCCTTATCCACCATTCCACTCTACCCTATCTTACCTACCACACCACCCTATCTTACCTTACCCCCCCCCCAACCATCCTACCATACTCTACCCTACTGATCGACCTTTTCTAAGTGTCCAGTCTTACCGGCAGTGTATCGGGTCAATTATAGCCTAGAATCGGTGAGTCAATGTCGTATCCCACGAGGATGTCGGTTAAGTACCAAAATCACTAGCACGTTTGGTTTAGGCATAACATAAAAGATAAATTTTAAAACTAAGGTGAGCCATGGTGTCACTCCATAACTCACCACCTAAATGCCACAAAAAGAGAAAAGAAAAGAAATAAAATCTAAGTTTAGCCAAGATAATGGTCAAAGTGATAAAGTAGAACTTATTATTCGTTAAGAAATGATTCGACCTACTCTCCATCCATTTGTGACTTTGTGATAAATTATTGTTGCGAACCCCCGCTTTAATGATTGCCCGCTCTCGCATGATACAACCACTCTTATATCTCTTCAACGGCCTAATTAACTAAAATAGGTCTAGAACAATCGATATGCATTACACTCATTGGGTTGTCTAACCACGATTAGTGAACCCCACTCTAGAAACCGAATCTATCTCTAGTCGATTTTACTAAGTGGTCTCATTACCCATTTTCTCACACTAAGTATCTTCTCTCGATCTCAACAAAGTGTGCTAAATCATACATTAGGTAATTAATCTAACACAAGCATTAACGTCAAGTAATGAGAAATAATTCCACAAAGTGCTTGAAATCTAAACAATCATTCTCACAAATCACAAGAAACTATAATATCACAATTCACATTTCATGGGTTAGATCTCTACATTTCATCTTCATATTCTCGAAATTGGCTTTTACACCATTCCAAAAAGATGAAGAATCCAATTAAAAATCTAACTAAAACTAACACAAATCAAGATGAAATTAAGGAACAATAAGCTAAATAAAAGATTACCCATAAAAATCCAACTTCATTGACTCCATCTCCTCCAAGTACAAGCAATCTTCTTACACCCATGAAGAAAAGAAGAAGCTTGAAGAAGAACAACATGATATTTCAACTATCTAGCTATCAATCCGTTAATTACATTGTTTTTGTGTTAGAGTGACCTCCCCCAAGGTCTCTAATGGAGGAATTTCGGCTCTAAGGGTTTGGGGGAAGGGGGAGATGAGTTTCCAGCTGCAAAATCGCGTTTTTATGGTGTAAAACGCGTAACGAGCCGAGCTGCCCTAAATTCAGCCCGACAGATGGTTCGATACTAGATTTTCTTCAGTAAATTGATCATATCTTTATGTGTAGACCTCCTATTTGAGTGATTCAAGATGCGTTGGAAAGCTTGTTCAAAGATCTACAACTCTTGTGAAGATGTCAAAACCGAAATCTATCTCTAAGATGGGTCAAAAGTCGATTTAAGTCAGCTGTGAGTAAGTATGCTCGAGACAATTGACCCGTAACAACTCCATGGCTTCGGGTACACACTTCGCACCGTACAAACGCGTCTTATCAACATCAAAAGCATCTCTCCCGAGGCTTGGTCAACCTAAGATCCTGCAATGACACGCCAAAAATACCAAGCGTAAACCCGCCTACAAAAGATTGGTCCTAATGACCCAAAAATACTATAAAAACTACTTTATTTATTACTACTTACTACTTATTGTATCCTTATGAAAATATGCAAATCGATGCCCGAAAGTTGCAAAATTACTATTAAAATCACGGGAAACGGGGCTAAAAACATAGTGAATGCATCATAAAATTGACTTACATCACCTACCAACCCTATCTTACCCACAAATCTAAAATAATAAAAAAAGATTTGGACAAATCTTTTTTTTATTATTTTAGAGATCATAAAATATAATTGCAATATTAATGGTATTTGGAACGGTGATCACAGAAAATATTGATTCCATATATTTTTCCCCAAAAAATTCCATATTTCGGGAGGGGGGGGGGGATTCGTATAAAAAAAAGATTTTATTGTATTATACTTTAAGAAAAGATCTTAGTGTGTTACACTGATACCGTGTATTTATTTATTTTATTCTTCCTTATCCTTTTTTTATTATGTTAGAGGTCATCAAATATAAATGGTATTTATGGTATGGGGAAAAAATTATTCGCAAAACAATTTCGTATTTAAAGTTGATTCCGTATTTATTATGTATTTTTTCTTTTTCAACGGGTAGGAAGTGGGTCATTGTACGGGTTTGGGTCAAAATTAATGGTAATTGGGTTAAAACAACTATTTTTTATATTATTCCGTCTTTTTCGTCGAAACAAATTTAGTACTAAAAAAAAGATATTGTTGTGTTATAGTGATTCTGTATTTTTGTTTATTATTCTTTTAATTTTTTTAATATGTTAGAGATAATAAAATATACATGGTGTAGTAATGGTCTTTGGAACAAAAAAATTCCGTGTTTAAATAAAAGCTATTATTATGTTATAGTGATTTCATATTTTTGTTTTTTTATTCTTCCCAATTTTTTTTATTACATCAGAACTCCTAAATATAAATGGTGAATCGTGGTTCTTGGAACAAAAAAAATTCTGTTTTTAAAAAATGATATTATTGTCCTATATTGATTCCGTATATATGTTTTTTATTCTTCCAAATTTCATTAATTATGTTAGAGATCAAAAAAGATAAATTGTATATTAATGGTGTTATTATGGTGATTTTGTATTTTGAAATATTATTTTTTTCTGAATTTTTTGTACTTATAAAAAGATATAAATGGTGTATTATTGGTCTTTGGAACTAAAAAAATTCCGTAATGAAAACATATTTTCTTTATTATTATTCATCTGCATTTTTTTTAGTTCTTTTCTTTTTCTTGGAAGAATATTGATCTGCATTGGTTATCTTCAAGAAAGAAGCATAAAATAATATATATTTTAAAACAAAGAACGTGTGAAATAAAGCAGCATAGTGTTTGAATATTTGATAAAAAAATTGTAGCAATTATCTAATGTAAATAGTAAAAAAAAAAAATAGAACAACCATTACCTTTTTTATATAGTAAAAAACTCAAATGTTGTTTGGTTTGACGGTATAAAAAAATAATATTAGAATTAAATATAGTAAAAAAAATCGAGACAACAATTTTTTAGTGTCAAATAATATATTATTTATCATTCATGTTGCACTTAATAACAATTCTCGTTCGTAAGCAGCGTGCATACAGCAAAGACATCAAAATAATACCACTATTAATTCGTAATACCAAAAAGTATATAATTAATTAAAAAAATTCAATACCTTAGTCGGACTAAAAAATCACAGTATATGTAAATTGTATTGGAAGTGTGCATTTCAAACTGATTCCGTATTTATTTCCGTACTTTAAAAGTGTTTTATAGGAAAAACAATATGTATTTATTGCCAAAAATTTTGCATTTAAAATTGATTCTGTATTTATTGCAAAACAATTCCGTATTAAAAGTTGAATCCGTAATTATTATGTGTGTCAAATTTTTTTATTATGTTCTGCATTTTATTGTATAGCTATTTTTTTAGTGGGTATATATGAATGCAATAGAAATTTTTTGTATTTACTGGAAAGAAAATTCGTATTTATTGCAAAAAAATTCACATTTAAAGTTGATTCCGTATTTATTGCGAAAAATTCCCTAAAACAATTACAGAAAAATTTCGCTTTTTTATTTTTTTATTCTTCCAAATAATTTTATTATTATTCAACAGAAACCGTATAATCTAGACAACAATTTTTTAATGTCAAATAATATATTATTTACCTTTTCGTGTAGCGAGTTGCGCTTAATAACAATTCTCGTTTGTAAGTAGCGTGCCTGTAACAAAGACATCAAAATATTAAATTCGTAAACATAAAAAATGTATAATTAATTAAAAAAAATTCAATACCTTGGTCAGACTAAAATAAATCAGAGTATATGTAGATTGTATTGGAATTGTGCATTTAAAGTTGATACCGTATTTTTAAAGTGATTTGGAGTTTAAAAAAATTCATATTTATTGCAAAAGAAAATCGCATTTAAACCTGATTCCGTATTTATTGCAAAAAACATCGTATTTAAAGCTAATTCCGTATTTATTATGTTCGGCATTTTATTGTATAGCTGTTTTCTTAGTGGGTAGAAAGCAATAGAAATTTTTTGTATTTATTGCAAAAAAAATTGGCATTTAAAGACGATTCCGGATTTATTGAAAAAAATTCCGTATAACAATTGCAAAAAATTTAACATATTTTATTTTTTTAATCTTCTAAATCTTTTTTTTAGTATTCAACACAAACCATATATAGAGTATAATCTAGACAATAATTTTTTAGTGTCAAATAATATATTATTTACCTTTAGCGTGTTGCGCTTAATAACAATTCTCGTTCGTAAGTAGCATGCCTGCAGGAAAGACATAAAAATAATACCATTGTTAAATTCGTAATCATCCCTTCAAAAAAGAAAAAAAATTCGTAATCATCGCAAACATATAATTAATTAAAAAATTCTTCAACACCTTCTTCTCACCACCCTTGATATGATGATGAATGGAAAATTATAGCTATGCTACGATTCGTCTCATGAAGCCTAGCGAAAACAATTCAAAACAGATAAAACATAAATAACAATATTGTGAACTCATGGAAAAAAATAATCGGGGAATAAATTACAATCTTGTGAACTCATGGCAAAAAATAATCGGGCAATAAATCACAAAGGGAAGAAAAATTCGGACTAAAAAAATGACAGTACATGTGGATTGTAATTGTGCAAATGAATGATATCATGTTAATATGTATGTATAGTCGTATAAGTAGTAGTATAAGTAGTGGGTTGAGTAGTTTCAAAACAAATAATATTCCGTTTTTAAAAAAAATTCGTATTTATTGCAAAAAAAATCGCATTTAAAGCTGATTCCGTATTTATTTCCGTATTTTAATAGTGATTTGAGGTTTAAAAAAATTCGTATTTATTGCAAAAAAAAAAATCGCATTTAAAGCTGATTCCTTCCCTAAAAAAAGTTGATTCCTAGTTATTGTTAATGTATTTAAAGATGTTTTTTTATTGTATATTGGAAACAAATTCGCATGATTCCGTATTTTAATAGTGATTTGGCGTTAAAAAAAATCGTATTTATTGCAAAGAAATTCACATTTAAAGCCGATTCCTAGTTATTACGGAAAAAAAATCGTAGCTATTCCGTAGTGGGTATGAAGGCATCGTAGCTATTTTTTTAGTGGGTATGAAGGCAATAGAATTTCGCATTTATTGAAAATAAATTCCGTAATTAAAGCTGATTCCTTATTTATTGTAAATGTATTTAACGATGTTTTTTTATTGTATATTGGAAACAAATTCGCATTATTCCGTATTTTAATAGTGATTTGGCGTTAAAAAAATCGTATTTATTGCAAAGAAATTCACATTTAAAGCTGATTCCTAGTTATTGCGAAAAAAAATCGTATGAAGGCAATAGAAAATTTCGCATTTATTGAAAAAAAAAAATCGTATTTAAAGCTGATTCCGTATTTATTGCAAATGTATTTAAAGATGTTTTTATATTGTATAGTTGTTTTCTTGACGGGTCTGAGGCGGGTCAAAGTGCGGGTTTGGGGCAATTTCGCAAAATTAGAAGATTTCAAATTTACTAGAAAATGTAGAGCTTCTTAAAGAGAGTTTTGAGAGAGAGAAAAAGTCGGTCTAGCAACCGAGTTTCTCTGGTAGCAATTCAATGTGAGATTCCGGCGGGTTGTTCGTATGGACTAGCAGTAGAGGCCGAACACTTGGGCGGCTTCGCGCAGAAACTACAACCGTAGACAAAGCGACGATCTATTTTAGATCATCCAAGGTAGTTCTTTCATCTACTTCTTATATGCTTGTTGTTTAAACCAGTGACGGACCCAGAATTTTTTTCAAGTGGGGTCCGAAATTCAAAAAAGAATGTTATAAAACATGCAACAACCGGGTTTTGAACAAGTGAGCTCATGTATAGTAGTAATACTTCTAACCAGTTGAACTAAATAAGCAATTACACTAGAATTAGTCTGAAATAATATACATACACGATCTTTAATATTATTAGAGGGGTATTTTAGTAACTTCGCACGAAAAGTTGAGTGGGGGCCGTGCACCTCCCCCCCCTTCACACACTAGGTCCGTCCCTGGTTTAAACGAAGTCGATCTTGGTAAAAAAGAAATTAAATTTTAAATTCCGCTGCGTTCCCGTATTGATTTCCTAACAATTACATCCAAATTTACTTGTATCTTGTTAAGAAGACAACAAAAGCTTTTACATAACAAATAGCATAATTTATGCTTAATGTTAGTGTTTGATGCATACATAGCCGAAACTGAGGCTTAACCGAGTGTTAAATGGTACAACGTCATAGTGAAACCCCACTAGGAGGCCATAGAGTGCAACAAGGGTGATACCGTCAAAGATACCCGAACGGTACATCGCGTTTTTTTATCCAAAACTTAGCCATGAATAAACGTCTTCACATAACATGTAATAGCACATAAATCACGTTCATTGTTTACATTTTTTAACCACCTAAGTCATCACATAAAATGCGAAAACCATAACAACACCAAACTTCCAAACCCTGTCTACACTCTTAAAAAAAGCAAAAGAAAATGATTCACATAAATTTTCAGAATATACATAATACTTGAAAATACTTCATATAACACATACTACATATTACTTTAGCATTTACCGGCAAGATGCAACACATAGCACTACACTAACAAAGTATGTGCAAAATTTGGAAAACAATTTAAACGATAAAAATATGTTTTTATTTTATTTTATAAAAAAAGACCTCCCTACCACGTAAACGTAACGAAATTAAACCACAAGCCTAACGACGAACGAACTACGATTGTTCTTCGAAACCTTACAAATCTACGAACAAACAGTTAGCCTTAACATCAAAACTACGAATTTAACTAAACCAAGATTAAAATTTACAAAAACAACGAGGGACTACGATGATTACCTTCACAAAATGAATCTAATCCTAAAATTGTTGTTGGAATCGAAACAACTTTGAAATGATTGATTCCTTAATTGAATGTGTTCTGAATGTTTGTCATGTTGGACGATTAATTCCAAGTATCTTCCTAAAAAAAAAGTATTTTATAAGAGTGGATTAATTCGTTTCAAAAAAAAAACAAAAAAAAAAAGGAGTGGATTAATCCGCATCTCTCTCTCTGCTTTTTTTTTTTTTTTTTTTTTGGAGAAAGGAGTCATCGGCTTTTTTTTTTTTTGAGGAAGTCATCGGCATATTTTGACTTGGTATATTTCAAAACACAAATTATTTTTATTTGGCCTTTTTCTTTTGTAGATGTGAGAATAGTTTACAAAATTTTGTTTTTTTAGGACTTGTTTCTTTCTTTCTAGACGTGAGAATTGTTTACAAAGCTTGGGAAAAAAATTAGAGAAGGAAAATAATAAACAAACTAAATTGAAAATGTCAAAAAATAAAATAAAATAAAATAAAAACCCGGTAGCTATTAATCTCTTTATTTACAGTACTTAATTTAGGTGGTAGACAAACAGACCGAGTCTAGTATATGAGTCTGAGATGAGTTAAGTATGTTTAACAAACGAGCAATCTCGAGCTTGTTTGTTTGCTTGATAATAAACGAAATGAAATTTATTTATTTATTAGATTATTGTCAGGTTAGAGTCGATGTCATGTCTTTTTTTTACAACTTTAGTAGATGTTATGCACATCTCGTTTCCAAGCGTGAAATTATAAATAAGTTGATTGTCTTTTTAAGTTTTTAACATGTATCAACTTGATGGTTGATAAGAAGAACAATCAGATATTGATAGAAACAAGAATGACATGGCATTAAAATAAAATTAGGAATTTAGAGGTAGCATATTGTATACGCACAACATATACGTACATTTACGAGCTAGTCTATGTCTGTTAATTAATAAAAAATAAACATAATAATATATATAAGCTTATGCAAACGAACGAATGCAAGTTTATACGAGACAAACTCAGACTTGTTCAGGAACAACTGTGTTGATCTACAACACTATACTAAATATTTTCCTATAACCCTAAACTTTTCTAGCAAGAAATTACTAATTTGGGTAGTGATTATGAGAGATGTAGTCAAAGTATATAGTATAATGTATGTGGATAAAACCTAACACAATAATACAATAAAATAGTAATAACACTAGGCTCAGATGTGTTCTTAATTATTTATTTATTTTTTATTTTTTACTTAAAGCTCCCGGTATCCGAAACTCAATGATTCGACTAATCCGTAGGTTGGCCTTTATGTCTTGATTTGCTTTTATTTGTCATTATGCAATTAATTAATACAAACTCCATAGATCACGACACCATCATACCCAATGCTTTGGAAAAAACAATGAATTTGTCTAGAATATATCCATAAACAATGAATTTGTTTACTTCTTCCGTTTCTATTTAACTGTTGTCAAAAATATTTTCAAAGCAATATTTATTAAGGGGTGAGAGATTGAATATCAACATTGCATTAATTACATTCAAATAGTGTTATTGTCATTATTTTGATGTTAAGTTAAAGCATTAATATGTGTGTGTTTTGTAACCGCGACAGTTTAATAGAAATAAAGTGAGTATAATATACTATCTCTAAAAATGTACTAATACCTCCCTAAAAAATGTACAAATACCATTTATTATTCTATTTCTTCCTATTTATCGGATTAGTTGACAAAATTATTCGTATTTTTTTTAATATGAGGTGATATAATTTTCAATATAACATTTATTATATTTTTCTTTATTTTAGTATTATTATTAAAAGGGATAAATAAGAATGGTATATTAACCAGGGGCGGACGCAGGATCTCGGGTAAGGAGGGTAATAAATTTTTTAAAGACAAATAAAAAATTTAAGAGAGGGGGCAAACAATATGATTTGTACATATATTAATGTAATTCTTCCGGATCAATGGGGTCAGTTGCCCCTTGGTTGTATATAGCTTCGCCACTGATATTAACTATATATATAAGAACTTTTTAGTCATCGTTAAAGTGAGGCGAACAATTTACCTTTTCTAAAACAAAAAAAATCACAATATATTAATATGCACGATTTTAACAACTACACCAGATAAATATAAACGATAGTTAAGTGTCATTAGTTTTAATAATAAAAATCTACAATATCTTTTGACCATTATAACGCAAAAGTCAAGTAGTAGTGAAAAGTGGATGTATGTATAATAAATTAAGCGTAAAAGAAAGAAAAATGTAATAAATATTTCATTGATATTCTAAACGGATTTATATTTTTTAGGGATAAAGGGGGTAAGGGTATTCACACCAGAAACCTATTTTTTTATCCCTAAACTAATATAAAATAATACTGTAGATATATAAATTTTGTGTGACAAATTATATATGTCACATAATACATTTGTCCTAAATTGAAATTTATTTTATATTATTTCCTATAAAAATTCTAGGGAATAATGTAAAATAGATAATTGATTAAAGTCTCTTAAATTAATATTAGAGATTTAATTGATTTTAATGGCTATGTAAATATACAATATATATATATATATATATATATATATATATATATATATATATATATATGTGTGTGTGTGTGTGTGTGTGTGTGAAGACAAGAGGATCGAAGGTAACATAAAAGTTCCTTCCAATCTTCGTCAAAAAAGGGCTTCAAAAGAAGAAAATCGCTCCAACATCCGCTATATTCCGAAGATCAACGAAAAGTCGTCAACTCAAATTAAAAACTTCTCCGTTCTATCCGGAGTCGTCAACTCAAATTAAAAGCATTTCCCGCGTCAACTCAAATTAAAAGCATTTCCGCTATATCCGGAAGGTCAACAATCAACACCAAATTAAAAGTACTCCGTCTATATCTGGGAGAGCATTACTCACCACCAACAAGAAAAGGGAGAATCAAATGATTCAAGAGATTGTACCACTTTTATTTTATAAATTAATAAAATTTTAGTTGTTACAATTTTCGTGTTTTCTTTTTGTATTTCAGGGATAAATACGAAATTTGCGTTATAAATACATATCCTTATTTTACAACATCTCAATTCAGAAGTTTCTACAACAACATCCATATCTCTATCTTTAACCATTAAAATAGAGATAATGCTTTAAAATATGGATAGTGCTCCACAAATGGGTATACACTGTTCATTGACTCTAAAATATCGATAGAGATGAGGCTTCAGTTGTGGATGTATTTAAGGAAAAATTATTTTTTATCTTTATTTTAAAGACGGAACACCGTATAGAGTTTCTGCTACAAATGCCTTAAGAATTCATTAGATGCCATAATGAATATGATTGGAATATATTACAATATGTCACTAAAGCCAACCATTAATCAATATGAATAAGACATTGTTACCATATATATATAAGTGTCTAGTTGCTTATTATGGGGCCATTTTCATAAGAAAAGTATGCAAATGCAGCCGCCCATCTAACTCACCAAACAACAAAATCCAGACCCTCACCCCACCTTCCACCCCTACCTATACCCTACCCCACCCCACCCCACCCTACCCCTAATCCCTCCACTATTATGCAGCCTTCCTTGAATAAAATAGTTTCACCATTTTTGGAATCACCAATATGCAATTGCTTTGAACACTAATCCATTCTCCCTACATTAAATATATGATGACCCAACAAGCTTAGTAACACATGCCTTCCCAATTCTATCTTAAAAAAAGATTCAATCTTTGAGACTAATTCTTCAGTTTCTCTCTTTTACATCTTCAACCCACCTCAAAATCTACAAAATGGTGTATAGATTTTCAGAATCCCACTAATTTTAGCTACACCCCAGCTCAACTTTACTCAAAATCCTGTTCTATTAGTGTTTCATCATGAACCAGGTTGGTATCTTGCTTTTCTCTAAATTCCTGCGCATTATGTCCTCTTTCCAGATTTTTTAGCTAGAAAAAAAGACTTCTAGATTTAGCAGATTTCTGGGTTTTGTTCTTGATTTAGCTCAACACTAGAAAAATCACACCTTGTTTGAAAATCCCAAATGAAAAAGGTCAGTCCTTTATTAAGCATACTGTTCTTGGTTGTAGCTGCAGGGGTACTTACATTTCGTATCACTCTTCCCCACATCCCTTTTCAGCTGAAATATGAAACAATCAAGAAATCACCATCATTTAATGAAACCCTTTTGAGATATGCTTCAATTGATATAATTGAACCTAAGTTAAAGCAAGAAATTGAGGAGTTATTACAAGGGAAATTCCCAATTGATGCTAGAAAGAGGTCTTTTTTGTCTTCTGGAAAGTACAAACGTCCTAATGTTAGAGCCAGGTCATCAAGAGGTATCCCAACAGAGCTCCGGTCACCGGAGTTTCGTCCTATTTGGCGAAGCTTCCGGCGTCATTTACAAGATTGGTCAAGAAATAGAAGGTTTGAAGATGATATTATGTTGGATTTGATGAAAGTAGTAAAGGGCTTAAAGGGCGAAAACACGGGGTTAGAGAGAAAGTATAAATCTTGTGCTGTTGTAGGAAATAGTGGGATTTTACTGAAGAATGGTTATGGAGAATCAATTGATAGTCATGAAGTTGTAATAAGACTAAACAATGCAAAACTATGGAGTTATGAGAACAATGTTGGTAAGAAAACAAGCATTTCATTTGTGAATAGTAACATTTTGCATTCATGTGCAAGAAGAGATGATTGTTATTGTCATCCATATGGATCAAATGTGCCAATTGCTATGTACATTTGTCAACCAGCACATTTCTTGGACTACATCAAGTGTAGTTCTTCACATAAGGCTCCATTGATCGTCACGGACCCTCGATTCGACGTGTTGTGTGCTAGGATTGTTAAGTACTATTCCATGAAAAGGTTTGTATCTCTAACAGGGAAAGGTTTTGAAGATTGGAGCACGGCTCGTGGTGGCGAAGAGTTTCATTATTCGTCCGGTATGCAAGCTGTGATGCTTGCTGTAGGTGTTTGTGATAAAGTTAGTATCTTTGGATTTGGTAAATCTGCTGATGCTAAGCATCATTACCATACTAATCAGAAGTCTGAACTGGGGTTACATGATTATGATGCGGAATATGATTTGTATCGTGATTTGGTATCGAGTCCGGGGGATATACCTTTTATATCAGACAAGTTAAAGTTTCCTCCTGTTAGTGTATATCACTAACACTTTACACGCTTAGTTTTGGTTTTGTGGATTGGAAAGGTGTTTTGGTGTGTACTTTTCTTCTCAATTGTGAATGTTATTACACTGTTGTTCCAAACATATCATAATACACACATACTTTTGTTTTGTGTATTAGAAAGATGTTTTGTTGTATACTTTTCTTCTCAATTGTGAATCTACTGCAATTTGTCAACTCAATTCTTGTTATTTGAGTTCCTTAGATAGTATGGTGAGTCGATGTCTGTATACACCCTGACTAATCCAGAAGCCCGACTTTTATACCCCTCGACTAATCCGGAGTTCCGCCCTGAAACGTCCCGACCGGAGTTCATCCCTGAAACGGCCCTGAAAAGTAACTCTTATTGAGTTCGGCCCTGAAAAGTCCAACTCTTATTAGTCCCGACAGGAGTTCGGTGTGGTCTGGCCTGGATGGTACCTTAGAGTTCGGCATATGATGCATGCAACTCAGTGCAAAGTCAGAGGTAAATGTCAAATGCAGAGGTAAGACAAAAAGAAGACATAGAGCATTACATTAAATTAAGATGATTTGGGACCAAGAGTACATCATCTTGATGCTACAAGCCCCAAGACTGTCCCAAACTAAGTACAATGTCTTACCCCACAAAGATTAGACATTACTTAAAAGCATAAAAAACAAAAAAAAACAAAGACAAAGCCACTACATTCAAGATGATTTGGGATCTATTTACAAACCAAAAGTAAACCATCTTTGATACTACAGCCCCCAACATTGTCCAAAACTAATAACCCTTCTTAAACATTACTACAAACTCCAAACTTACACAACATGATTACATGTACTAAACTAAAAATGCATCAAAAAGAGAAGGCTCAAAAGGTCTTTCTACACATCTAATCTTCTATTCTTCAACATCAATCACATAGCCTATCTCTTCATACTTCACTCCCACCAAGAACTTAATAGCCACCTGTCAAAAAAATACATATGATTATACTACAATGTAATGAACTTTGATGTTTGTCTGAAACATAGGTCAAGGGATTTTGTCTAACCTGGGCCGGATCATACACTGCGTATTCATCGTAATCAAGGACGCTGTCTTTGATGTTGGAAGGAATCAAACGGCCACAGGGGACCTTGATGTGGTCCTTCCATGTGAAATGCTCTGATTCATCAGTTCTCTTTTTGCCTCTCCCTATTATACCAATCTTCTTTTCTTCAAACTCTTTAGTTTCCTGTTTCATAGTTTGTACACTCAGCCAAATTCAAGTCCTATTTTAAGGACCTTTTAAAGGAACCACAGTTAGTTTACGGTATAACACCACACCGTAAAGAGTCTGTTTTGAGGACCCTTACCGTAAAGTGTCTGTTTTGAGGACCCTTTAGAGGCACCTCACCGTAAAGAGTCTGTTTTGAGGACCTTTCAGAGGTAAAGAGTCTATTTTGAGGACTAAGGCTTGCTGAAACACCATCAATAAGAACACACTACACTAATGCTTGCCGTGACATCATACAGTGAAAACTTACATACTGTAACACCGTATGGTAAAAGCTCAACGGTAATGACGCCGTATGGAAAAACTCAAATGGTTAAAACATAACTTACCGTGACATCAGGTGGGGCGGTAATTTCAGTGATCTTTTCACCCAAAGAAGCAACAGCCAAGATAAGGAAACCTTCAGGCCTATCAACAGCAGTAAAACCATATCTTGCTGCCTCAGCTGCAGCATCTGAACACACAATTGCTTTCCCAAACTGCAAACAAACACCATATAGCTCCAACGCATTTAAAAATCCATCCCGAACCCGAAAAAAACAACTCCCAGAATTAACAATCGAACACCTTACCAAGTAACCTGGAACAGGAAGCTGACAAGCAGCTGGCAAGAACCCTTTATGCAAATGCCTCATAAGATTCGAACTTCGCGTTCCTACAACACGAAACAATTGAGTTTAATCACACAAAAAATGTAATAAAGACTAGATTTTTCCACGAAAAAACGACCAACTTACCACACCAGAGCAGCATTTTGTTTGGCAATCTTTTGATCTCGTCATAAGACGGACACGCGCTTGCTTCCGTCTCAAAAATGCTTTCAATAGTGGCACTGTAACTCTATAACAAAAAGCCCAGAAATGGAACATTTGAAATAGTACTAAAAATTGAAAATGCAAATAAAAATAACAAATAATAACTTACTATTTCTCCAACTTTCACAGGTTCATAAGTTTTCTCCAGATACTTCTCTATCATTTTATAGTTGTCTGAATCTTTCTCCACAGGAGAAAGAATACAACCTAACCTCCTATACCGATCGATAAGCGGATCACCGAGGGTGGACCCCGACATATCACCGATCAAACGCGATGCCACATTAATATCTCTCACACTTTCGAACACAGCAGCTCCCTGCATACGATTCTTGTAAGAATTGTACCATAATAAATCAAGACAGAAACATAGGACTAGGACACCGACACTTACATGATCTGCTACATCAGTGATGTTCGAAAGCCGAAAAGGCCTTATAGAAGGCATAAGAGAAAACCATTTACTGCTGAATTCTTGAAACAAAGCTTTCTCCTTTGGTTCATCCACGTTTTTCTTCATTTTTCCAACGAATTGCAACAGTGTATCCTCACCTGCATATATATTCAAGACGATTATCGAATCATCATATCCCTTTAGTTTATATTAAGCCATAGATTAAAAAGGTGTAAGCTTTAGTACATCTATTCAAGTGTACATCAGTAACCATCCCAATGGGCATTTCTGGAAAATCATGTCCCATTTCCATCAAAGCATACCTATATATACACACCGGAAAAACGGGTTCCACTTTACGTCAATCTGAAAAACCAACCAAACTAAGACGAAAGATAAACCGACATACCGGTAAATTTCTTGACTGCAAAGCACTTTCATAAAGTTTGCTACTTTTGAATCAAGCTGACTATGCACAACAGCTACTGCTTTTTGCCTAAGCCCAAGACCGCCGTGTCTAACGTCAACACCATCATCCTGAGAATCCAGATACACGATTCAACTAAATATATATAATAATAATAACTGATATACGAAAAACGGTTTATACAATGTCGATAGGCATGAACTTGTGCATCTTCTTCTTGAATTGCTTCTCTCTTTCCCAAAGCTCAAACTCGTTTCCTGTTAGCTCTTCGAATAGTTTAACAAACTCGTTTATGGCTTCATCAACATCGTCCCATTCTTCTAGAAGCTCATCTACATCAGCATTGTCTCCAATTCTGCCACGCTTTCGGTACATATGCAACGGTTTTCCAGGCACCGAGATCAGCTGTGTGATACAGAAACTGCATAGTGCCATGTAAATCACTAAGGGCCCGTTTGTAAAAAATAAAATCGCGGGCTCAACTCAAATCGAATAAAGCAGTTATCATTGAACAAACCAATGCAACCCAAACAATTTCTCAATCGAAATTAGGCGAACTTACTCATTTATTCCCCTTCCTTGATTGCAAACACAGAAGGCACAGTTATACTTAATACCGTCTTTTTCGAATATCTTCCCGCCGACATCTTGCAACTTCGTATCTTTGTGAACACCGCGTTTTCCATAAACCTTCAACTGCAAGAAACCATACAATTTTATAGTCAGATTCAAACGGTTACTGTACATTATATTTAAATCTTCTTCTTCTTACATACCTCCGCTGCAATTGTTTCAATGGCTTCTTCACTAGGATCCTGCTTATCTAAGGGTATACCCTTACCACCAACCACGAGATCACTCGCAATGTCGTAAGCTTCGAGAGGCTGCGGATATTTTTTTTCGATGCAATCACGTAGCCATTCTTCCCTCACCACTCGTATTCCCTTCTCCCTAATCGAAATGTAAAAACAGAATTTATCGATTTCCCATGATTGACAATGCATGAGACGGCAAACTTTCAAATACTAAGACAGAAGTCTTTCAAATGTTATCAATATCATCAAAATTAAATCTTTAGCATTCCAGATAATAAAAATAAAAAATAAAAAAATTGGACTGTGACAAAGGTGGTACTTACAGAGCTTCGGTTATTCGCGAAGAACCACCACGATCACGTTCAGCATTAGATGCAACAATGCAAGTAACCCCTTAAAAAAGAAAACGAAGAAAAAACACACATAAAATTCCCATTGATTTCAAATGGACATTAAAATGCAAAAAGTTGAAATTAAGGAAGAAAACTATTACCAATAGCAGTATTAGCAACTTTTCCACCATGTTTCTCAATCTCTGCTTTCCAATTTTCCTGCATACATAAAAAACAGAGGATTCAATTAGCAATTTGCATATACATATGCATACACATATATACATATATATAATATATGTAAATAGATGCACATAACTAAACAAATTAGTAGTTCAAAATTTTAAATGAGATAAGGGACAAACATGTTTTCGACTAAGACGTCCAGACAGAGAAATCGTCATCCCGAAAAACGGGTTATTACTAAAATCCAGCTCTCTTTCCGGGCGATTCTTCGGATCTTGATTTTTCTTTATCAACTAAATCAACAACTCCAAATGTTAAACTACAACCAAATCAATAAAAAAACAAACTAAAACTACTGAAAAATGGAATAAAACCAGTCATTACATCAAATGCCTTGGAGTTCTGCAATGATTCAGGTATGTTCAAAGGCTCATCTTTTCTTGGATGATCAAAGGTAGTATATGTACAGCTGGACCACTCGCTATATTCGCCTCTGCATTTATATTCTTTACCGTCGCAGACCACGGAACCGCCGCAAATCGGGCATTTTTCCGTCGGCCCGAAGAACAAAATGTCCTGGCTGTACACATTGGAAAGAAAGATACGATCTTTATTACCATACACCAATCCATCTTAGCTATGAACTTCCAAAATAAATAAATAAACACTACATAACGGATAATGGAGAAATTTGGGAATCAGACCCCTATACATATATATTTTTTTCAGGCCGGACAGATTCAGACATTTTTTTCAAGTCCCTACGTTCTCGAAACAGAGGCCGGAGAAAATGCAAAACAAATAAACAATGTAAAATTTTACCATGTAGGAACAACAGCATCATCATCAGAAGCATAAAGACCGTTCGATTCAAGAATCTGTTTCATTTGCTCAGTTGTAAGCTGTTCTTTGACTGCTTTGCAGAACTTATCAAACTCCATAGCTACATTCTCTGCTGATTTCTTGTCTCCGTTTTTCGCCTTCTTCTTCGGGGAAGTCCTGCCGCCGTCATGAGTTGCCTTTTCCGACGTCTTGTGCTTCCTTGTTGCTACCTTTTCATCTTCGTTTCTTGTCTGAAATAAAAAAAAATTCATACAATATGAAGAGGTTAAAAAGTAACAAGAAAAACAGGGTAGTGTTGTAAATTAAAATTAGACCCAAATCACAAATTACCTTCATTTTTCAAGAAAATTTCTTCACAGCTTGAGCTTATTTCTGGATCAGGGAATGCTACACTAAAAACTAAATCACTTGAAGAAAAACCCAGATTTTTTAAGTTTCTTGGGTGGTATTTGACATGATCTGATAACGGATTAACGGTGCTGTCGGGACATGCATGAAGCTTAAAGATTTGCACGTGTTTTGATGATGTCAAAAGTTTGAGATTATGTGTCCTTGTGCGGGACTTTACAAGTGTGTTTAATTTGCCACGATATCTTCTTGATGTTGTGAACTGACGTGTGGTTTAGTAAATAGTAATAGTAAATCTAATTATTTAGGAAACTTGAGAAACTATGCCTCAAAAGTAGGGCTGTAAACGAGTCGAATAATACCGAATCCTGGCAGGGTTTGGCTTGGCTCGAAAATTTTGTATCTTAAGGCTCGGCTCGGACGAACCTGATTTATCAGGGTTCGGCTCGGGTTCGAAGCTTAAAAAATAAAAAAAATATTCGGCTCGGTTCGGTCCGAACGGTCCGAACAGGTTCGATCCGAAAAAAAAAAAATAACAGAATGCAGGTTACATTACAGCAAAAAAAGTCCAATATTACAAAAACATTTAAGATGGGTAAACATATAACAAAAACATTAAAGATGAGGAATACTATTAGTCTATTACAAAACATCATAAGTCCAAATGTCCAATTGTCCAATATTACAAAACATGATAAGTCCAAATAGTCCAATACTCCCAATTGTCCAATATTACAATATTCATGTAACCATGTTCTCCTTGTCTTTTTCTTCTGAATCTTAGAGTTGGTTTGTGTCTGTTTGCCACGGTCAGAACCAGAACCAGAAGGCTGCCCAACAGTAGAATATGATAGCTTGTTTTGCTTCCATGTGACATCTTTTGATGATTGTGCAACTTGAGATGGAATGCATTCTACATTTTTAGAGCCACCGCCAACAGCATCAACTGTAAAGTCTATAATTTCTATTATAGACATAGATAAGTTACTAAGTTAGGCAACATTAGTTATATTACATAGATAAGTAAATTAACATAAATATATAAGTAAATTACCACTGTCAATGGAATCTTTCATTTCATATTCGTTTTCATGTTCCAATTCAATTGGATCTTCATTTCCCTGAAAATAATAACAAACATTCTTAATTATTACCGTCACGTCACAATAAAACAAAAAATGATTTATCTAAACAAGATTTACGAGGCAACAAAATATCCCATGACCATTACACGCCGTATAACACTGCAAGATTAAGATTACGAAAAAATCATATAAATTACTAAATTAGTATAGTACCTCTTTCAATGAACGGATTCCATAAGCTTCCTTTATCCGGTCTCCACCACAAAGCAAAACCTCAATTGTATCCCTTCTCATGAAGCTCTTTTTTATCAACAACCCTACCACCAAAGACTAAAGGTAGACTCTGATGCAACAATTGTAATTGGAATAGACAAGATATCCATGGCCATTTTGGATAACACTTTGTATTTTCCCTCATTCCCTTTCCACCAAGCAAGGGCATCAAAGTTATTAACATTTGGAAAGCACCATTCCTCAAAATAAAGATCAAGGTCTGATTCTCATTTCCTTTTGATTCTAATGTCATCACAAACTCATCAAACTTTCTTTTACCAATTGTGGAAGAGGGAGGTGTTTTGGAATTGGCACTATGGGATTTTAATCCTATCTCTTTCTCATCACCATAAATCTTAACATAATGCATAAATAGTTCATCAAACTTGGCCATAACAATTTTAATCTTGTCCTTATGATTAGAAGGGTACATTGTTTGATAAGCAAATTTGATCATTGCCTTCTTATATCTAGGATCCAGAATTGAACCAAAACAAAGCAACAAATCACACTCCTTCCAATACTTATCATACTTATCAGCCATTTTAAGAGCCATGCTTTGCATATGTTTCTTACAAGAGATGTCTAACTGAGCATTGATCAATTCTTTAATTCTAGACAACTCCAAAAGAAACAAATTCACGGTTGGATAATTACTCCCGAAATAAGGTTGGTAACATCCGAAAAAAATCTCCAAAAACTCACAAACTTCATTAACCTCCTCCCACTTTGGTTTTCAGAAGCAACATACTTTGCAAATGAATCATCATCTTCACCAAACTTACTAAAACACTGTTTGTACTTGTAAGCCGTAGACAACATAACATAAGTTGAATTCCATCTGGTGTTATTGTCTAATACTAACTTATTTGGTTTCAACTTTAAATTCATTCTATGCTCATTGAATGAGCGAAGTCTGATTTCTGAACCAAATAAGTACTTCACTCCGTTTCTAACCGATTCAGTAACCTTTTCAATCTCTTTCAAACCATCTTTAACCAACAGATTTATGATATGTGCACAACACCTAACATTAAAAAGTTTTCCATCCAACACAAGTTTTGAAAGAGAATTATAATCGTTTCTCAAAGTAGATATGCACACATCATTCGCAGATGCATTGTCTACGGTCACAGAACAGACTTTATCAGTAATCCCAAAAAGATTGCAAACCCTATGTACTTCTTTTGCCAATGCAACTCCAGTATGAGGTGGAGGTACATTAACAAAAGAGAGTACTCTCTTTTGCAAATTCCAATTCCTATCAATGTAATGAACAGTTATTGTCATGTACCCAATCTTTTGAACCCCAGAAGTCCAACAATCAGTAGTTAGGCTAACTTTGCTAACCTTGGCTAAACTCTTCTTAAGCTTTTCTTTTTCAATTTCATACACTTTGAAGCACTCTTTCCTAACCGTGCACCTAGTGATTGGTTTGTAGTAGGGAGTGTATGCTTTCAAGAACACATTGAACACTTTATGTTCTACGATGCTAAAAGGATACTCATAGGCTAAAATCATTTGTGCTGCAAGTTCTTTAACTCTATCAAAATTAAATGTAAAAGTAGATATAGAACTTGCACCTTCAGAAGTGATCATACCAAGGAGTTGAGATTGAACGATGGAAGAATCTTTCTCTTTCAATATCAATGGCTTAGGAAATATTTTATTTCTAGCTGGACAAGCCGATTTCAAATGCCTCATCAGATGGGATGTAGTTTTACCTTTCTGAACTGATAGTAACCCCGAGCAATGAATGCATTTGTTCTTTTTAACACCATTAACTGTCACTTCCTTCATATGCTGCCACACAATAGACCTTGGTTTGCCTTGATCATTGAGTTCATTTACTCCCTCAATCTCAGTCCCCTCTTGCTCTTGTTCTTGCTCATTTGCCTCAGTATCAAATTCATCTGAATCATAATCTCTGTCCTCAACCTCGTCCCCCATTATTTCAACATCATCTGAAGAATCAACAAGAGATTGAGTCATTACTCTCACTGTCTCACTCTCAAGTCTCAACAGAGAGTCAGAGACTGTATTTTGTGTGTTTGAGTATATACTATGTTTTACTGTTTATACATTTACAACAATTACAATTTACAAGTAAACAACTTAATCGGTCTGTTTATAAAAAAAATTAAACTCATTGCAAGTTTGCAACATTGGCATCAAACACACAAAATGCAGCCATTTTCCAAACTCAAACCAAAATTACAATTTACAAAACACCGAATTTAATTTATAAATCATAAACGATAAAAAAAAGTATATATAAAACACACAAAAAAAAAAAACACAAACTTGACCTTGAGATAATGGGGGATTCTGATTTTCAGACATTGAGGATATGAATTTGATATCGTAATCACGAACGAAGAAATCAATGGAACTATGGAAGAAGAAAGGGGTGGTCGGAGTGCTGCCGTGCTGCTAGCCTGCTGCAGTGCCGATAAAGAAGAAAGGGGTGGTCGGAGGAGTGGAGGGGATGGAAGCGGAAGGCCGGAAGGGTCGAACCGTCGAAGGGAAGGTGGCCGGAGGAGTGGAGGTTTAAATGTTGAATGTTGAATGGAAGAACTATGGAAGGGGGCAGCAAGGGCGAGTCGGGTGACGCTTGAAGAATGAAGAAGAAGAATGAATTATGATTTATGAATTCAATTAGGTAATTTAGGTTACTTTTTTTCCCTTTCCCTTTGAGTTTCAGTATATAAACCAAAAAAATTTAATTAATTTATTATTATAAAAATAATTAATAAATATAATATTATAATAATTTAATATTTTAAACGAGCCGAACCTGTTCGATACAGTTCGGCTCGTAGGACGAATATCTGATTTTTAAGGCTCGGTTCGGGTTTGAAAATTCGAACCGGATCACGAATTGAGCTTTTTCGGACCGAATATACCGAACCGTATCGAATACTTACGTTCATTTACAGCCCTACTCAAAAGTAAAACATTGAAAAAAATATATCCTGATGTATACGTCATGCTTGCGTCGCGTAGTGGTCATACGTGCCTCGTGCGTTGTTCATGCGTCGGCTGCAGACATAATTTTCAAATGTTACTTTTGAAGCATTTTTTTTCAACTTTTTATTTTTCGGACATAGTTTTTCAAGTTTCCCATTATTTATGGTCTTTATCTAGAAAAATACACTTGACGGTTAATTTTGTTGGTAAAATTAGTAGTGTAGTACCGGTTTACTAATTTTCTGAAATCGAGTATCATGAACAGTAGAAACAGATTGCAGGCATAAAGAACCCATAAAAACGAACGTTTTATTCACAAAATGACTTCAACACATTGCACGAAAAATGCAGAAAACATAAAGTAAAACGAAAATTTATTCGTAAACTGAGGCGCGTAGAACACTGTCCTTAACACATTATTGCCCCGACTATGTGCACACGGATATGACAAGATGTCTCTCAATAGACAACAGTCTCATTGTTCTAGTCTTGCCCTTAGATGTGAACAAACAACGAACTGATCCGACCTTGATATCTCAGACCTTGTGAAATGCTGAAAAAATGTCTTTTTCTTTTGACAGAATTTCGGTATGAAAGTGCAGGAAAATCTGTGTTTTATTCATTCAGAAATGGAGGGAATTTATAGGAGTAAAGAAGTCATTCACTAACGGTTGCATCCTTTCAAAAATGAATCAACCGAACAGGTGCAACCTTTAACCGAAAGGATACAACCTCTTACGTAGTCGTAACCTTTCACTGAACCGATGCGACCCTCCGTAATTTTAGAATTAATTTTAATTCAAATTTCTCCAACAATCCCCCACAGGAATGAAAATTAATACAAATGCAGTGCTGACTCTGAATATCAAACGGAACTCTATTGAATCGGGCGAGGTGGTTTGCTGCCTTGAACCTTCCCTAATAAAATACCATCGGACATACTCGGCTAAGCAGTGAACTAGATCTTGAACTGCTCAGGCTTTGGTGCATGCCTGGACAATGATATCAACACAATAGACCCCCTGGCCTTCTCGAAGTTCTCATGGTTGTGTCCATTTTGGCCCTGGAACACCTTGGTTTCACAAAGTGTGTTAGAGAATTCAACCCTCAAATTTTCACAGAAGCAGCCCCACTTCCACTTACATAGGTGACCTCCAATAAAAAGTACTCTGCAATACTCCACTTGGCTTTACCAAGATATAGGAATCATTAAAAGCTTTATGCTTAACCTGAACCCTTCAACAGACAACACTTTTGTTCTAACAGAATTGGTAAGTGCTAACTGTCCCTCGTAACTTAGTTGTCCCTTTTGAACCATGATCTTGGGATCTCCAGTCACTATAGTTGGGTTACCATTATAAGAGAACATGCGTAATTGGCTTAACTCTCATTCCATTTGTCAAAATTTGACACCCGATCTCTAGCTAAACCGTTTTATAAGCGGATCTGCAAGATTCTCCTTCGACTTTGTACAATTGAGGAAATCAAACCATTAGAGATCAATTAATAAATCGTATTATGTCTACAATTTATTAATCGTGACTTACCATTTTCCGTATTACTGTGTGCTTTTCTATCACTTACCGACTATTGCATGCTAATAACAGTGACAGATTATGAGCCACACGCAATATCTTTCAAGTATTCAACTCCTTTCCATTTCATTGCTTTCATTATATCATTTTATTTAGGTAAATTTCCTTTACCAATCACCCACATTTCCAAGAATATGATGAAGTTTAAATCAAGAGGATACTCTTCCCCCACAGGTTTTGGGTAAACCTCAAGTTAATCATCATTTCGCAACATTAATTGATTAAGGTAAGTGTAGTTCCACGATTTCATGAATGTTGTTGGTACCAAAACAAAATTCATTAAACCTTGAGTCACACTTTTCCACCTTGATCACAACGAATCGATTAACTTATTTATTACGTTGATTTAACCGCATCAACAAATGCATCAATTACTTCATCTTCACATCTTGAAATGTACATCACAAAACCGAAAGTAAATCTATTCATATGAATATAACAACCTCGTATTGTACATATATTCATAATAACTTATCACAACTATTAAGGTGTTTACATAAACACCTACATATACATTTATACAAATTATTACACTCATATAATATTGTATAAATTAAAACGTTTATAACAAACCACGTTTAAAAATCATAAAAATAAGTTTATTCACAAAGTTCATGCAATCATCAAGTGGACAGATTCAATTCATTCATAGTCTCGGTGACTATTTCTACCACATTTGCTTGCTCAATTTTCGAGGCTCTTGGCATTTACTCATGCGGTGTCTTTGTTACCGCAATTAAAGATTTTACCATTAAATGGTTTAGCCTCTTGATTGCCTTTAAAACTTTCACCTTTGAATATTCTTTTCTAGCCGTTGCCACTATTTGCACCGTAACAAGATTCCACAAAAAAATTACGAATGTCAGGCACATACAACACATTGTTCAGAGTCAAAAGTTTATCAGAAGTCATCTTGAAGACAACTTTTCCTTAGCCTTCAACCTTAGAAGTGGCTGAATTTCCCATGAACAATTTTTCCCCTTCCACTACTTGGTAGTCGGAAAACATTACTTTTATAGCACAAACATGGCGCGTAGCCCCCATGTCTACAAACCATTCTCGGGGATTTCCAACCTTGTTGCATTCTAAAACCACTTATGACGATGGATTGGTTGATTCCAATGTTCCTTTCATTTCCGTTTCACTAACAGAAGATCAACAATCAAAGTTTTCAACACAAACTTTTATTTTTAACACTTGTGTCTTCGAACGGAATTTTAAAAATTCACGAACACTTTTAACAAATAACACAAACGGATTTGTAATCTATAACACCTTAGAACAATTTTTATTCTTCGAGTTTTCAGAAGAAAAAAACGTAGTAATTACAAAGTAATTTTGACTACAACACAATGTAGGCAAAAAAAATTTCCAGAAAGTTATGACTATATTTATATTTTTTCGGCACAACAAAATTTTCAACCAAATTTCAGATTTTTGTTACAAGTAAACTATACTCACGTACTTGTAAAACCATGTTAACACAAAAAAAAAAGTTGTTAACATAATTTTTCAAAAGGTATACAAGACAACATGTTGCATTATTACACGAAAATATGATGTTTTTCTACATTTTATGTTGCTGATTTTTTAATAGTCCTTTCACATCTCCAAAATTTATACCAACACAATTTAGAAGATGTTTAAGACCGCACATATCACGTAAAATAAATTTACAGAAAGATTCGTACATAAACATGCTGTTGTATCATATTTAACGAATAAACATTCGGTTAAACAAGAATTTTCTGTTTCAACTTTTGCTAACATATTTTCTTATTCTTCTTCAGAAAACTTGAACCAGTACACGTTTCAGAATGCAAATTCAATGTAAAAAATGTTATACACATTGCATAACCATGTTCATAATTCTAACAGGAACAAATAATGTCTTAAGATTGTTGGTAAAATTAGTAGTGTAGTACCGGTTTACTAATTTTCTGAAATCAAGTATCATGAACAATATAAACAGATTGCAGGCATAAAGAACACATAAGAACGAACGTTTTATTCACATAAAATGACTGCAACACATTGAACGAAAAATGCAGAAAACATAAAGTAAAACGAAAACTTATTCGTAGACCGAGACGCGTAGAACGCTGTCCTTAAGACATTATTGCCCCGACTATGTGCACACGGATATGGCAAGATGTCTCCAAGATACAACAATCTCCTTGTTCTAGTCTTGCACTTAGATGTGAACAAGAAACGAACTGATCCGGCCTTGATATCTCAGACTTGTGAAATGATGAAAAAAAGTCTTTTTCTTTTGACAGAATTTCGGTATGAAAGTGCAGGAAAATCTGTGTTTTATTCATTCAGAAATGGAGGGAATTTATAGGAGTAAAGAAGCCATTCACTAACGATTGTATCCTTTCAAAAATGAATCAACCGAACAGGTGCAACCTTTAACCAAAAGGATACAACCTCTTACGTAGTCGTAACCTTTCACTGAACCGATGCGACCCTCTGTAATTTTAGAATTAATTTTAATTCAAATTTCTCCAACAATATTTGTGTACGGAATTTACAAAAAAAATACTATTTTATTCCCTCCGTCCCAATTTATTTGGGACATTTTAGAACTCAAAAGATTTATGAAGACATCAATTAATGAGTTGTCTAGTCATTTAAAACTTAATTTACATTTTTAACCTTTTTATATGTAGTAGTATTTCACAATATTTAAGATGCATCAATTATTGAGTTGAGGCAATTTAAGCAATTAAAGCAAAAATTTTAAGTCTGTTTTGAGTTATGAGGCTTATTTTGGGACAACTAAAAAAGAAATAAGTCCCAAACAAATTGGGACGGAGGGAGTATATGTTTTATTGCATTTAATCATTAAGTACATCGGAAGGGGTCAAAGTCTTGAGTGTTAGATATTTTATTCACAAAGTATGTTTTTTATTTTTGTTTTTGTTTTGAATGTGTTGTTGCACACTGATTTCGACAGGTGTCGCCGAAAAGAAATTACACATAAAACCAAGTTAATGATTGATGATAATGATCCTGTCACATATTGATCGGCTAAAACTGGGTGTCCAATCTTACCGGCAGTGTACCGGGTCTAATTGTAGTGTAGTCTGGTGAATCAAGTGTCGAATCCTCAGGGAAAAGAAAATGTAATTTAAAATGTGGTTAAACACCAATTAGCTATTATTATCTTGATCTAAGTCGCAATTCTTTTTAATTTAGAGCTATTCAAATGATAAATAATTAGATATTTATATAGATATAGATACCAATATAATAGATAGTTAATAAGAACTAACCAAGACAATGTTATTGAATTATGATCTCTTTTAGTTTTAATGGATGTGACCAATCTTCTTGTTGAAGTGTAATTGATTATGTGAAACGGTATACTCCTCGCCTAACAAATTCCCCTCATACGAGTGCACGAATTCATTCTATGCCTCCTCCTTGGTAAAACCGTAATTAAACCTAATGATTTGACATGATAATCTCTCGAGTATAAATATTCTATCCCCGGATAAGAAAGAGGGTTCCGTTTGTCAGACGGCCAATTTTACCTTCCGGTCTTTCTACCCTTTTCTCATACCCTAACGTCTCTGGTCAGTTCATGATTAGGTTATGGTTCGTCCATATCGGTTAATTACGTCAATACGTACTATCAATTAGTTCAAGTAGAAAGAGATTCATCAAATTCAATATTTTAATCATATTTTAACTTAGTCATCATCCATTTCCCTAAAAGAGAAACATTTTTCAATTACATGTCTTGGCTAGTTGTATAATTAGCCTACATACATTATTACTAGTAGATAAAATTGTAAAAAAAAACAAACAAACATAATAACAGCAGAATATTACCAATTATAATTGTTGAAGGGAGGCTTCGTCCTCTGAATGTCACAACAGTGATAAATTCAACAATCTTCAATAATTATTCTAACTATTACAACATTATTACTACTACTTTTTAGGCATAATGCCTACTGAAATAATATTTACAGAGAGTAGATAAGATAGGGATATATATATATATATTGGTATATCTTTTTCATACCTCATAAATGAGGTATTTATAGGCAGAAATCTCTGGTCCGGCGTGCACCGAAACTGATCCGGCGTGGACCGGATTAACCGATTTCGAATATCATGTGTCAGACGCACATGGGGTAACATGGGGTAATTATCACATAATCCGGCGTGGACCGGTTTCTTCCGGTCTGCGCCGGGTTTATCTGCCACTTGATGATCCTTTGTATGATTTGATTCCGATTCTTCTACTTTGTATCACATAATACATGTATAACAACAACAAAAAACGACAAAAACACAGGTAAATCTGACAACAAAAGTTATAATTTGTATTATGTTATTTATTTGTATTTATTAGATTTTTATATATTATTTTACTATCATTTAATATTTTTTAGATAAAATTAATCAATAATATGTATAAAATGTGATAACATTTCGTCATAAATTTAACATATATCAACTATTCCCCACTTAAACTTTTGATCGTCCTCGAGCAAAATAAGCGATAAATAATAGATACATATTCATAATGAAAACAATATAATTTATTTAGACTAAAATTTTAATTTAGTAAGGTATATCGTCGATATTTTAGTTATATTAATTTTATCTATTTAAGATTATTTAAGAAGATAAAAAGTGTGTATAATTCAATAAATTAGTTATAAAATATTATCTAAAATGAAATTCTACATGAATTACTTAATAAAAATATTTAAAATAACTTTAAAATCGCCACTGTACGAATTATTGGAATCAAAGACTAAGTCAAGTAGTTGGCAAAATGGCTTATAACGTTCAGGTTCAGGGTGTTTGGCTAATCGAAGGGATAAGAAAGGAAAATCGAAAGAGATAGAAGCAAGTCGTACGTACTTACACCTTCAACTTTTGATCAAAAAAATATCTTGATTAGTAACATCCTGACACTGATTTTTTTTTATTTTTTTTTATTTTTTTTATTTTATAAAATACTAACATATCCGAACTCATTGCCAGAATCGACTATCTTTCAAGCGTCATGAGGTGAGAACTAATATATTAGTACCCAACTATTCCAAGAATAGCAACAATTGATACAAGATTGCCTTCCAAATAATATTTATTCCAATCTCAAATTTTATACCACTTTTGTATTTCGATGTCGTCACCGCTATCCATAAGCACATACTATACTTGCGGGATTTCAAAGAAATGTAGACCAATTTAAGTTAAGGGTCGGTTTTATCTAGTTAATCATAATGGCTAAATTCGAGTGAGGTCTTGATCACTCTACAAGGCTGAGGTGGGGACAAAAATTGGAAATTATGTTCGGGTAGGCTATTTAGCTCTAGTTAGTCAAAGTAATGCCAAAAATCTCATCATTCCTAGTCCGATTCCAATTTCATACTTGTCTTGAAATGAAAATTATTCTAAAATTTTATTATAAGTGATTCTTTGTCCAATTCCAAAAAAAAAATATATTTCATACTATTTATCTAGATATACATACTTAATTTCTTGTTAAGATCTAAAATAGATATAAATAATATAGAAATAATATATCAAGCTTACTTTACTTAATTAAAAAAAAATTCTATCAAAATATATCATTTTTATTATAATAATTATATATTATTTCATTTATTTCCTTGAGGATAATTAAACTAAGTGTATAAGTATTTGATATATTAACTTCATTTTATTTACTAACCTAACTCAATTCCCCACTAGCGAACTGTCATCGCCCCGATGATAAGTGAGTGCAAAAATTGGGTAGAAAATAAAAGGAATCATTTTAATTAAGGTGATACGAGTTTTTCTTATAAATTATTCATTTAGAAAAGAAAAGACTACAACATAACATTTTTATTAAAGGAAATATTAATATTACACAAAATATAAGGACATAATTAAACAAACTTATGGACTTAAAGGAAATTCTTAAACTAAAACAACTTAAAAAGAACTTAAAAACTTAAAACATCTTATTCCAACTTATAAACCAATCACTTAAACTCCTCCCGTCTCACACGGATGAAATGACCCTCTAATCTTCTGCGTAGATGAACCGCTTGGTACATCTACCGGAAGCGGACCTAGAAGAGGTTGACGAGAAGGAAAGATCTCATCCGAAGCATTCTCCGGAACTCCCGCAAAACGGATACGAGTTTAGAGATCAAAGACGCAAACGGCATCGGTTGACGAAAATTTCGTCTACCAAGAGCAAAGTTGATAGCCGTCTTGTGGATCGGGACTCCCAGGTCAATAATAGCTCCAATCGTAATAGCATACGAGCATCATCTCATCATCGAAAACCCTCGGAAAAGTCCAAAGTTGGAAAAACTCGCGAATTTATAAAATGTTTCCGGGTTCGAAGATGAGGAAGCGAGAGTCTGAAGTGGCGACAACATGATCACGGTTGTAATTTGGAAAGAGAATTTGGAAAGCTTCGGCACATTTATCAATAACACCATGAACTGTGTCCAAATTCCACTTTGCGATTCATAATGACTATTTGGGGTAGTTTGGACGGGAGGGTATTTGAAAAGCTTGATTGATGATAAAAGGAGTGAATGGTACAATACAACCACGGACACGCACAAAACGTGTCGATTCCACAGAAACAGAGTCTGACAGAGCTGCATAGAATTCTCGAACTAGAGTGACATTGACCTTGCCTCTTGGTGTACGGACAAAACGATCCCATCCACCTCCTTCAATACGGAGAAATCCCCACTGGTTCATTTTTCGAAAGTTGAGACCTTTCTCAAGTAATATAGGGGACTGACTGAAATTGGCTAGATAACGGTCTTGAGCTGTTTGGTGCGGATAATCATTAGGATCGAAAAATAAATGTTGAATATCCGGGGTTTCATCATTTGGGTACAACTGGGGAGAGTAACTGTTAACTGAAGGAGAGGAATGATTGGACATTTTCTACCGTTAATCAGTAGGTGAAAGAGAGGAAGGGGTATCATTTTAAAATTGCAAGGTATGCTATTTATAGGTAAAAATTCGAGCAGAAGAGGAAAAATTCGTTTCAGTGTCATAAATAGATTTTCCGGCGTAAACCGGTGTGTTCCGGCCTACGCCGGAATCTATTTAATTACGTCGAAATAAATACCCTATATATATAGGTACATCGGGTCGGTGATAACCCGGCGTGAACCGGAATATACCCGGCGTACGCCGGTTTTCACTATTCACGGACGAGTCTAATTTGTGTGTTGATGGCCAGAAAATTTTCAAAATCAAACAAAATAAAATACATCATTCATCAAAATGTTATAAATAAATTATTACCAAATAAATTCTTACGAACTGGGGAAATTATTAAAAAGTGCACTAACCACTGAGTGCATCAACCAAACGTCAATGTTAAAATTTCTAGTGCCAAAACAACATAATGAAAGGAAATAGTCATCAAAGTACAAATGTTTTTCCAATGATAAAATTTTAACCAGTTTATTCGAAGTCTTCAAAATTCAAATCATGCGGCGGGCCGTGACATGGATTGAGTCGAAACTCGCTCCAAAGTCGGAAGTTGAAGTCGTGGTATAGAATGGATCTTGTGAACGCATGGTAGACATAGTAACCGAACTATCGAATCCAAGCGATCCAAAACCGGTAGTGACAACAAATCGAAGCGTAATCTCCAAATCTGAAGTAGCAAGATTTGTGACACCCGGAAACATACCACCCGACATACTAAACGACCCGAAGTAACTCGAGTGTAAGATTGAGAGGTAGGAGGCGAAGGAATCGGTCGAACCCAGTCGGTAAGGTATAGGGATCCGCACGGCACCGAGGCGGATCATCGGACATCCGCTCATAAGCGTGGTCTAGACCTCTCATAAAAGCTCGGCGACCTCTAATTCCCACTCTAATATCATTGGCCCACCGCTCGACTCGGTCGAATCCTAACAACGGCATATTAGTCGACTTCTATCAATTGCACTAAGAATGGCGTCGGACCGGTGATAACTCGACTCGCACGGTCCGCCTAGAAGAGGATCCAAATAGGGGTGGGATTCTAGTACGAGGGATTTGCTTGACGCTCGTCGGTTAGGATTATTATAATCAAGTTTACCGGCGGGTTGCGGGGCAAGTCTAGGACCTATGATTGGGGTATCGGCGAGAACAATTTTGTCGGCCGGTAAGGGCTGGAACTCTCGCCATCGAGCACAATGCGAGAGATTAGATTTGGAAATGGCATGTTTCCTTGCGGAATACGAGCATGAGCAAAATCCCAAACCTTATTGAAAATCAATTTTCCTAGATTGACCGGAATATCCTTAACTATTGCCCAAGCGAGTAATGACATCATCTCTACCAAAAGCAACGACATGAGTAGATGGACCGACATTATAGCCCGAAACATCTTAATAGCTCGACACCCTTAATACAACCCCCGTATGCAAACCTATTATCAATCCACGTCGCGAGATGGGTCGAAGGCTTGTTGAGCTTCATAAGCCTTAGCTTGCAAAACACTAGGCCGGATTAAACCCCAAACGAGAATAATAATCTTCCTCATCGGGAACCTCGGGAATGGCAAAAAATGCATTAATGACCGACCGAGTAAAAGGGACGGTAGCATTTCTAAGAGAAACGAGAGGTCAAAGGACCTTCATCTACGGAGCTCATAAGCGAAATGACGAGAATAAAACTCGGCCACCATCGTGGCATTAACGAGGGTCAACACGCTCACGGGCTATCTCCATCCAAATTTCTACTCTCAAAAATTTCCTTCGAGTTCGGTCCTAAGGCGGTAAAATCTATACCCCGTTCTAACGATCTTGGACATTTTGAAAAATATCTATCAAAAGCGGCTACGGCTGCAGGACTGGTAGTTTTCTTAAAGGATATGGCCTCTTCTTCTGCTGTCAGAGGCCTAGGCTCATGCACAGGTACTACAGGTGGTATGTCAGATTTTCTTTTCTTACTACCCTTTTTACGAGAGGAAGACTCAGCCATCTACGATTGTGGTATTGACAACAACACCAAAAAAAAATAACAAAAATTAATATTAAAACAAAATGAAAACATCAACAAAAATTGATAAAATTAATACTTAAAATTATAAATTTGATAAATAATTATTTTAAATGGTTACCTGAAAATGTGAGGGATGTAGAAAAACGTGGGTGGCCGGAAAATATGTCACTTCGCCGGAATTGTGTGCTTAAGCCGAAAATCACCAACTTTTAGTATAATGTATAAAATTTGTGGTTTGTGTGGTAGAAGAGGTATTTGAAATAATAAAAATGGAGAAGAAAAGAGGTGGGTTTTATGGTGTAAAGAGGTGGGGGAGAAAAGGGGTGAGGGCGGCGCTGTTAAGAAAAAAATTGGGGAGAAGAAGAAGAAAAGAGAGAACCCGTAGGTTAAGTTCATTTAATTCCGGCGTGGACCGGTCTAGTCCGGTCTACGCCGGGTTATTAAAATCCGTTTTTTTTTTATTTTTTATTTTTTTATATATAAATATTTTTATAAAATCACAAAACCATTTAATGATAAAATAAATTACTACGATATTTTTTGTATGATAAATTCTAATTATATCATATAAACCATATATGATATAAAAACAAGTTTATCATAAAATTTTTATAAAATCTTTGAAAATAAAATTCAATCTATTCTACTCCTATCATTCTTAAATCTTCGAGATTTCTATAATAGCGGTCCATCAACCTAATTCCTAGGAATGATGCGTTTGAATTCTCTCTTTGTTGTCCATCGGGATTTTCGGATAACCACCTAGTCGTTCCCATCTTAATTACATTCAAACATTCATCCTGGGATTTGGTTGTGCTTTCCCCACATTTTCCACTGTGTTCACTTTTTCCACAGATCCTACACCTTAGTAGGAATCTTGCCCTTCTCTTTATAGCACTTCTCGATTTCCCATTACAAAGATCTCTTTCTCTAATTTTACTTATTAGTTCTTTATTCAATTTAAAAACTAAGGTTTCTATTTTAAAGGCAACATCTTTATCTAAACCTAATTTTAAAAGTAGAATAAAAACTTCTATTCTATCTATAAAAGGCATTCCAGTTCTTTAATGTCTATCCGGTAAAAGACTAAATTACCTAAAATGTATTTTAAACGAAAAATAAGAAAGAGTGTACCTGGAATCAGCTCAGTTTGTGGCTGATAGCAAAACGTTTCTTTTTAATCTGTTGGAGGGTCGCTCAGGTACATAACCTCTCTTGTTAGAGGTATCCCTTCTTCTTTTACAAATAACTTCACTCTGTGACCATTGGCTATAAAAGTTGTGAATCCATCAGTTAATTATATAGCTCCTGACTTATAGATTTTTGTTACTTCATATGGACCTGTCCATCTTGATTTAAGCTTACCTGGAAACCACTTCAAACGTGAATTATATAAGAGTACTCGATCACCTACATGAAACTCACGAAGATAGATCCTCTTATCATGGAAAGATTTCGTGCGTTCCTTGTAGATTCGAGCATTTTCGTAAGCGTCGAGACGAAACTCATCCGGTTCGTTAACCGAAGTAATCTATAATCACCAACAAATTTTTGGATCAAAATTTAGAAATTTAATAGCCCAAAAGGCTCGATGTTCTAATTCAACGGGGAGATGACAAGATTTACCAAAAACTAATTTATAGGGAGAACAACCAATTGGTGTTTTAAAGGCTGTTCTATATGCCCATAATGCATCATCTAGTCTTTCTGCCCAGTTTTTACGATTTGACTCTATAGTTTTTTCCACGATTCTTTTTATTTCTCTATTAGATACTTCTACCTGTCCACTAGTTTGTGGATGATATGGTGTACCAAGTTTATGTTTTACACCATACTTCTCAATTAATTTTGTAAATGGACGGTTACAAAAATGTGATCCTTGGTCACTAATTATAGCCCTAGGAGTGCCAAATCTCGTGAATATATTCTTTTTAAGGAATTTTAACACTACTCTAGAATCATTAGTGGGAAGAGCTTCAGCTTCTACCCATTTGGATACATAATCGACCATCACTAAAATGAATTTCTTACCAAAAGATGGAGGAAAGGGGCCCATAAAATCAATACCCCAGACATCAAATAACTCACACTCCAAAATAGGTTGGAGAGGCATCTCGTGCTTCTTGGAAATATTTCCCCATTTCTGGCATGATTCACAAACCCTTGCATAGTGGTGTGCATCTTTATATAGAGTAGGCCAGTAAAATCCACTTTGCAAGACTTTGTAAGCGGTTTTCCACCCTCCATGGTGCCCTCCAGCCTCACGATCATGGCAAAATGATAGTACACTTAAAATCTCATCATTGGGTACACATTTTCTAATTATACCATCTGAACATTTTCGAAAAAGATCTGGCTTTTCCCAATAGTAAAATTTTAAATCATAAAAGAACTTCTTGTCACGGATTTTTATGCTAAACGAAATATAACAAGTAATAAAATAAATCCGGTTTACCCCAAGTGCAGGGATCGTAGTATAATGATTAAAACCGGAGTCGAACTCACAGGGAATCGTCTTTGTCTAGTTTTAATAAATTTCCTAAAGTTGTCACGAGAAAAATAAAACTAACCTACACTTAACAATTAAAGACTACAACTAGAATAACAAAACAAAATGAACTAGTAATGAAAACAATAAAGTTAAATGGACGAAGATTAAAAATCTAAAGCCGGCGAAGATAGTTGCGAACCGAATGACGAAAACAATTCTATTCTATAAACTAAAAAGACAATAAAATCTTAAGATTGCTACGAAGAACAAGCAACAATGGGTTTTTCTCAATTAGTGTAACAACGAACAAGCAATGATCCACCTATCTCGCAACGTTCAATTTCTTCTCTGGATTGTCTAGTGATTATTTAATAAAAATTATGATTCACCTATCATAAGTATGAATTTCTAATCTCTTAGAAAAATTCGCCTATCAATCTTTTCGTCTATCGATACAAAAAGATTAACGCTTTAATTACCAAGGTGTGAAATTTATTCAATCTCATAATCTGGATTTCAACCTAACAACTATCGTTAATTAGGTTAAAAATCCAATCTTTACTATGGTGACCTAAATTTAACAAACGATTCTCATCACATATCAAACATCACACAAGCAATACATTCATCAATGAAATTGCATAACATCAATAAAAACATAATAAAGATACAACTTTAATTAAACTCACAAACAATCCAAGAGTTGAAATCAAAACGTTGCTGAGACGGTTTCACACGCTTGTTCCAGAAGTGCCTAGCCTCTGCTCATATCCATACGAACGAAAAAAATAAAAAAAAAATAAATATGTTGCTCGGTCGACCGAAGGTGTGCACTCGGTCGACCGAGTGCTTCTCTCTTTTTTTTTTTTTTGATTTTCCGAGCTCGCCTCCGTTCCGGATGAAATTTCCCGTTCGTTCCTGTGCTTGAATGCCGTCCTTTTATAATCTTCTTCGAGCTAGGGTAACAATTATCCCTTTTTTTCTTTTCTTAAAATAATAAAACCCTAATAAAAATATGATAGTTCCAATTTTGCCCTTCTAGATATATCTTCAATTAAAATGCAAATCGAAACCCTTCAACTCGTTGACTCGTCCACGATATGCTCGTTGTACCTACAATAATAAAAACGTGCAAAGTGTAACATCACATATATAAAGATATTTACCAATAAAATCACATAATTAACCCGAATTTGCACTTAAATACTTTTAAAACTCATTTGCTCAATAAATCAATTAAACGCTTAATTTCTATGCGAATTATACGAATATGGAGAGAATTGCTACAAAATATAACGATATAAATCACATAAAATCACCCTTAACAACTCCCCCACACTTAGCTTTTGCTCGTCCCGAGCAAAACAAAACAAGATAAAGGCTCGGGAAAAATATAGACACTTCAAGACATACAACGCATAGTCAATAAATTAGAAGTTCACCCCGGTGTGTGTGCAAAGCCATAACAAACTTCCACTAAGTCCAAACTTGAAAATTTCAAAGCAAACTAGCTAATACCCCCTTCAAACTAGAGATAACTGATACTTATAAGATGCACCCTACAAAACGTAACATATCCCGAAAAAGATGATAGAATACATTTAGGACCTTTCGACATACTCGAGAGGATAATCCCTACAACATATCTCGTCGGTTTATACCGGGGATAAGGTATACGATAACTAAGTCTTTTATTCATACCACTTCTTATATAAGTTGATTTAACTATTTTCACATTTAAACGCACATCGAATGAGCTATTGCCCGTCATAGCGAGAATAGGATATTCGAGATATACCCTACCTTACTCAAATCATAAGGCGCTTCTTCGGCGTCGTGAGCTTTTAGTCATCATAGTGGTATAGGACATACGTGGTATACCCTATCGCACTCAAATCATCGACTAGCTGTCGACACACCCAATAATTCTTCATATTTTTCATCTTTTTCATTTGACAATAAGTTACGCGTTACTTATCACATTCAAACCTTAGATATTCACAAGATATATCATACTCCGGATCTAAATACAAACTATCATAAATCTCAAGATATATACGTAGCACTAAGCACATGACTTATAAGGAAATCAGAAATCACTCGTCAAAAAGGGGGTATAACTTTATATTATAGCTCATCGTTCACTATGGCTCGTGAAAAATAGATCTCAGGTGAAAAAAAACTAACTTATTGAACATATGATATATAGCATAAATGACTATAAAAATAACGAACATAGATTTGAATTGCCGACTCGGGACAAAACAAAAACAAAAGTGTCGAAAAAAAAATTCTATGAAAATTCTAGCTCATTTTGCATAGAAACACAACTAGTTAAGCAAACGTGTATAGATACACATCAAATCATCATTCCCCTCCCCCACACTTAAAGATCAACATGTCCTCATGTTGTGCGTAAAGTAAAATAGAAAAAGAACTTAGCCGATTTCAACGGATACGCGAATCGTTGGTCGTGCCGAGCATGAAAAGGCCAACGTCGTAGTGACAAATAGAACGTGTATCGCCTAGAAGTATTCTGCACCACTCGATGAACACGGAAAAACTCGGGGGAAACAGGGATTATATCATGGCACAAGGAAGATAAAGAGAATGATAAAGTGAAATCGAAACAACCGACAAGGCAGAGGCAACAATTACCCTAATTAGACTCGAACAAAACAAATAAATCAAAGAAAAGAACAAAAACGAAAATAACTAAAACAAATAAGGATATCTAGGTTGCCCCTAGTGGCGCTTTTGGTTAATGTCGTTAGCTCGACACTCTTTTAAAGCTCGGCTGGATCGGGCCATTTAACTTTTCTCCGCCACCACTACCTCATCGATACTTTGGTTAGCGGTTCGCGTAAACAAAGACACTTAACACATGGGGTAAAATCTTTGATGGCTTTCCAAACACGTTTAAACTTCCCCATGGTTGACTTCTTCTTCTTCGAAACTTCGAAGCTTCGCCGACATTTTAGTAGACGCTCCTTCCAATACTCTTCCATATCCCAACTACCACTAGAACTTCCTCGGATTGACTATTACCGCCATCCTCTCGAAAACGGTCGGGTGAAAACTCGTCGAATTCTTCGACTTTTGTAGCACCACACCCGAGGATATCGAGGAAACGGACAATCAAAGGTTTCTCTTTAGGTTCACCTATGTAGTGCTTGCACCTTTGACCATTCACTCGAAACGGTTGGTCACCATAACCGCGTAGTTCTAGAACGCCTCCAGGGAATAATTTGGAGAATCTCGAAGGGACCGGACCAACGTGTCCTCAACTTTCCAGAAACGGATGTAGCTGGAATTGTATAGAAGAACTTGTTCTCCGACTTGAAATTCTCTCTTCTTAATCTTAGCATCGTGGAGTAGCTTCATCTTATCTTTACTAATCCCGGCACTTTCATAGGCTTGGAGTCCGAATTCGTCCAACTCGTGCAACTTCTTTGCGGTCGATGTTTTCCACAAGATTGGGAATCAAAGTTCGAAACTTTGTAGCCCAATAAGCTCTATGCTCTAACTCGACGGTGCGGATGACATGGTTTACCATAGACCATTTGATATGGAGATGTACCCATAGGGGTTTTATAGGCGCTTCCGTAGGCCCAAAGTACATCATCCAACTTCAAACTCCAGTCCTTTCTATGACTGTTTACCGTCTTCTCCAGGATTTTCTTGATGCTTTGGTTGCTCCTTTCAACCTGACCACTAGTCATCGGGTGATATGGTGTACCTGTCTTATGACGAACACCATACTTTTCAAGGACTTTCTCCAGAGGTCGGTTGCAGAAATGCGTCCCTTCATCACTGATCAAGGCACGTGGACATCCAAACCTCACGAAGATATTCTTCTTTAGGAATTTCATGACCGTTTTATGATCATTATGAGTTGTGGCTTGAGCCTCCACCCATTTAGATACGTAGTCTACGCGACTAAGATGTATTTGTTACCACAAGATGATGGGAATGGTCCCATAAAATCGATACCCCATACATCAAAGACTTCGCATTCTAAGATGGGTTTTAAAGGCATGTCAAACCGCCTTGTCGAGCACCGGTTCTTTGGCACCTATCACAAGCTTTACGTAAAGCTTCGTGTCCTTAAAGATCGTAGGCCAATAGAAACCGGACTCGGAAGATCTTCGCAACCGTTTTCCAAGGACCAAAGTGACCACCCGTGGGTCCACTATGGCATTGCTCGATTATATCGCGTTGCTCGGATTCCGGAACACATCTCCTAAGCAAACCATCTTTACGAGATCTTGAAAAGATAAGGTTCATCCCAAACGAAATATTTCATATCGAGAGAAGAACTTCTTCTTCTCTTGATAGGACATTTCGGGATCGAGATAACGGGCATGAAGGTAGTTTACAATGGAGGAATACCATGGAACATCGGGAGGACAACCGTCTATCAACATAATGTTCTCTAGAGGAAAGTAAAGATCTATATCATCCGGTTCATCCTTTTCCTCATTTAACACCCTAGAAACATGATCCGCCACTACGTTCTCACCGCCCTTCTTATCTTTGATTTGAACGTCAAACTCTTGGAGGGTCGGTATCCAACGCAAGAGGCGCGGTTTAGCTTCCTTTTTGGTCATGAGATACCGCAAAGCGGCGTGGTCGGTCCACACAATCACTTGAGCACCCAAAGAAGTAACTACGAAACTTATCCATAGCAAAGACTACGGCTAATAGTTCCTTTTCGCCTGTCGTGTAGTTCACTTGAGAAGGATTCAAAGTGTGTGATCGGCATAATAGATAGGTTTGAACTTTCCATTAAGCTTTTGCCCTAAGACCGCACCAACAAAGATAGTTGGATGCATCACACATAAGCTCAAAGGGTAGGTTCCGGTCGGCGATATAAGAATTGGAGCGAGAGATCGCCTACTCTTAAGCTCCTCAAACGCGCGCTTGCAATTCTCATCAAAATCAAAAGTAACGTCTTCTTTGAGTAAAGTAGACGGGGGCTTGGCAATCTTTGAAAAGTCCTGGATGAACCTCCTATAGAAGCCGACATGTCCGAGAAAACCTCGGACCTCCCGAACATTCTTAGGATAACTCATCTTCTCAATAGCTTCAACCTTGGCCCTATCTACTTCTATACCTTTGGGCGACACTTTGTGGCCAAGGACTATGCCTTCATCTACCATGAAATGGCATTTTTCCCAATTGAGCACTAAGTCCTTTTCCACACATCTAGACAACACCGATCAAGATTATCGAGGCAGTCATCGAAGGATTGACCAAAGACCGAGAAATCATCCATAAAAATCTCCATGCACTTTTCAACTAGCCCGTCAAAGATTGCCATCATACACCTTTGGAAGGTGGCCGGGGCATTACAGAGACCAAATGGCATCCGCCTGTAGGCGAATGTCCCATAAGGGCAAGTGAAAGTAGTCTTCTCTTGGTCAACAGGATCGATGGGTATCTGGAAGTATCCTGAATATCCATCCAGGAAACAGTAGAATGCGTGCCCCGCCAGACGCTCAAGCATCTGGTCAATGAATGGAAGGGGGAAATGATCTTTCAGTGTGACCTCATTGAGCTTTCGATAATCGATACATACTCTGTATCCCGTAACGAGCCTCAATGCTATCTCTTCGCCCTTCTCATTCTTTTCAATAGTAATTCCACCTTTTTTGGGAACTACTTGAGTTGGGGATACCCACTCACTGTCTGCAATGGCATAAATGATACCCATATCTAGAAGCTTTATAATTTCCTTCTTGACTACTTCTTGCATATGAGGGTTAAGCCTTCTCCGAGGTCGTCTAACTCGTTTTGCACCCTCCTCGCCTTGATCTTGTGCATACGGATGTCGGGAGATATCCCTCGGATATCTCCCACCCGCCATCCAAAGGCTTTCTCATTTTTGCGCAAGACGTTTAACGGTTTAAGCTCTTTTATTCGAGATAGCTTGGCGAGAGATGATCAAAGGAAGCCGGTCACCTTCTCTCGTAAATACATATTTAAGATGTTTAGGCAACGGCTTCGTACCAAATCTACGGGAGGATCCTCTAGACTTGATTTAAGATCACCACTCTTCAACTCAACATCGCCGAGCTTACTCGGTGGCCCTACGCAAGGCTTCTTCTCTTAGCCCATCCTCAAAATCACCGCTAACCGGTCTAGATTGACCACACCATGATTATTCGGATTATCGATCAATCGCTCATATTCTCGCTTCTACAACCAAAACTTGCTTATCCATGAAGTCATTGAAGTCATCGACGTCTCCTCAATGGAACGGCCGGTTGGAGAACCGGAGGGTACTTGAATAGATTTAGAAACACTATAGCTCACCTCTTGGTCACCAACTCGGATAGTTACTTTCCCACCATCACAATCGATGAGGGCTCTAGTTGTAGATAGGAAAGGTCTTCCAAGAATCGAGAGGGACATTTTCATTTTTCTCCATATCTAAGACATACCGGTCAACGGGAAAGGTAAACCTACCAACTTGAACCAATACGTCCTTTAGGATCCCCGAGGCTTTCTTTGAAGATCTATCGGCGAACCGCAAGTTCATGGTAGTGGGTTCTAGAAGACTTTGTAAACCCAAATTTGCTTGCACACGGATAATGGCATCAAGGCGATAGATGCACCCAGTCACATAAGGAATTTGGGAAGACTAATCCCCCCATCCGCAATGTGAGCACAAATTTTCCCGGGTCGCTTCTCTTGATTGGTAAGCTTTCATAATTAACCGAGAGAACACTCCTTACCAACCGCTTGATCCATTCCTCGCTAACTTCTTCTTGGAAGATACAACATCCTTGATGAACTTTGTATACTTAGGCATCTCGACCAAGACCTCGGATAATGGCGATTTACACGAGTATTTTTCAACAATTTAAGCACCTTTTCGTACTTCTTATCTTCGCTCAACGGGATGTTGCTCTTTCTAGGTGGAAAGGGAAGCTTTTTCAAATCATCCTCGGAAAATACTTTCTTCGAGGACGAACTAACGGCCTTGTCTTCCAAATCTTTCCACCGAACCGTCTTTTCATTCTTTTTGTTAGTCAGGGGATCAGCCACCTGACTATCATTTAACTCATCATTCCTCAGGGGATCAGCCACCTGAGGACTTCCAATTGATTCTTCATTCCTCAAGGGATCAGCCACTTGAGGAATCTCAACTCTTTCTTTTATCGGGGATCAACCACCCGATTTGTCTTCTGCAGCCGAGGGGATGATGGTTGCTCAATTTCCCCCTCCGCCTTATCGGCGGCGGGGAGGGGCTAGTGGTTTCCCCGGAAGCCGGGGGGACCACCAACTTGAGAACCACTTCTCAAATTCATTGCACCGGCCTCTTCTCTACCGTATGGAGGTGAAGGTACCGGTCATTGCATTGATCGTCGCTTAAATCGGCGTGAGCGACTTGACCGCCTTTTGGATTCTTTTCCGTAAAGGCGGGGCGGGCGCCCGACGGTCCGGAAGCTAACGCTCGGCCCGGTGCCCGATTTGCCTCTCAAGACTTTTCATTGTCTCGCTTTGCTCCTCTCGAAATGAATTCCATTCGGCTTTTATATCATTTGAGTGGGAGGGGCCTTGAGAGTTTTGGAAGTTCTGGGGAGATGGCTGGCTAGGCCGAGTTTGAAACTGAGAATTAGAATTGGCAGGCCAACTCTGATTGAACCTTTGCTGTGGATTCGAAAAATTGGAATTCTGGTTCTGATTGAACCCAGGGTTTTGATTAAAGCTCTGATTTTGAAAATTCGAATTGGGGTTGAAATTTGGATTTTGATGAAAACCCTGGTTTTGAAAATTACTCTGGCCAGAGTATTGATTATTAAATCTCTGATTGGACTGGCCAGAGAAAGCATTAATTTCAGCATTCTGCCCAATCATGGGACGAAGCGAGCAAAGATGTGCCCGGATCATCACATACTTGGCATGTGATTGGATTATACTTGTCCATTGTTATGAACAGCATTGACTTGATGAGCAGAGGGGGACTGAAATTGACATTGGCCAAACATGTGACCAGTCTGACAGCAATTTTCGCAATACAGAACCTGAGGGTTCTGCGGAAACGAAGGAGTCTGATTAATCGGGTTTGGAACTTGAGGACTTGCCATCTCGCTTTTGCGGCATGGCTATCGACTTTGAACATTGACTTCCTCCACCTTGGGAGGAGGAGGCGCTTGGATGGTCGATAGGATGGGGCATAGTTGTATTTGGCAATGTCTTCAAACACGGTGCCCATCCTTCATCGTGTGTCTTTTTGAGGAAAGCCCCACCGAAGAGCCGTTGACCATGCCTTTAGTAAGCTCGGTCAGTCCACTGAAGAAAGTGTTGACTTGCCTTTCCTTAGGCAAGCCATGGTGGGGGCATTTTCTTAAAAGAGATTTGAACCTCTTCCAACATTCGAAGAATGATTCATTCTCCTTATGGTAGAAGGTAAAGATCTCATTCAGACACTGGGCAGTCTTCGAAGGTGGGAAGTACTGACTTAAAAACTCTTGTTCGAGTTCTGCCCAGGTTGTGATAGATTCGAATGGGAGAGAGGCGTACCACTCTTTAGCCTCTCCCTTTAAGGAAAACGGGAATAGTTTTAACTTCACCGCATCTTCACTTACTCCCCGGATGCGAGTGGTATCGCATATCTCCGAGAAATGTATGTAAATGAGTATGCGGGTTCTCAGATTGGTACCCGTGAAAGATCGATGCATGCTGCATCATTTGGATGAGTCCCGGCTTAAGCTCAAAATTCGAGCGGCAATGGCGGGGATAACAATTGCGGGGTTGACTTTGATCGCGCCGGGCATGGCGTAGTCGCAACGTTCGTTGATTGTTAGCGACCATTACTACAAAATCGGTGATTTCCTCGGCTAACCGTTCCTCGAGGTCTTGCTCGGCTCTGTCTTCCAAAACCGCGAACGGAGAAACCGCCCGTTTGGCCGAACTATGCTTTGCTCGGGGTCGGGGGTGTATATCAACGGTCCCTTATGACTCCGGGTTTGCATAAACCGGACCAAAAACAAGTTGTCCGCACGAATTTCTTACAAAGGCTACACTAAACTCTAAAGTAAAAAAAAAAAAAAAAATAAAACGAAAAAAGAGACTATAATACGAACGAACGAGAGAACGAAAAGAATGTTTTTTTTTTTTTTTTTTTTTTTTTTTTAACACTCGGTCGACCGAGAGTGACGGTTCGGTCGACCGAACTAATTAATTTTTTTTTTTTTTTTTTTTAAATTTTTTTTTTTTTAAAATTTTTTTTTATTTTTATATTTAACGTAAACAGCAAACTAAGGGCACTAACCTACGAAAAACTAATAACAAAAAAAAACTAGACAACCGCACCGATTCCCCGGCAACGGCGCCAAAAACTTGTCACGGATTTTTATGCTAAACGAAATATAACAAGTAATAAAATAAATCCGGTTTACCCCAAGTGCAGGGATCGTAGTATAATGATTAAAACCGGAGTCGAACTCACAGGGAATCGTCTTTGTCTAGTTTTAATAAATTTCCTAAAGTTGTCACGAGAAAAATAAAACTAACCTACACTTAACAATTAAAGACTACAACTAGAATAACAAAACAAAATGAACTAGTAATGAAAACAATAAAGTTAAACTGGACAGAAGATTAAAAATCTAAAGCCAGCGAAGATAGTTGCGAACCGAATGACGAAAACAATTCTATTCTATAAACTAAAAAGACAATAAAATCTTAAGATTGCTACGAAGAACAAGCAACAATGGGTTTTTCTCAATTAGTGTAACAACGAACAAGCAATGATCCACCTATCTCGCAACGTTCAATTTCTTCTCTGGATTGTCTAGTGATTATTTAATAAAAATTATGATTCACCTATCATAAGTATGAATTTCTAATCTCTTAGAAAAATTCGCCTATCAATCTTTTTCGTCTATCGATACAAAAAGATTAACGCTTTAATTACCAAGGTGTGAAATTTATTCAATCTCATAATCTGGATTTCAACCTAACAACTATCGTTAATTAGGTTAAAAATCCAATCTTTACTATGGTGACCTAAATTTAACAAATATTCTCATCACATATCAAACATCACACAAAGAATACATTCATCAATGAAATTGCATAACATCAATAAAAACATAATAAAGATACAACTTTAATTAAACTCACAAACAATCCAAGAGTTGAAATCAAAACGTTGCTGAGACGGTTTCACACGCTTGTTCCAGAAGTGCCTAGCCTCTGCTCATATCCATACGAACGAAAAAAATAAAAAAAAAATAAATATGTTGCTCGGTCGACCGAAGGTGTGCACTCGGTCGACCGAGTGCTTCTCTCTTTTTTTTTTTTGATTTTCTGAGCTCTGCCTCCGTTCCAGATGAAATTTCCCGTTACGTTCGCTGCTTGAATGCCGTCCTTTTATAATCTTCTTCGAGCTAGGGTAACAATTATCCCTTTTTTTCTTTTCTTAAAATAATAAAACCCTAATAAAAATATGATAGTTCCAATTTTGCCCTTCTAGATATATCTTCAATTAAAATGCGGCTCGAAACCCTTCGAATCGTTGACTCGTCCACGATATGCTCGTTGTACCTACAATAATAAAAACGTGCAAAGTGTAACATCACATATATAAAGATATTTACCAATAAAATCACATAATTAACCCGAATTTGCACTTAAATACTTTTAAAACTCATTTGCTCAATAAATCAATTAAACGCTTAATTTCTATGCGAATTATACGAATATGGAGAGAATTGCTACAAAATATAACGATATAAATCACATAAAATCACCCTTAACAACTCCCCCACACTTAGCTTTTGCTCGTCCCGAGCAAAACAAAACAAGATAAAGGCTCGGGAAAAATATAGACACTTCAAGACATACAACGCATAGTCAATAAATTAGAAGTTCACCCCGGTGTGTGTGCAAAGCCATAACAAACTTCCACTAAGTCCAAACTTGAAAATTTCAAAGCAAACTAGCTAATACCCCCTTCAAACTAGAGATAAGCGATACTTATAAGATGCACCCTACAAAACGTAACATATCCCGAAAAAGATGATAGAATACATTTAGGACCTTTCGACATACTCGAGAGGATAATCCCTACAACATATCCGTCGGTTTATACGGGGATAAGGTATACGATAACTAAGTCTTTTATTCATACCACTTCTTATATAAGTTGATTTAACTATTTTCACATTTAAACGCACATCGAATGAGCTATTGCCCGTCATAGCGAATAGGATATTCGAGATATACCCTACCTTACTCAAATCATAAGGCGCTTCTTCGATCGTCGTGAGCTTTTAGTCATCATAGTGGTATAGGACATACGTGGTATACCCTATCGCACTCAAATCATCGACTAGTTTGTCGACACACCCAATAATTCTTCATATTTTTCATCTTTTTCATTTGACAATAAGTTACGCGTTACTTATCACATTCAAACCTTAGATATTCACAGTATATCATACTCCGGATCTAAATACAAACTATCATAAATCTCAAGATATATACGTAGCACTAAGCACATGACTTATAAGGAAATCGAAATCACTCGTCAAAAAGGGGTATAACTTTATATTATAGCTCATCGTTCACTATGGCTCGTGAAAAATAGATCTCAGGTGAAAAAAAACTAACTTATTGAACATATGATATATAGCATAAATGACTATAAAAATAACGAACATAGATTTGAATTGCCGACTCGGGACAAAACAAAAACAAAAGTGTCGAAAAAAAAATTCTATGAAAATTCTAGCTCATTTTGCATAGAAACACAACTAGTTAAGCAAACGTGTATAGATACACATCAAATCATCATTCCCCTCCCCCACACTTAAAGATCAACATGTCCTCATGTTGTGCAGAAAGTAAAATAGAAAAAGAACTTAGCTGATTTCAACAGATACGCGAATCGTTGGTCAGGCCAGAGCATGAAAAGGCCAACGTCGTAGTGACAAATAGAACGTGTATCAGCTAGAAGTATTCCTGCACCACTCGATGAACACGGAAAAACTCGGGGGAAACAGGGATTATATCATGGCACAAGGAAGATAAAGAGAATGATAAAGTGAAATCGAAACAACCGACAAGGCAGAGGCAACAATTACCCTAATTAGACCGAACAAAACAAATAAATCAAAGAAAAGAACAAAAACGAAAATAACTAAAACAAATAAGGATATCTAGGTTGCCCCCTAGTGGCGCTTTTGGTTAATGTCGTTAGCTCGACACTCTTTTAAAGCTCAGCCTGGATCAGGCCATTTAACTTTTCTGCCAGCCACTACCTCATCGATACTTTGGTTAGCAGTTCGGCTGCAGAAACAGCACTTAACACATGGGGTAAAATCTTTGATGGCTTTCCAAACACGTTTAAACTTCCCCATGGTTGACTTCTTCTTCTTCTGAAACTTCTGAAGCTTCTGCTGACATTTTAGTAGACGCTCCTTCCAATACTCTTCCATATCCCAACTACCAGCTAGAACTTCCTCAGATTGACTATTACCGCCATCCTCTGAAAACAGGTCGGGTGAAAACTCGTCGAATTCTTCGACTTTTGTAGCACCACACCCGAGGATATCGAGGAAACGGACAATCAAAGGTTTCTCTTTAGGTTCACCTATGTAGTGCTTGCACCTTTGACCATTCACTCGAAACGGTTGGTCACCATAACCGCGTAGTTCTAGAACGCCTCCGGGAATAATTTGGAGAATCTCGAAGGGACCGGACCAACGTGTCCTCAACTTTCCAGGGAAACGGATGTAGCCTGGAATTGTATAGAAGAACTTGTTCTCCGACTTGAAATTCTCTCTTCTTAATCTTAGCATCGTGGAGTAGCTTCATCTTATCTTTACTAATCCTGGCACTTTCATAGGCTTGGAGTCTGAATTCGTCCAACTCGTGCAACCGCTGTTGCGGTCGATGTTTTCCACAAGATTGGGAATCAAAGTTCGAAACTTTGTAGCCCAATAAGCTCTATGCTCTAACTCGACAGCAGATGACATGGTTTACCATAGACCATTTGATATGGAGATGTACCCATAGGGGTTTTATAGGCAGTTCTGTAGGCCCAAAGTACATCATCCAACTTCAAACTCCAGTCCTTTCTATGACTGTTTACCGTCTTCTCCAGGATTTTCTTGATGCTTTGGTTGCTCCTTTCAACCTGACCACTAGTCATCGGGTGATATGGTGTACCTGTCTTATGACGAACACCATACTTTTCAAGGACTTTCTCCGAGGTCGGTTGCGAAATGCGTCCTTCATCACCGATCAAGGCACGTGGACATCCAAACCTCACGAAGATATTCTTCTTTAGGAATTTCATGACCGTTTTATGATCATTATGAGTTGTGGCTTGAGCCTCCACCCATTTAGATACGTAGTCTACGCGTACTAAGATGTATTTGTTACCACAAGATGATGGGAATGGTCCCATAAAATCGATACCCCATACATCAAAGACTTCGCATTCTAAGATGGGTTTTAAAGGCATGTCAAACCGCCTTGTCGAGCACCGGTTCTTTGGCACCTATCACAAGCTTGAAAGCTTCGTGTCCTTAAAGATCGTAGGCCAATAGAAACCGGACTTGGAAGATCTTCGCAACCGTTTTCCAAGGACCAAAGTGACCACCCGTGGGTCCACTATGGCATTGCTCGATTATATCGCGTTGCTCGGATTCCGGAACACATCTCCTAAGCAAACCATCTTTACGAGATCTTGAAAAGATAAGGTTCATCCCAAACGAAATATTTCATATCAGAGAAGAACTTCTTCTTCTCTTGATAGGACATTTCAGGATCGAGATAACGGGCATGAAGGTAGTTTACAATGGAGGAATACCATGGAACATCGGGAGGACAACCGTCTATCAACATAATGTTCTCTAGAGGAAAGTAAAGATCTATATCATCTGGTTCATCCTTTTCCTCATTTAACACCCTAGAAACATGATCCGCCACTACGTTCTCACTGCCCTTCTTATCTTTGATTTGAACGTCAAACTCTTGGAGGGTCAGTATCCAACGCAGTAGGCGCGGTTTAGCTTCCTTTTGGTCATGAGATACCGCAAAGCGGCGTGGTCGATCCACACAATCACTTGAGCACCCGGCAAGTAACTACGAAACTTATCCATAGCAAAGACTACGGCTAATAGTTCCTTTTCGCTTGTCGTGTAGTTCACTTGAGAAGGATTCGGTGTGTGATGGCATAATAGATAGGCGGAACTTTCCATTAAGCTTTTGCCCTAAGACGCACCAACAAGATAGTTGGATGCATCACACATAAGCTCAAAGGGTAGGTTCCGGTCTGGCGATATAAGAATTGGAGCGAGAGATCGATCTACTCTTAAGCTCCTCAAACGCGCGCTTGCAATTCTCATCAAAATCAAAAGTAACGTCTTCTTTGAGTAAAGTAGACGGGGGCTTGGCAATCTTTGAAAAGTCCCGGATGAACCTCCTATAGAAGCCGACATGTCCGAGAAAACCTCGGACCTCCCGAACATTCTTAGGATAACTCATCTTCTCAATAGCTTCAACCTTGGCCCTATCTACTTCTATACCTTTGGCTGACACTTTGTGGCCAAGGACTATGCCTTCATCTACCATGAAATGGCATTTTTCCCAATTGAGCACTAAGTCCTTTTCCACACATCTAGACAACACCTGATCAAGATTATCGAGGCAATCATCGAAGGATTGACCAAAGACCGAGAAATCATCCATAAAAATCTCCATGCACTTTTCAACTAGCCCGTCAAAGATTGCCATCATACACCTTTGGAAGGTGGCCGGGGCATTACGAGACCAAATGGCATCCGCCCGTAGGCGAATGTCCCATAAGGGCAAGTGAAAGTAGTCTTCTCTTGGTCAACGGGATCGATGGGTATCTGGAAGTATCCTGAATATCCATCCAGGAAGCAGTAGAATGCGTGCCCCGCCAGACGCTCAAGCATCTGGTCAATGAATGGAAGGGGGAAATGATCTTTCAGTGTGACCTCATTGAGCTTTCGATAATCGATACATACTCTGTATCCCGTAACGAGCCTCAATGCTATCTCTTCGCCCTTCTCATTCTTTTCAATAGTAATTCCACCTTTTTTGGGAACTACTTGAGTTGGGGATACCCACTCACTGTCTGCAATGGCATAAATGATACCCATATCTAGAAGCTTTATAATTTCCTTCTTGACTACTTCTTGCATATGAGGGTTAAGCCTTCTCTGAGGCTGTCTAACTCGTTTTGCACCCTCCTCGCCTTGATCTTGTGCATACGGATGTCGGGAGATATCCCTCGGATATCTCCCACCCGCCATCCAAAGGCTTTCTCATTTTTGCGCAAGACGTTTAACGGTTTAAGCTCTTCTATTCGAGATAGCTTGGCGAGAGATGATCAAAGGAAGCCGGTCACCTTCTCTCGAAATACATATTTAAGATGTTTAGGCAACGGCTTCGGTACCAAATCTACGGGAGGATCCTCTAGACTTGATTTAAGATCACCACTCTTCAACTCAACATCGCCGAGCTTACTCGGTGGCCTACCGCCAAGGCTTCTTCTCTTAGCCCATCCTCAAAATCACACTAACCGGTCTAGATTGACCACACCATGATTATTCGGATTATCGATCAATCGCTCATATTCTCGCTTCTACACCAAAACTTGCTTATCCATGAAGTCATTGAAGTCATCGACGTCTCCTCAATGGAACGACCGGTTGGAGAACCGGAGGGTACTTGAATAGATTTAGAAACACTATAGCTCACCTCTTGGTCACCAACTCGGATAGTTACTTTCCCACCATCACAATCGATGAGGGCTCTAGGCCGTAGATAGGAAAGGTCTTCCAAGAATCGAGAGGGACATTTTCATTTTTCTCCATATCTAAGACATACCGGTCAACGGGAAAGGTAAACCTACCAACTTGAACCAATACGTCCTTTAGGATCCCCGAGGCTTTCTTTGAAGATCTATCGGCGAACCGCAAGTTCATGGTAGTGGGTTCTAGAAGACTTTGTAAACCCAAATTTGCTTGCACACGGATAATGGCATCAAGCCGATAGATGCACCCGAGGTCACATAAGGAATTTGGGAAGACTAATCCCCCCATCCGCAATGTGAGCACAAATTTTCCCGGGTCGCTTCTCTTGATTGGTAAGCTTTCATAATTAACCGAGAGAACACTCCTTACCAACCGCTTGATCCATTCCTGCTAACTTCTTCTTGGAAGATACAACATCCTTGATGAACTTTGTATACTTAGGCATCTCGACCAAGACCTCGGATAATGGCGAGATTTACCCGAGTATTTTTCAACAATTTAAGCACCTTTTCGTACTTCTTATCTTCGCTCAACGGGATGTTGCTCTTTCTAGGTGGAAAGGGAAGCTTTTTCAAATCATCCTCGGAAAATACTTTCTTCGAGGACGAACTAACGGCCTTGTCTTCCAAATCTTTCCACCGAACCGTCTTTTCATTCTTTTTGTTAGTCAGGGGATCAGCCACCTGACTATCATTTAACTCATCATTCCTCAGGGGATCAGCCACCTGAGGACTTCCAATTGATTCTTCATTCCTCGGGGATCAGCCACTTGAGGAATCTCAACTCTTTCTTTTATCAGGGGATCAGCCACCTGATTTGTCTTCTGCAGCCGAGGGGATGATGGTTGCTCAATTTCCCCTCCTGCCTTATCAGCGGCAGGAGGGGCTAGTGGTTTCCCTGGAAGCCAGGGGGACCACCAACTTGAGAACCACTTCTCAAATTCATTGCACTGGCCTCTTCTCTACCGTATGGAGGTGAAGGTACCAGGTCATTGCATTGACTGCTGCTTAAATCGGCGTGAGCGACTTGACCGCCTTTTGGATTCTTTTCCGTAAAGGCCGGCGCCTACGCCCCGACGGTCCGGAAGCTAACCGCTCGGCCAGCGCCCCGATTTGCCTCTCAAGACTTTTCATTGTCTCGCTTTGCTCCTCTCGAAATGAATTCCATTCGGCTTTTATATCATTTGAGTGGGAGGGGCCTTGAGAGTTTTGGAAGTTCGGGGAGATGGTCGGCTAGGCCGAGTTTGAAACGAGAATTAGAATTGGCGAGGCCAACTCGATTGAACCTTTGCTGTGGATTCGAAAAATTGGAATTCTGGTTCTGATTGAACCCAGGGTTTTGATTAAAGCTCTGATTTTGAAAATTCGAATTGGGGTTGAAATTTGGATTTTGATGAAAACCCCGGTTTTGAAAATTACTACGGCCGAGTATTGATTATTAAATCTCCGATTGGACCGGCCGAGAAAGCATTAATTTCGACATTCGCCCAATCATGGGACGAAGCGAGCAAGCAGGTGTGCCCCGGATCATCACATACTTGGCATGTGATTGGATTATACTTGTCCATTGTTATGAACAACATTGACTTGATGAGCGAGAGGGGACCGAAATTGACATTGGCCAAACATGTGACCGGTCGACGAAGAATTTTCGCAATACGTAACCCGAGGGTTCGCGGAAACGAAGGAGTCCGATTAATCGGGTTTGGAACTTGAGGACTTGCCATCCGCTTTTGCGGCATGGCTATCGACTTTGAACATTGACTTCCTCCACCTTGGGAGGAGGAGGCGCTTGGATGGTCGATAGGATGGGGCATAGTTGTATTTGGCAATGTCTTCAAACAAAGTGCCCATCCTTCATCGTGTGTCTTTTTGAGGAAAGCCCCACCGTAAGAGCCGTTGACCATGCCTTTAGTAAGCTCGGTCGGTCCACCGAAGAAAGTGTTGACTTGCCTTTCCTTAGGCAAGCCATGGTGGGGGCATTTTCTTAAAAGAGATTTGAACCTCTTCCAACATTCGAAGAATGATTCATTCTCCTTCCGGTAGAAGGTAAAGATCTCATTCGGACAATCGGCGCTTCGAAGGTGGGAAGTACCGACTTAAAAACTCTTGTTCGAGTTCGCCCTGTTGTGATAGATTCACTGGGGAGAGAGGCTGTACCACTCTTTAGCCTCTCCCTTTAAGGAAAACGGGAATAGTTTTAACTTCACCGCATCTTCACTTACTCCCCGGATGCGAGTGGTATCGCATATCTCCGAAAATGTATGTAAATGAGTATGCGGGTTCTCGGATTGGTACCCGTGAAAGATCGATGCATGCCGCATCATTTGGATGAGTCCCGGCTTAAGCTCAAAATTCGAGCGAAATGGCGGGGATAACAATTGCGGGGGTTGACTTTGATCTGCGCCGGGCATGGCGTAGTCCGCCAACGTTCGTTGATTGTTAGCGACCATTACTACAAAATCGATGATTTCCTCGGCTAACCGTTCCTCGAGGTCTTGCTCGGCTCGTCTTCCAAAACCGCGAACGGAGAAACCGCCCGTTTGGCCGAACTATGCTTTGCTCGGGGTCGGGGGTGTATATCAACGGTCCCTTATGACTCCGGGTTTGCATAAACCGGACCAAAAACAAGTTGTCCGCACGAATTTCTTACAAAGGCTACACTAAACTCTAAAGTAAAAAAAAAACGTAAATAAAACAGAAAAAGAGACTATAATACAGAACAGAACAGAGAACAGAAAGAATGTTTTTTTTTTTTTTTTTTTTTTTTAACACTCGGTCGACCGAGAGTGACGGTTCGGTCGACCGAACTAATTAATTTTTTTTTTTTTTTTTTTTTTAAATTTTTTTTATTTTTTTTTTTTTTTTTTTATTTTTATATTTAACGTAAACAGCAAACTAAGGGCACTAACCTACGAAAAACTAATAACAAAAAAAAACTAGACAACCGCACCGATTCCCCGGCAACGGCGCCAAAAACTTGTCACGGATTTTTATGCTAAACGAAATATAACAAGTAATAAAATAAATCCGGTTTACCCCAAGTGCAGGGATCGTAGTATAATGATTAAAACCGGAGTCGAACTCACGGGGAATCGTCTTTGTCTAGTTTTAATAAATTTCCTAAAGTTGTCACGAGAAAAATAAAACTAACCTACACTTAACAATTAAAGACTACAACTAGAATAACAAAACAAAATGAACTAGTAATGAAAACAATAAAGTTAAACTGAATGAGAAGATTAAAAATCTAAAGCCAGCGAAGATAGTTGCGAACCGAATGACGAAAACAATTCTATTCTATAAACTAAAAAGACAATAAAATCTTAAGATTGCTACGAAGAACAAGCAACAATGGGTTTTTCTCAATTAGTGTAACAACGAACAAGCAATGATCCACCTATCTCGCAACGTTCAATTTCTTCTCTGGATTGTCTAGTGATTATTTAATAAAAATTATGATTCACCTATCATAAGTATGAATTTCTAATCTCTTAGAAAAATTCGCCTATCAATCTTTTTCGTCTATCGATACAAAAAGATTAACGCTTTAATTACCAAGGTGTGAAATTTATTCAATCTCATAATCTGGATTTCAACCTAACAACTATCGTTAATTAGGTTAAAAATCCAATCTTTACTATGGTGACCTAAATTTAACAAAATGCGATTCTCATCACATATCAAACATCACACAAAGAATACATTCATCAATGAAATTGCATAACATCAATAAAAACATAATAAAGATACAACTTTAATTAAACTCACAAACAATCCAAGAGTTGAAATCAAAACGTTGCCGAGACGGTTTCACACGCTTGTTCCGTAAGTGCCTAGCCTCTCGCTCATATCCATACGAACGAAAAAAATAAAAAAAAAATAAATATGTTGCTCGGTCGACCGAAGGTGTGCACTCGGTCGACCGAGTGCTTCTCTCTTTTTTTTTTTTTGATTTTCCGAGCTCGCCTCCGTTCCGGATGAAATTTCCCGTTACGTTCGCTGCTCGAATGCCGTCCTTTTATAATCTTCTTCGAGCTAGGGTAACAATTATCCCTTTTTTTCTTTTCTTAAAATAATAAAACCCTAATAAAAATATGATAGTTCCAATTTTGCCCTTCTAGATATATCTTCAATTAAAATGCAAATAAACCCTTCACTCGTTGACTCGTCCACGATATGCTCGTTGTACCTACAATAATAAAAACGTGCAAAGTGTAACATCACATATATAAAGATATTTACCAATAAAATCACATAATTAACCCGAATTTGCACTTAAATACTTTTAAAACTCATTTGCTCAATAAATCAATTAAACGCTTAATTTCTATGCGAATTATACGAATATGGAGAGAATTGCTACAAAATATAACGATATAAATCACATAAAATCACCCTTAACACTTCTTTTTCTGTTGCCATGTCCAATGAGATGGAATATACTCACAGGTAAAGTAGTTAACAATATTACTGAACCATGGCGAGCTTTCTTTGGATAAATTACCAGCTTTAACCAGTTGCATTCTTGGAGGAGCATCAACCATGAGGAGTTGTTCATCTGGAAATGAATCTTTGATCTCTTGTCTTCCTCCTTTTCTTTCTTCAAATTCCATACGACTCAAATGGTCCGCTACTACGTTTTCAACGCCCTTTTTATCTTTAATTTCAATGTCAAATTCTTGAAGTAGCGAGAATCCATCTAAGAAGACGAGGCTTCGCATCTTTCTTCTTTAACAAATATTTTAATGCTTTGAATGATCGGTATAAACAATTACTTTGGAACCTATGAGATACGATCGAAATTTGTCTAATGCAAAGATTACGGCTAGCGCTTCCTTTTCGGTGGTGGCGTAATTAAGTTGGGCTGTGTTTAAGGTATGGGATGCATAGTAGATTGCCTTAAGTAATTTGTCATGGCGTTGACCTAGAACAGCTCCGACTGCCAGATCACTAGCATCACACATAAGTTCAAACGGTAAGTTCCAATCTGGTGCTATTAGAACTGGTGCAGTTACCAATCGTGCTTTCAAAGTTTCAAATGCTTCCATACATTTGTCATCAAACTTAAAAGGTACTTCTTTTTCAAGCAAATGACGAGAGGTTTAGCTATGCGTGAAAAATCTGCAATAAATCTTCTATAAAAACCCGCATGTCCAAGAAATCCTCTCGAGTTTTCGGGTTTACTTGGCGGAGGTAACTTTTTAATTACTTCAACTTTGGCTTTATCTACCTCAATACCTTTTTCGAAATTCGATGACCTAAAACAATACCATCGATACCATGAGATGACATTTTTCCCAATTTAAAACTAGGTTTGTGTCTTCACGCGTTTAAGCACGCGTTCTAAGTGTAGAAGACATTCTTCAAAAGAATCTCCAAAAACGCTCGAAGTCATCCATAAAGATTTCCAAAAATTTTTCTACCATATCTCGAAAATATTGCCATCATGCATCTTTGAAATGTAGCTGGTGCATTACATAATCCAAACGGCATTCTTTTATAGGCAAAAGTTCCATATGGACATGTGAAAGTCGTTTTTTCTCTATCTCCTGCGCAATAAATATTTGTAAATAACCCGAATAACCATCCAAGAAACAATAAAATTTATGTCCACTTAATCGTTCTAACATCTGTACGATGAATGGAAGTGGATGATGGTATTTCTTCGTATGCTCATTCAGTTTACGAAAATCGATGCACATTCGATATCCTGTGACTTCCCTTGTTGGAATCCATTCATGTTTATCATTTTCCTTTATCGTGAATCCGCCCTTTTTAGGCACTACTTGGGTAGGACTTACCCACTCACTGTCAGATATGGGAAAGATTATTCCCATTTCTAGTAACTTAATAACCTCTTTCTTGATTACTTGTTGCATATTTGGGTTGAGACGGCGTTGTGGTTGGATACATGGTTTAGCCTCTTCATTCAAGATGATCTTGTGTACACAAATCTCAGGACTTATTCCCTGAATATCTGCAACTGTCCATCCAAACGCTTTCTTATGTTGTCTTAACATTCTTAACAACCGATCTTCCTGTGACTTGGTCAATGATGATGAGACAATAACAGGAAGCAAATTATCATTTTCAAGAAAGGCATATTTGAGATTTGAAGGGAGAGGTTTTAATTCCAGATTCTTTGGTGGCTCTCTACCGAGGGTTTCAATATTGGGCCATCCAGTTCTAAATCTAAATAACGATGCCATGGACGTTTTTCAAAAGAACTTCCGGTGTCGAGATAAAAAATGATTTCTTTCTTTTCTTGGTTGTCTCCTTCATAGATAGATAAGGCTAAACATTCTTTGAGCTTATCTTCAAAATTTTGCGATTCAAAGATCATTCATATACATAGAAGATATGCTTTCTATGAATGAACATGATTCTAGTGATTTGTATGGATGTTTCATAGCCTTAAAGATATTAAAGGTGACTTCATCTTCATTGACTCTTAAAATTAATTCGCCTTTTTGAACATCAATAAGAGTTCTTCCCGTAGCTAGAAATGGTCGACCTAGAATAAGAGGTGCTGAAAATCCTTCTTCCATTTCCATGACTACAAATTCAACTGGAAAGTAAAACTTATCTATTTTAACCAATACATCTTCAATGACTCCTTTAGGACGTTTAATAGACCTATCTGCCATCTGGAGAGTCATCTCGGTGTTTTTAAGTTTTCCTATTCCGAGTTTCCTATAATCCTCAAAAGACATAAGATTAATGCTAGCTCCGAGATCACAGAGTACCTTTTTAAACAGGAAACCCCTAATCTCACATGGGATGGTAAAACTACCTGGGTCTTTTAGTTTAGGAGGAAGTTTGTGCTGTAATACTGCGGAACATTCTTCATTGAGGCAGATGTTCTCATATTCTTCTAAACGTTTTTTGTTCGAGAGAATATCTTTAAGAAACTTGCCATAAGTAGGCATATTGATTAGTGCTTCTATGACAGGAATATTGACATTCAGGTGACGAAATGTATCAAGGAAACGTGCATACTTTTTATCCGTTTTCAACTTCTTAATTTGATCTCTAGGTGGGTAAGGTAAAGACTTAAGGTCAATAAATTTAGGTTTTGCAGTTATGCTCTCCTTACCTTTTTCCTTAGATAGCGATGCTTCCTTAAATGTTTGAGCATCTGGTGGTCTCTGATGTATGAAAAATATATGATCATATTATAAGACTTTTTATTATTATATTTATGATATTTTAGTATAATTTCATATAAATGCATCGAAAACTTATAAAAATCATAGTTAGTTATAATTAGATGCATAAGTTATAAAAACGATAAAAATGATGGTTTTTTGTCAGATTTACGTTTGGTGTTTCGTTGAGTTTGTTGCAGAATCAAATGTGTACCGAGATTCCAAAATATGACATACTTTGAAGTATAAATCATGAGTTTTTGTGGGATAAAAGATTATGCCAAAATCTAACAACTTTGAACGGATCAACCGTCCTTAATGTTTCTACCGTAACTCATCTTCAACGGACATTTGATCTAACTTAGAGGCATTTTCAGAGAAAAAGTCCTTGATGAAAGTTGTAGGCCTTCAAAAGAGCTTTCCAACGAATATCAAATCATGTCAATCTGAGGTCTACAGCTCGAGATAGGTTTTTACGAACATCAGATATGTTGTATGTCCGGCACGCGCCGGAGAAGGCCGAATATTGCAGAAAAATCTCTGAAACTGGGCCCACAAATCTCTGACAAGGGAATATATACTGTGTAGCCGGCACGCGCCGGTGGTGGTCCGGCACGCGCCGGCCTTATGGTACACTCTATAATTACCCCTCAATTGCAACCATTTTGAAGTGTACCAATGCATATATCTCTCTTCTATATATCTCTATAGTTTCGTTTTGTTGTTTTTCGTTAAATAAAAGCTGTAAACGGCACTCTGCCGGAATAATGCTGTAGTATAAAGTCTCGTTATAATGCTTAGAGGATGTATCAAGGCTCATTGATGTCAAGGAGTTGCTATTTCCGGATGATACAACTCTGAATGCTTCAATTGTAACCTGGTAACTTTTCTAATGTATTTATGTTTATGTATTAATTATAGTATCTATATTTTAGTTATTATGTTGTTAGGCTAAACTTAGTATCTAGCCAAGATATGAAATTGGATTAGTATTATCTTTTTAGGGAAATGGATGATGACTATACTAAAATTGGATAAAAATCGGTTATAATGAATCTCTTTCTATATTCGTATTGAATTAGCTACTTGATATGAAAGAATTCATAATCGATTATGAATTGACGCCTCGTAGTTAGGTTATGAACTCGTTAATAGAAAGACCGGAGGGTAAAATTGGCCGAGTGAAAACGTGACAACGGAATCCGATTTCCTAAACCGGGGGTAGATTTGTTTCGGGAGAAACAAACTCTTATTGAAATATGTACTCGAGAGATTATTACGTTTAATTCGTTTGTTTAATTGACATCCCTTAAAATTGGCCGAATGACAAAACGGGAGTGACCCATGCTTGAGGATGACCTTGGACAAATGATTGGACATATGACAATTTCAGATGCTCGTGTGAGGATGAATTGTTTAGTTTAGGAGTGCACCGTTCCGTATAATTGATTTAACTTAAAATAATGATCGAGCACATCTAATTTCCACTAAAAAGATATAATGATATAATAACATATTCTTGGCTAGTCTCTAAATTATAATATCTATCTCCCTCCCCTAGATATTGTTTTGGTACCTATATATATTTATATCTATATATATATGTATTGATATATATATATATTTATATACTTATATATATCTGTTTTAGTTTTATGCTTTGTTAGTTTAGAGTTTGGTTGGATGATAAAATTGCGACTTAGATTGAGATAATAATAGTTTCTCGGTGTTTAATCACACGGTGAATTACCAAGTTTTCCCTGAGGATCGACACCTGACTCATCACTCTATCACTACAATTTGACCCGGTACACTGCCGGTGAGGATTGATAGCATAGAAAAGGTCCGTCAGCTTTTTGGTTCAGTCTCTAAGGATATGACTATGTTGAAAACGTCTATGGGTGGACATGATACGAGAATGAGAACTATAGAAGCATCATTAAGGAATATGGAAGATCATTTGAGTAGAGAAGGAGAACGTAACAACAAGTAGACCTCCGGAGGATTACCAAGTAATACCGAAAGAAACCCGAGAGAGGTAAATGCTTTGTGATTACAAGAAGTAGGAAATATTGTGAAGATACTAGAGCGTAAAACGCAGAAACAATGAGGTAGAAAATGATTTAAATGGTAATATCGTAAAGGAAAAGGACGAACTTGAATTTACTCGATGAAGAGGAAGAAATTATCGAAGAATTCTTAAAACAGAATGATGTTGAACCCGAAATTGAAGGTGAAGAATGGGTAAAAGTCCCTAGAATTCGAAAGATCCTATGGATAAGGACACGAGAACCCTATTTAAGGAACATGTCGAGAAAAATCGGGGAGAAAAACAGAAGATTTAAAAGTAACTCGAGAAGGATAAAGTTGATACGGGGGATGTTTTAAAGGAAAAATCTCAAGATAATGAAACTTGGCGATCAAGTAATGCTCAAAGATTCAAGGAGAAAGGAAAAGAGAAAATGACTTCGTAACCAAAGGTTATAGATTTAGAATCTTTGCCTTATCCACCGAAAGATCAAATTAAAAAGATAAAAAACGATAAGAAATATGCTCGTTTCCTTGACACTTTTCGTCATATTCATGTCAATATCCCCGTTATAGAAGCTTTAGTCAACATGCCCGCCTATGGAAAGTTTCTTAAAGATATCCTATCTAATAAAAAGCGATTAGAAGAATATGAGAATATATGCCTTAATGAAGAATGTTCGCAATACTTCAACATCGACTACCTCCTAAACTTAAAGATCCCGGTAGTTTCACTATCCCATGTGAAATTGGAGGATTTCGTTTAAGAAAGTATTGTGTGATCTAGGAGCAAGTATCAATCTCATGTCTTATGAGGATTATAAGAAACTAGGAATAGGAGAGCTTACGAATACCGAAATGACCCTTCGGATGGCGTATAGATCAATTAAACATCCTAAGGGAATAATCGAGGACGTGTTGGTTAAAATTGATAAATTTTACTTCCCAAAGTGGACTTTGTAATAATGGAAATGGAAGAAGGATATTCAGCGCCAATTATTCTAGGTCGACCATTTCTAGCTACGGAAGAACTTTGATAGATGTTCAAAAAGGTGAACTAATACCGAGAGTTAATGAGGATAAAGTTTCATTCAATATCTTCAAAGCTATAAACCATCCATATAAAGAACCGAATCATGTTCTTTTATAGATGAATATTCTACTATGTGGGATGCCAAATTTAAAGATTATGAAAATAAATTAGAAGAATGTTTGGCATTTTCTATCTATAAAGAAGATGAAAATGATACCGAAATGAAAGAAGTAATCCTTTATTTAGATAAAGGAGGGTTTGTTAAACATCCATGGCATCAAAATTTGAAATTGGAAATGGAAGGACCAGCTTTTAAAACCATCGCAGAAGATCCACCAAGGAATCCTGAGTTGAAACCACTTCCTTCGAATTTGAAATATGCTTTTCTTGAAAATGATAATCTGTTACCTATTATCATTTCATCAACCTTAACAAAAGAACAAGAGGATCAATTACTAAGAATGTTAAGAGAACATAAGAAAGCTTTTGGATGGACAAGGCGTATATCAAAGGTATTAGCCCTGAGATTTGTGTTCACAAGATTATTTTGAATGAAGAAGCTAAACCTTGTATTCAGCCACAACGCCGCCTCAACCCAAATTTGCAAACAATCGTTAAGAAAGAGGTCATTAAGCTATTAGAAATGGGAATAATCTTTCCCATATCAGATAGTGAATGGGTAAGTCCAACTCAAGTAGTTCCAAAGAAAGGAGGTTTCACGGTAAAAGAAAATGATAAAAATGAATGGATTCCGACAAGGGAAATTACAGGATATCGAATGTGTATTGACTTTCGGAAACTGAATGATCATACTAAAAAGGATCATCATCCACTTCCATTCATCGTGCAGATGTTGGAAAGATTGAGTGGACATAAGTATTACTGCTTTTTAGATGGTTATTCGGGTTATTTACGATATTCATTGCGAGCGGGAGATAGAGAAAAAACTACTTTCACTTGTCCCTATGGAACTTTTGCTTATAAAAGAATGCCGTTTGGATTATGTAATGCACCTCGCTACATTTCGGCGATGTATGATGGCAATATTTTCTGATATGGTCGAGAAATTCTTAGAAATTTTTATGGATGACTTTAGTGTTTATGGAGATTCTTTTGATAAATGCTTATCACACTTAGAACGTGTTTTACAACGCTGTGAAGATACCAACTTGATTCTAAACTGGGAAAAATGTCATTTGATGGTATCTGAAGGAATTGTACTAGGTCATAGAATCTCTGAAGCGAGAATTGAAGTTGATAAAGCTAAAGTCGAAGTAATTGAAAAATTACCTCCACCAATTAATTTGAAAACGTTAAGAGGATTTCTTGGACATGCAGGATTTTATAGAAGGTTTATTGCGATTTCTCAAAAATAGCAAAACCCCGAGTCATTTGCTAGAAAAAGAAGTACCTTTTAACTTTGATGATAAATGTATGGAAGCCTTTAAGACCCTAAAAGCGAAATTAACTACCGCACCAAGTACTAGTAGCACCCGCATTGGGATTTGCCGTTTGAAATTATGTGTGATGCAAGTGATTTAGCCGTAGGAGCCGTTTTAGGTCAACGGTATAACAAAATTCTCAAAGCTATCTACTATGCTTCTCACACATTAAACGCAAATCGGCCTTAATTATGCAACTACGAGAAAGAACTCGTTGGTCGTAATATTTGCCTTAGATAAGTTTCGATCATATATTGTTGGTTCTAAGGTAATAATCTACACGACCATTCAAATTTCCGAGTATCTTTTAAGTAAGAAAGATGCCAAACCGCGTCTTCTTAGGTGGATTCTCGTTACTTCAGAATTCGATATTGAAATTAAGGATAAAAAAGGAAGTGAAAATGTAGTAGCGATCATCTAAGCAGATGGATAATGATGAAGGAAAAGGAAAAGAAATTCAGATTCGTTTCCGATGAGAAACTGTTTAAGATAGATACTCCTTCAACCATGCGATTATTAAAAACTAGAATACCATCAAAGGAAGATTCGCCATGGTTTGGGGATATTGTTAACTACATTACTCGTAAGTACATCCCACCTCATTGGACTTGGCAACGTGAAAAAGAAGTTCTTTTACGACTTAAAGTTTTATTATTGGGATAAACCGGATCTTTTCCGAAGATGCTCGGATGGAATAATTAGGAAATGTATTCGATAATGAAATTTTAAGTGTATTATCATTTTGTCATGATCGTGAGGCAGAGGTCATCATGGAGGATGGAAAACTCGCTTTCAAAGTTTTACAATGTGGTTTCTATTGGCCTACACTATATAGAGATGCATATAAATATGCAAAATCTTGTGAATCATGTCAAAAATGGGGAAATATATCGAAAAAACATGAAATGCCTATGCAACCGATTTTAGAATGTGAGCTATTTGATGTATGGGGCATAGATTTCATGGGACCTTTCCCTATATCTTTTGGAAAAAAATTTATTCTAGTAATGGTTGATTATGTTTCTAAATGGGTAGAAGTGAAGCTCTCCCTACTAATGATACCGAGTAGTGCTAAGGTTCCTTAAAAAGAATATATTCACACGCTATGGCATTCCGAGGGCTATCATTAGTGATAGAGGTTCACATTTTTGTAACCGACCATTTACTAAGGTAATTGAGAAATATGGTGTAACTCATAAACTTGGAACACCCTATCATCCACAAACTAGTGGACGGTGTAGAGGTGTCTAATAGAGAAATTAAAAGAATCGTGGAGAAGACAAGTGGACTCGAATCGTAAAAGCTGGCGAGAAAGACTTGATGATGCATTATGGGCATACGAATGACCTTTAAAACACCGATTGGTTGTTCTCCTTACAAATTAGTATTTGGAAAATCTTGTCATCTCCCCGTTGAATTAGAACACCGAGCTTTATGGGCTATTAAATTTCTAAACTTTGATCCTAAAGCCGTCGGTGATCATAGATTACTTCGCTTAACGTAACTAGAAGAATTTCGACTCGATTCTTATGAAAATGCTCGAATCTACAAGGAACGCACGAAAGCTTTTCACGATAAGAGAATCTATAGTCGTGAGTTCCATGTAGGTGATCGAGTACTTTTATATAATTCACGTTTGAAGTTGTTTCCGGAAAGCTTAAATCTAGATGGACAGTCCATATGACGTAACAAAAATCTATAAGTCCGGAGTCGTTGAACTAACCGATGGAAAAACAACTTTTATAGCCAATGGGCACAGGGTGAAATTGTTCGTGGAAATCGAAGGGATACCTCAACCGAAGAAGTATTATTACTCATCGACCCTCCAACGAATTGAGGAAGCGAAATTTTAAACTCGCCGATTACAGTACTATCTTTCTAATTTCACCTTTTAATATGCATTTTAAAGTAGTTTCGTCTTTTACCGGATAGACGTAAAAGAACTGGATGCCTTTCATAGATAGAATAAGAGTTTTTATTTTACTTTTAAGATTAGGTCTAAATAAGGATGTCGCGTTTAAGATAGAAGCCTTAGTTTCTAAATTAAATAAGGAATTGCTAATCGAAGTCGAGAAAGAGAACTTTGTAATGGAAATTCAAGGAGTGCAATAAAAAGAAGAGCAAGGTTTTTAATGAAGTGTAGAATGCGTGGAAAAATGGAACATGCTTTGGACAAGTGTGGAAGAAATACAACCATATCCCAGGATGAGTGTTTGAATGTTATTAAGAAGGGAACGATTAGGTGGTTATCCGAAAATCCCGAGGGAATACAAAGAGATAATTCAAACGCATCACTCCCGGGAGAAAGGTTAAGGGACCGTTATGATAACAATCTTGAGAATGCGAGATTGAGGGAGTTAGCAAAAAATCCTAAGAATTTCAGTGTGTGTTTTAATTTTTCAAATTTTAATTAAATTTCGTATTTTTTAAAGTTATTTTTCTAAACTTAAAAAGAAAAATATTTTTATGAAAAATTTATAATAAACCTATTTTATCATATAAAGTAGGTGTATTATATCAAAAAAATATGTGATTTCAATATTATATTAGTTTTTATATTTTATCAAGTTTTATATAGAAAAATAGTATTGAACTTAGATTATATAACATAAATCATAGGATTAACATCAAATGATTTTTATGTGATATAATTAGAGCTCATTACACAAAAAATGACAAAAATTCCGATTTTTGGGGGCCATGTGACCGGCACGCGCCGGTACACTACCGGCACGCGCCGGTGTGTACACACTTAACCCTAAAAAATGCGCCCTTTCCTCATTTCTCACACCCTCATTTCGAATTGAAGAACGACCCGAATTCTCCCTCTCTTCTCCTCAAAAATCAACAATTTTCCATCAATTTTCTTCACTCAAACATCACATAAGTGTTAATCTCTCTTCCTCTCTTCAACTTAATCATAAAGGAAGATACCCATTGGAAAAAGTTGAAGCTTGGCAAGCTCAAGGCTCTCTTTTCTCTCATTCCGGCGACCCCCATTAATTCCGGCGACCTAAGCTTTTCATTCTAGCTTCTTAAGGTAATAATATATATATATTTCAAATTTTAGTTAAATTTCGAAATTATTTTGAATTTATTTTGATTTTATAGCCTAAGTAATTGTTTGTTCTTGTTGTTGGTGTTGTTTGTTTGTGTTGTTGTTTTGTCATACCACTATCGTAGATGGCGTCATCATCTAGAAGTAATCCTAAGAGGAAAAAGATCAAGTACCAATCGTAGTACCGGTAGTTCAAACTAGACCTTTAACTAAAAGGGAGAAAAGTTTAACCTTTGAGAAAACCGCTAGTGCGAAAGCTAAGCGGGCACATGATGAGTACTTTAGTAAAAGTAAGGTTTGGTTAGAACGAGGGATTGATTTTTCGAAGATTGGGAAAGAAGTGAAAGAAATTTTCAAGGATAGAGGATGGTTGGATGTAGCTATGGATAGGAAAGATAAGATTAACGTTTCTATGGTATCGAGTTTTATTCAAGATTATCTACTTATGATGCGATACGGTTGAGGAGATGACCTATATCCCTCTAAGAAGTGTTAATGTTACTTTTTACCCTGCTATGATTAATGTATTCTATGGCTTAATCGATATACCGGAAGAGGAGGATTATCATAATGTATGGGGTTTAGAACATCCTATGGCTCTACAAACCAAAGCTTATGAAGCCCAACAAGCCTTTGACCCCACCTGCTTGAATGGATAGAAAATAGGTTTGCTTATGGGAATTGTATTAGGGACATACGGGCAATAAAACAGTTCTTAGGCCATAATGTATGTCCTTCCACACATGTTTGTGCATTTGGTCGAGAGGAAGTGGTTATTGCTTGGGCCATGGTTAATGATATTCCTATAAATGGGGGAAATTGATCTTTTCTAAGGCTTGTGAGTTTGCAAGGACTCGTTATCGAGGGGGACGTCTCCCGTTCCCTAGTCTCATTTACGCCTTATGTGAGCTTGCGAAGTCCTGTCTTACCCTCGGATAGAGCTGTGTCTCCCTACATTCCTCCCATTGGTCTTAAGTGAGAGCCTTACCTAATGGAGTAATAAATTACAATAATCCTAATCGTCGGCAACAACAACAACCTCCACCTCCTATTCACACTCAAGTACACTAGACCACCTGACGGTCACATCGGCCACGGCGAGCCAAGTTGAGGCTATGTTTCGATTTAGTTCAAGCTCGGGCTAGAGCGATGCTAATATAGCTTTAGCTTTGTGAGAAGAATAGATATTGGGCTGAGGACATTAGAGTTGGTCGAGAGAGGATTTCGGGATGCTATGAGTGAGTTTGATCCTAGATTTGCTTTGAGATATCGCTAGACACCCCTATAGTCGGCGACCCATATACTATGCCGATTGGATTACGCCGATTTCGCCACCTATTATTTATCGGGACTATACGCCGTCATCCATAGGACGGGGTGGTATGTTTACGGGTACACCGGGGACATCCTTGGGCATGGGAGGAGTGACTTCGCGCGGATGTGACGTGACAGGATTTGGTTCATTTGGTCTTCGGGGATCGGTTTCTATGTCGACGATGAGGATCGAGACATCATTTCGAACTTCGTATCGGATCCACGGCGGTTCGGTTATGGTATTCATACGACACGGTCGCAAGGAGCTGATTTTACTTCGTTACTATCTACATTTGGATCATCGTCATCGCGGTACGACCTTCTTGGTGACATTGATCTTAACTATGATGAGGACGAGTGATTTATTTTCTTTGTTGCATAACTATCTACTTTTTGGTTTGACTTAGTTTTTGTTATGTTTGTTTTGTACGTTAAACGTTTGATGCACTCTCGGGGTAGTGCACGTTGTTACGTTGTTATCTTTTTCGTAGTTTTCGGATGTTTTTAGATCTTTTCCCCACGTTTTAGAAATATGCAGAATCTATTGTCGAAAAATAAATCCTGGATCAAGCTAGAAATTGAAATATCTCGACGAGCACTATTTGGGCACGGGATCTTCTCGGGATATTTCCATTTCGGTCCAAGCTTTGTCTATAAAAGGAAACAGATGCGACATTCTAAAATGCTCATTCCCTTCCTTTGCCTTTAAATTCTCTTGCTATAAAAAGTTTAAAATGTCCGATCGTTCGTCCGTAAACAGTTATTCACCTCCACATACACCAAATTCGTCATTCCAAATCCATTTTTTCATCAAATCCCTTACGAGCCTATGTATGCTTCGGTTCACAACCCTTATATAAGTAATTTCAATCAATCACCGGTATTGATTGAGAGAGGTTTAAATTTCGAAAGGTTGACAATTTGGGCATTTACGAGGATGGATATAGATGGGTGGGACTATTTTTGTCGTATGCCGAGAGGTAGGATTAACGTTATTGTAGTAAGAGAATTCTATTCGGTACTTTCGAAGCTCATCTTGTGTCGTTAACACGATGCTGTTACGATGAGAGGAGTTGTTGTTCCTTTCACCTCCACCAACATAAATCAAATTTTCTTGATTCCACCGAGTCCAAACTTCACCCGGTCATTTTGAGTACCAATGGAGATTGGATACCGCCGACGGTTTTATTACAAAATATTCGGAAGCTTGTCCACTCTTGTTCTACAATTATGATATTGATCAAAATGTCTCTTACTCGCTGCTTGCTTTGCTTCCCATCTTAGAACGTGGAAGCGATTCATCAATTCACGTGTTTATCCAACCGTTAATTTCTCGGAAGTTAGTGATGATGAATTGATGCTTCTTTATGCGATTACTACGGAGTGTTATAGATTGGGGAGTCTTGATTCAAATCAAATTTGTGAGTTTTGCGTTCGGGAGAAGACCGAATTATCATCCTTTACCATTTGGATGGTTGATTTCTAGGTTATGTGTTCGTTTGGCAAGGGTTCCGGAAAGAGCGACGGATGAATATTTTCCGGCTCGTATTCCTCGTATTGGGCTTTTACCAGTCGATATTCCGGGAGGATCGTCAAGTGGTGAAAATTAGATAACTATGTTGGTAGAAAAGAAGGAATAAAAAATAATAAGAGTAGTACGGTACGTTAGTATAAGTCACAATAAAATAACTTAGTTTAAAAAATTAGTTTAAATTAGTTTATGGTTTTCTAGTAGTTTTAAGTTGTGTTTTAGTATTGTAATATATTTGCATGTTTTTAATTTATGTTTTTAAATGTTTTTCTTTTATATTATATAAACGCTCGTCTATTTGACACCTAAAATAATCTAACCATGATAGAATTCATTTTATTTTCTAATCCAAATTTTTACTACTCATTAGCCATCGGGACGATGCCAATTCGTAAGTGGGGAGTAGAGATTGGTTAGTAAATAAATTGAATTTAATACATCAAATACTTACACACTTAGTTTAATAAGCAATAATATATAATTATTTGATAAAAATGATATATTTGGATAGAATAAATTTTTAATTAAGTAAAGTAATCTTGATATATTATTCTTATATTAATTATGTTTATCTTAGATTTTTAATAAGATTTTAAGTATATATATCTTGATAAATATTATGAAATATTTTTTTATGAAATTAGACAAAAGTTACTTATAATTATAATGAAATTTTAGAATAATTTTCTTTTCAAGACAAAGTATGAAATTGGAATCGGATTAGGGATGATGAGATTTTTGGCATAACTTTGATAAACCAGCCAAATAAGCCTACCCGAACATAATTTCCAATTTTTGTCCCACACTCGACCTTGTAGAGTGATCAAGACCTCACTCGAAATAGCCATTATTATTAACTAGAAATTACTAACCTAACTTAATAATGGTCTACATTTCTTTGAAAATCCCGCAAGTTTAGTATGTATTTATGGATAGCGGTGACAACATCGAAATTTGGTATATGCTGAGATTGAAATGAATGTTATTCGGAAGGCAGTTTATTATCAATAATAAACTGCCTTCCGAATAACATTCATTTCAATCTCAAAGATATACCAAATTTCGATGTTGTCACCGCTATCCATAAATACATACTAAACTTGCGGGATTTTCAAAGAAATGTAGACCATTATTAAGTTAGGTTAGTAATTTCTAGTTAATAATAATGGCTATTTTTCGAGTGAGGTCTTGATCACTCTACAAGGCCGAGGTGGGGACAAAAATTGGAAATTATGTTCGGGTAGGCTTATTTGGCTCGGTTTATCAAAGTTATGCCAAAAATCTCATCATCCCTAATCCGATTCCAATTTCATACTTTGTCTTGAAAAGAAAATTATTCTAAAATTTCATTATAATTATAAGTAACTTTTGTCTAATTTCATAAAAAAATATTTCATAATATTTATCAAGATATATATACTTAAAATCTTATTAAAAATCTAAGATAAACATAATTAATATAAGAATAATATATCAAGATTACTTTACTTAATTAAAAATTTATTCTATCCAAATATATCATTTTTATCAAATAATTATATATTATTGCTTATTAAACTAAGTGTGTAAGTATTTGATGTATTAAATTCAATTTATTTACTAACCAATCTCTACTCCCCACTTACGAATTGGCATCGTCCCGATGGCTAATGAGTAGTAAAAATTTGGATTAGAAAATAAAATGAATTCTATCATGGTTAGATTATTTTAGGTGTCAAATAGACGAGCGTTTATATAATATAAAAGAAAAACATTTAAAAACATAAATTAAAAACATGCAAATATATTACAATACTAAAACACAACTTAAAACTACTAGGAGTGTTAAACTAGAAAACCATAAACTAATTTAAACTAATTTTTTAAACTAAGTTATTTTATTGTGACTTATACTAACGTACCGTACTACTCTTATTATTTTTTATTCCTTCTTTTCTACCAACATAGTTATCTAATTTTCACCACTTGACGATCCTCCCGGAATATCGACTGGTAAAAGCCCAATACGAGGAATACGAGCCGGAAAATATTCATCTCGTCGCTCTTTCCGGAACCCTTGCCAAACGAACACATAACCTAGAAATCAACCATCCAAATGGTAAAGGATGATAATTCGGTCTTCTCCCGAACGCAAAACTCACAAATTTTGATTGAATCAAGACTCCCCAATCTATAACAACTCCGTAGTAATCGCATAAAGAAGCATCAATTCATCATCACTAACTTCCGAGAAATTAACAGCTTGGATAAACACGTGAATTGATGAATCGCTTCCACGTTCTAAGATGGGGAAGCAAAGCGCCGTAGAGACATTTTGATCAATATCATAATTGTAGAACAAGAGTGGACAAGCTTCCGAATATTTTGTAATAAAACCGTCGCCGTATCCAATCTCCATTGGTACTCAAAATGACCGGGTGAAGTTTGGACCGGTGGAATCAAGAAAATTTGATTTATGTTGGTGGAGGTGAAAGGAACAACAACTCCTCTCATCGTAACAGATCGTGTTAACGACACAAGATGAGCTTCGAAAGTACCGAATAGAATTCTCTTACTACGATAACGTTAATCCTACCTCTCGGCATACGACAAAAATAGTCCCACCCATCTATATCCATCCTCGTAAATGCCCAAATTGTCAACCTTTCGAAATTTAAACCTCTCTCAATCAATACCGGTGATTGATTGAAATTACTTATATAAGGGTTGTGAACCGAAGCATACATAGGCTCGTAAGGGATTTGATGAAAAAATGGATTTGGAATGACAGAATTTGGTGTATGTGGAGGTGAATAACTGTTTACGGACGAACGATCGGACATTTTAAACTTTTTATAGCAAGAGAATTTAAAGGCAAAGGAAGGGAATGAGCATTTTAGGAATGCTGCATCTGTTTCCTTTTATAGACAAAGCTTGGACTGAAATGGAAATATCCTGAGAAGATCCTGCAGCCAAATAGTGCTCAGTCAGAGATATTTCAATTTCTAGCTTGATCCAGGATTTATTTTCTGACAATAGATTCTGCATATTTCTAAAACGTGGGGAAAAGATCTAAAAACATCCGAAAACTACGAAAAAGATAACAACGTAACAACGTGCACTACCCCGAGAGTGCATCAAACGTTTAACGTACAAAACAAACATAACAAAAACTAAGTCAAACCAAAAAGTAGATAGTTATACAACAAAGAAAATAAATCACTCGTCCTCATCATAGTTAAGATCAATGTCACCAAGATAAGGTCGTATCGCGATAACGATGATCCAAATGTAGATAGTAACGAAGTAAAATCAGCTCCTTGCGACCGTGTCGTATGAATACCATAACCGAACCGCTCGTGGATCCGATACGTAAGTTCGAAATGATGTCTCGCCCTCATCGTCGACATAGAAACCGATCCCCGAAGACCAAATGAACCAAATCCCGCCGTCACATCCGCTACGAAGTCACTCCTCCCATGCCCAAGGATGTCCCCGGTGTACCCGTAAACATACCACCCCGTCCTATGGATGACGGCGTATAGTCCCGATAAATAATAGGTGGCGAAATCGGCGTAATCCAATCCGGCATAGTATATGGGTCGCCGACTATAGGGGTGTCTAGCGATATCTCAAAGAAATCTAGGATCAAACTCACTCATAGCATCCCGAAATCCTCTCCGACCAACTCTAATGTCCTCACCCAATATCTATTCTTCTCACAAAGCTAAAGCTATATTAGCATCGCTCTAGCCCGAGCTTGAACTAAATGCCGAAACATAGCCTCAACTTGGCTCGCCGTGGCCGATGTGACCGTCTAGTGGTCTGTGTACTTGAGTGTGAATAGGAGGTGGAGGTTGTTGTTGCCGACGATTAGGATTATTGTAATTTATTACTCCATTAGGTAAGGCTCTCACTTAAGACCAATGGGAGGAATGTAGGGAGACACAGCTCTATCCGAGGGTAAGACTCGGGACTTCGCAAGCTCACATAAGGCGTAAATGAGACTAGGGAACGGGAGACGTCCCCTCGATAACGAGTCCTTGCAAACTCACAAGCCTTAGAAAAGATCAATTTCCCCGCATTTATAGGAATATCATTAACCATGGCCCAAGCAATAACCACTTCCTCTCGACCAAATGCACAAACATGTGTGGAAGGACATACATTATGGCCTAAGAACTGTTTTATTGCCCGTATGTCCCTAATACAATTCCCATAAGCAAACCTATTTTCTATCCATTCAAAGAAATGGGGTCAAAGGCTTGTTGGGCTTCATAAGCTTTGGTTTGTAGAGCCATAGGATGTTCTAAACCCCATACATTATGATAATCCTCCTCTTCGGTATATCGCTTAAGCCATAGAATACATTAATCATAGCGAGGTAAAAAGTAACATTAACACTTCTTAGAGGGATATAGGTCATCTCCTCAACCGTATCGCATCATAAGTAGATAATACCGAATAAAACTCGATACCATAGAAACGTTAATCTTATCTTTCCTATCCATAGCTACATCCAACCATCCTCTATCCTTGAAAATTTCTTTCACTTCTTTCCCAATCTTCGAAAAATCAATCCCTCGTTCTAACCAAACCTTACTTTTACTAAAGTACTCATCATGTGCCCGCTTAGCTTCGCACTAGCGGTTTTCTCAAAGGTTAAACTTTTCTCCCTTTTAGTTAAAGGTCTAGTTTGAACTACCGGTACTACGATTGGTACTTCGATCTTTTTCCTCTTAGGATTACTTCTAGATGATGACGCCATCTACGATAGTGGTATGACAAAACAACAACACAAACAAACAACACCAACAACAAGAACAAACAATTACTTAGGCTATAAAATCAAAATAAATTCAAAATAATTTCAGAAATTTAACTAAAATTTGAAATATATATATATTATTACCTTAAGAAGCTAGAATGAAAAGCTTAGGTCGCCGGAATTAATGGGGGTCGCCGGAATGAGAGAAAAGAGAGCCTTGAGCTTGCCAAGCTTCAACTTTTTCCAATGGGTATCTTCCTTTATGATTAAGTTGAAGAGAGGAAGAGAGATTAACACTTATGTGATGTTTGAGTGAAGAAAATTGATGGAAAATTGTTGATTTTTGAGGAGAAGAGAGGGAGAATTCGGGCTGTTCTTCAATTCGAAATGAGGGTGTGAGAAATGAGGAAAGGGGCGCATTTTTTAGGGTTAAGTGTGTACACACCGGCGCGTGCCGGTCACATGGCCCCCAAAAATCGGAATTTTTGTCATTTTTTGTGTAATGAGCTCTAATTATATCACATAAAAATCATTTGATGTTAATCCTATGATTTATGTTATATAATCTAAGTTCAATACTATTTTTCTATATAAAACTTGATAAAATATAAAAACTAATATAATATTGAAATCACATATTTTTTTGATATAATACACCTACTTTATATGATAAAATAGGTTTATTATAAATTTTTCATAAAAATATTTTTCTTTTTAAGTTTAGAAAAATAACTTTAAAAAATACGAAATTTAATTAAAATTTGAAAAATTAAAACACACACTGAAATTCTTAGGATTTTTTGCTAACTCCCTCAATCTCAGATTCTCAAGATTGTTATCATAACGGTCCCTTAACCTTTCTCCCAGGAGTGATGCGTTTGAATTATCTCTTTGTATTCCCTCGGGATTTTCGGATAACCACCTAATCGTTCCCTTCTTAATAACATTCAAACACTCATCCCGGGATATGGTTGTATTTCTTCCACACTCGTCCAAAGATGTTCCATTTTTCCACAGATTCTACACTTCATTAAAAACCTTGCTCTTCTTTTTATTGCACTCCTTGAATTTCCATTACAAAGTTCTCTTTCTCTCGACTTCGATTAGCAATTCCTTATTTAATTTAGAAACTAAGGCTTCTATCTTAAACGCGACATCCTTATTTAGACCTAATCTTAAAAGTAAAATAAAAACTCTTATTCTATCTATGAAAGGCATCCAGCTTCTTTTACGTCTATCCGGTAAAAGACGAAACTACTTTAAAATGCATATTAAAAGGTGAAATTAGAAAGATAGTACCGTAATCGACCGAGTTTAAAATTTCGCTTCCTCAATTCGTTGGAGGGTCGATGAGTAATAATACTTCTTCCGGTTGAGGTATCCCTTCGCCTTTCCACGAACAATTTCACCCCGTGCCCATTGGCTATAAAAGTTGTTTTTCCATCGCTAGTTCAACAAACTCCGTACTTATAGATTTTTGTTACGTCATATGGACCTGTCCATCTAGATTTAAGCTTTCCTGGAAACAACTTCAAACGTGAATTATATAAAAGTACTCGATCACCTACATGGAACTCACGACTATAGATTCTCTTATCGTGAAAAGCTTTCGTGCGTTCCTTGTAGATTCGAGCATTTTCATAAGAATCGAGTCGAAATTCTTCTAGTTCTGTTAACTGAAGTAATCTATGATCACCGACAGCTTTAGGATCAAAGTTTAGAAATTTAATAGCCCATAAAGCTCGGTGTTCTAATTCAACAGGGAGATGACAAGATTTTCCAAATACTAATTTGTAAGGAGAACAGCCAATCGGTGTTTTAAAGGCTGTTCTGTATGCCCATAATGCATCATCAAGTCTTTCTGCCCAGTTTTTACGATTCGAGTCCACTGTCTTCTCCACGATTCTTTTAATTTCTCTATTAGACACCTCTACCTGTCCACTAGTTTGTGGATGATAGGGTGTTCCAAGTTTATGAGTTACACCATATTTCTCAATTACCTTAGTAAATGGTCGGTTACAAAAATGTGAACCTCTATCACTAATGATAGCCCTCGGAATGCCATAGCGTGTGAATATATTCTTTTTAAGGAACCTTAGCACTACTCTGGTATCATTAGTAGGGAGAGCTTCAGCTTCTACCCATTTAGAAACATAATCAACCATTACTAGAATAAATTTTTTTCCAAAAGATATAGGGAAAGGTCCCATGAAATCTATGCCCCATACATCAAATAGCTCACATTCTAAAATCGGTTGCATAGGCATTTCATGTTTTTTCGATATATTTCCCCATTTTTGACATGATTCACAAGATTTTGCATATTTATATGCATCTCTATATAGTGTAGGCCAATAGAAACCACATTGTAAAACTTTGAAAGCGCTTTTCCATCCTCCATGATGACCTCCTCGCCTCACGATCATGACAAAATGATAATACACTTAAAATTTCATTATCGTGAATACATTTCCTAATTATTCCATCCGAGCATCTTCGGAAAAGATCCGGTTTATCCCAATAATAAAACTTTAAGTCGTAAAAGAACTTCTTTTTCTCGTTGCCAAGTCCAATGAGGTGGGATGTACTTACAGTGTAATGTAGTTAACAATATCCCCAAACCATGGCGAATCTTCCTTTGATGGTATTCTAGTTTTTAATAATCGCATGGTTGAAGGAGTATCTATCTTAAACAGCTTTCTCATCCGGAAACGAATCCCGAATTTCTTTTCCTTTTCCTTCATCATTATCCATCCCGCTAGATGATCTGCTACTACATTTTCACTTCCTTTTTTATCCTTAATTTCAATATCGAATTCCCGAAGTAACGAATCCACCTAAGAAGACGCGGTTTGGCATCTTTCTTACTTAAAAGATACTTCGTAGCCGAATGGTCCGTGTAGATTATTACCTTAGAACCAACAATATATGATCGAAACTTATCTAAGGCAAATATTACAACCAACGCTTCTTTCTCGCAGTTGCATAATTAAGCCGAGCCGCGTTTAATGTGTGAGAAGCATAGTAGATAGCTTTGAGAATTTTGTTATACCGTTGACCTAAAACAGCTCCTACAACTAAATCACTTGCATCACACATAATTTCAAACGGCAAATCCCAATCCGGTGCTACTAGTACCGGTGCGTAGTTAATTTCGCTTTTAGGGTCTTAAAGGCTTCCATACATTTATCATCAAAGTTAAAAGGTACTTCTTTTTCTAGCAAATGACTCGGGGGTTTTGCTATTTTTGAGAAATCTCGCAATAAACCTTCTATAAAATCCCGCATGTCCAAGAAATCCTCTTAACGTTTTCAAATTAATTGGTGGAGGTAATTTTTCAATTACTTCGACTTTAGCTTTATCAACTTCAATTCCCGCTTCGTAGATTCTATGACCTAGTACAATTCCTTCGTATACCATCAAATGACATTTTTCCCGCTTTAAATCAAGTTGGTATCTTCACGGCGTTGTAAAACACGTTCTAAGTGTGATAAGCATTTATCAAAAGAATCTCCATAAACACTAAAGTCATCCATAAAAATTTCTAAGAATTTCTCGACCATATCGTAAAATATTGCCATCATACATCGCCGAAATGTAGCAGGTGCATTACATAATCCAAACGGCATTCTTTTATAAGCAAAAGTTCCATAGGGACAAGTGAAAGTAGTTTTTTCTCTATCTCCCGCCGCAATGAATATCTCAAATAACCCGAATAACCATCTAAAAAGCGAGAATACTTATGTCCACTCAATCTTTCCAACATCCGCACGATGAATGGAAGTGGATGATGATCCTTTTTAGTATGATCATTCGCTTCCGAAAGTCAATACACATTCGATATCCCGTAATTTCCCTTGTCGGAATCCATTCATTTTTATCATTTTCTTTTACCGTGAAACCTCCTTTCTTTGGAACTACTTGAGTTGGACTTACCCATTCACTATCTGATATGGGAAAGATTATTCCCATTTCTAATAGCTTAATGACCTCTTTCTTAACGATTGTTTGCAAATTTGGGTTGAGGCGGCGTTGTGGCTGAATACAAGGTTTAGCTTCTTCATTCAAAATAATCTTGTGAACACAAATCTCAGGGCTAATACCTTTGATATCTGCCACTGTCCATCCAAAAGCTTTCTTATGTTCTCTTAACATTCTTAGTAATTGATCCTCTTGTTCTTTTGTTAAGGTTGATGAAATGATAAAGGTAACAGATTATCATTTTCAAGAAAAGCATATTTCAAATTCGAAGGAAGTGGTTTCAACTCCGCATTCCTTGGTGGATCTTCTACGATGGTTTTAAAACTGGTCCTTCCATTTCCAATTTCAAATTTTGATGCCATGGATGTTTAACAAACCCTCCTTTATCTAAATAAAGGATTACTTCTTTCATTTCAGTATCATTTTCATCTTCTTTATAGATAGAAAATGCCAAACATTCTTCTAATTTATTTTCATAATCTTTAAATTTGGCATCCCACATAGTAGAATATTCATCTATAAAAGAACATGATTCGGTTCTTTATATGGATGGTTTATAGCTTTGAAGATATTGAATGAAACTTTATCCTCATTAACTCTCGCATTAGTTCACCTTTTTGAACATCTATCAAAGTTCTTCCCGTAGCTAGAAATGGTCGACCTAGAATAATTGGCGCCGAATATCCTTCTTCCATTTCCATTATTACAAAGTCCACCGGGAAGTAAAATTTATCAATTTTAACCAACACGTCCTCGATTATTCCCTTAGGATGTTTAATTGATCTATCTCGCCATCCGAAGGGTCATTTCGGTATTCGTAAGCTCTCCTATTCCTAGTTTCTTATAATCCTCATAAGACATGAGATTGATACTTGCTCCTAGATCACACAATACTTTCTTAAACGTAAATCCTCCAATTTCACATGGGATAGTGAAACTACCGGATCTTTAAGTTTAGGAGGTAGTCGATGCTTTGAAGTATTGCGTAACATTCTTCATTAAGGCATATATTCTCATATTCTTCTAATCGCTTTTTATTAGATAGGATATCTTTAAGAAACTTTCCATAGGCGGGCATGTTGACTAAAGCTTCTATAACAGGGATATTGACATGAATATGACGAAAAGTGTCAAGGAAACGAGCATATTTCTTATCGCTTTTATCTTTTTAATTTGATCTTTCGGTGGATAAGGCAAAGATTCTAAATCTATAACCTTTGGTTCTGAAGTCATTTTCTCTTTTCCTTTCTCCTTGAATCTTTGAGCATTACTTGATCGCCAAGTTTCATTATCTTGAGATTTTTCCTTTAAAACATCCCCTGTATCAACTTTATCCTTCTCGCTTACTTTTAAATCTTCCCCGTTTTTCTCCCTGATTTTCTCTGACATGTTCCTTAAATAGGGTTCTCAGGTCCTTATCCATAGGATCTTTCAGAATTCTAGGGACTTTTACCCATTCTTCACCTTCAATTTCAGGTTCAACATCATTCTGTTTTAAGAATTCTTCGATAATTTCTTCCTCTTCATCAGTAAATTCAAGTTCGTCCTTTTCCTTTACGATATTACCATTTAAATCATTTTCTACCTCATTGTTTCCTGCGTTTTCTGCTCTAGTATCTTCACAATATTTCCTACTTCTTGTAATCACAGCATTTACCTCTCTCGGGTTTCTTTCAGTATTACTTGGTAATCCTCCTGGAGGTCTACTGTTGTTACGTTCTCCTTCTCTACTCAAATGATCTTCCATATTCCTTAATGATGCTTCTATAGTTCTCATTCTCGTATCATGTCCACCCATAGACGTTTTCAACATAGTCATATCCTTAGAGACTGAACCAAAAAGCTGACGGACCTTTTCTATGCTATCAATCCTCACCGGCAGTGTACCGGGTCAAATTGTAGTGATAGAGTGATGAGTCGTGTGTCGATCCTCGTGGAAAACTTGGTAATTCACCGTGTGATTAAACACCGAGAAACTATTATTATCTCAATCTAAGTCGCAATTTTATCATCCAACCAAACTCTAAACTAACAAAGCATAAAACTAAAACTAAAGATATATATATAAGTATATAAATATATATATATATATCAATACATATATATATAGATATAAATATATATAGGTACCAAAACAATATCTAGGGGAGGGAGATAGATATTATAATTTAGAGACTAGCCAAGAATATGTTATTGAATCATTATATCTTTTTAGTGGAAATTAGATGTGCTCGATCATTATTTTAAGTTAAATCAATTATACGGAACGGTGCACTCCTAAACTAAACAATTCATCCTCACACGAGCATCTGAAATTGTCATATGTCCAATCATTTGTCCAAGGTCATCCTCAAGCATGGGTCACTCCCGTTTTGTCATTCGGCCAATTTTAAGGGATGTCAATTAAACAAACGAATTAAACGTAATAATCTCTCGAGTACATATTTCAATAAGAGTTTGTTTCTCCCGAAACAAATCTACCCCCGGTTTAGAAATCGGATTCCGTTGTCACGTTTTCACTCGGCCAATTTTACCCTCCGGTCTTTCTATTAACGAGTTCATAACCTAACTACGAGGTGTCAATTCATAATCGATTATGAATTCTTTCATATCAAGTAGCTAATTCAATACGAATATAGAAAGAGATTCATTATAACCGATTTTTATCCAATTTTAGTATAGTCATCATCCATTTCCCTAAAAAGATAATACTAATCCAATTTCATATCTTGGCTAGATACTAAGTTTAGCCTAACAACATAATAACTAAAATATAGATACTATAATTAATACATAAACATAAATACATTAGAAAAGTTACCAGGTTACAATTGAAGCATTCGAGTTGTATCATCCGGAAATAGCAACTCCTTGACATCAATGAGCCTTGATACATCCTCTAAGCATTATAACGAGACTTTATACTACGCATTATTCCGGCGTAATGCCGTTTACGGCTTTTATTTAACGAAAAACAACAAAACGAAACTATAGAGATATATAGAAGAGAGATATATGCATTGGTACACTTCAAAATGGTTGCAATTGAGGGGTATTTATAGAGTGTACCATAAGGCCGGCGCGTGCCGGACCACCACCGGCGCGTGCCGGCTACACAGTATATATTCCCTTGTCAGAGATTTGTGGGCCCAGTTTCAGAGATTTTTCTGCAATATTCGGCCTTCTCCGGCGCGTGCCGGACATACAACATATCTGATGTTCGTAAAAACCTATCTCGAGCTGTAGACCTCAGATTGACATGATTTGATATTCGTTGGAAAGCTCTTTTGAAGGCCTACAACTTTCATCAAGGACTTTTTCTCTGAAAATGCCTCTAAGTTAGATCAAATGTCCGTTGAAGATGAGTTACGGTAGAAACATTAAGGACGCTTGATCCGTTCAAAGTTGTTAGATTTTGGCATAATCTTTTATCCCACAAAAACTCATGATTTATACTTCAAAGTATGTCATATTTTGGAATCTCGGTACACATTTGATTCGCAACAAACTCAACGAAACACCAAACGTAAATCGACAAAAAACCATCATTTTTATCGTTTTTATAACTTATGCATCTAATTATAACTAACTATGATTTTTATAAGTTTTCGATGCATTTATATGAAATTATACTAAAATATCATAAATATAATAATAAAAAGTCTTATAATATGATCATATATTTTTCATACATCACAACTCCCCACTTAGCTTTTGATCGTCCTCGAGCAAAATAAGCGATAATATAATTCTTCTAGATTAAATTCCTAACTTAGTAACGTATGCTGTCAATATTATAATTATATTAATTTCATCTATCTAAGATATTAAAAAGATAAAAAAAATGTATATAACTTAATAAAATAATTATAAAATATTATTTAAATGAAATTTTTCATGAATTACTTTATAAGTATAAATAAAATATTTAGAACAACTTTTTAATCTCCACTGTATGATTTATCGGAATCAATGACTAAGTCAAGTAGTTGGCAAATTGGCTTGTAACGTTCAGGCTCAGGGTAGTTGGCTAATCGAAAAGGATAACAAAGGGAAATCAAAAGAGATAGAAGCAAGTCGTACGTACTTACACCTTCATCTTCTGATAAAAAATTTCTCAATTAGTAACACTCCTGACACTGTTTTCAATTTTCAACTTTAATAACTTCCAAAATATGGTTTTCTTTCTTTTTTTTTTTTTTTTTTTTTTTTTTTTACATAAACATAAATAATAAGAACTTAAGAACATAGGCATTGCTTTATCAAGATTGATCGGAGTAATACTCTTTCGATCGAAAATCACGAATCCGGTTTCCTTAAACTCGTGACAATTCTTGATAGTTTTGATTCGACTTTTTCTTTTTCATCAGATTTATAGCATATACCTTCATTCCCAGCAATAGGACATTTCGTGATAATACCCTAGCTGGACTACTATCATCAGGCAGCTTTATCTGATATTTTATTTTTGGGTTGTCGATCAAAAACAGAAAAGATACCTATAATACTCCCGTTTTGTCATTCGGCCAATTTTAAGGGATGTCAATTAAACAAACGAATTAAACGTAATAATCTCTCGAGTACATATTTCAATAAGAGTTTGTTTCTCCCGAAACAAATCTACCCCCGGTTTAGGAAATCGGATTCCGTTGTCACGTTTTCACTCGGCCAATTTTACCCTCCGGTCTTTCTATTAACGAGTTCATAACCTAACTACGAGGCGTCAATTCATAATCAGATTATGAATTCTTTCATATCAAGTAGCTAATTCAATACGAATATAGAAAGAGATTCATTATAACCGATTTTTATCCAATTTTAGTATAGTCATCATCCATTTCCCTAAAAAGATAATACTAATCCAATTTCATATCTTGGCTAGATACTAAGTTTAGCCTAACAACATAATAACTAAAATATAGATACTATAATTAATACATAAACATAAATACATTAGAAAAGTTACCAGGTTACAATTGAAGCATTCGAGTTGTATCATCCGGAAATAGCAACTCCTTGACATCAATGAGCCTTGATACATCCTCTAAGCATTATAACGAGACTTTATACTACAGCATTATTCCGGCGAGTGCCGTTTACGACTTTTATTTAACGAAAAACAACAAAACGAAACTATAGAGATATATAGAAGAGAGATATATGCATTGGTACACTTCAAAATGGTTGCAATTGAGGGGTATTTATAGAGTGTACCATAAGGCCGGCGCGTGCCGGACCACCACCGGCGCGTGCCGGCTACACAGTATATATTCCCTTGTCAGAGATTTGTGGGCCCAGTTTCAGAGATTTTTCTGCAATATTCGGCCTTCTCCGGCGCGTGCCGGACATACAACATATCTGATGTTCGTAAAAACCTATCTCGAGTTGTAGACCTCGGATTGACATGATTTGATATTCGTTGGAAAGCTCTTTGGAAGGCCTACAACTTTCATCAAGGACTTTTTCTCTGAAAATGCCTCTAAGTTAGATCAAATGTCCGTTGAAGATGAGTTACGGTAGAAACATTAAGGACGATTGATCCGTTCAAAGTTGTTAGATTTTGGCATAATCTTTTATCCCACAAAAACTCATGATTTATACTTCAAAGTATGTCATATTTTGGAATCTCGGTACACATTTGATTCGCAACAAACTCAACGAAACACCAAACGTAAATCGACAAAAAACCATCATTTTTATCGTTTTTATAACTTATGCATCTAATTATAACTAACTATGATTTTTATAAGTTTTCGATGCATTTATATGAAATTATACTAAAATATCATAAATATAATAATAAAAAGTCTTATAATATGATCATATATTTTTCATACATCGAGACCACCGGATGCTCAAACATTTAAGGAAGCATCGCTATCTAAGGAAAAAGGTAAGGAGAGCATAACTGCAAAACCTGAATTTATTGACCTTAAGTCTTTACCTTACCCACCTAGAGATCAAATTAAGAAGTTGAAAACGGATAAAAAGTATGCACGTTTCCTTGATACATTTCGTCACCTGAATGTCAATATTCCTGTCATAGAAGCACTAATCAATATGCCTACTTATGGCAAGTTTCTTAAAGATGGAGAAGAAAAGAGGTGGGTTTTATGGTGTAAAGAGGTGGGGGAGAAAAGGGGTGAGGGCGGCGCTGTTAAGAAAAAAATTGGGGAGAAGAAGAAGAAAAGAGAGAACCCGTAGGTTAAGTTCATTTAATTCCGGCGTGGACCGGTCTAGTCCGGTCTACGCCGGGTTATTAAAATCCATTTTTTTTTTATTTATTTTTTTATATATAAATATTTTTATAAAATCACAAAACCATTTAATGATAAAATAAATTACTACGATATTTTTTGTATGATAAATTCTAATTATATCATATAAACCATATATGATATAAAAATAAGTTTATCATAAAATTTTTATAAAATCTTTGAAAATAAAATTCAATCTATTCTACTCCTATCATTCTTAAATCTTCGAGATTTCTATAATAGCGGTCCATCAACCTAATTCCTAGGAATGATGCGTTTGAATTCTCTCTTTGTTGTCCATCGGGATTTTCGGATAACCACCTAGTCGTTCCCATCTTAATTACATTCAAACATTCATCCCGGGATTTGGTTGTGCTTTCCCCACATTTTCCACTTGTGTTCACTTTTTCCACGGATCCTACACCTTAGTAGGAATCTTGCCCTTCTCTTTATAGCACTTCTCGATTTCCCATTACAAAGATCTCTTTCTCTAATTTTACTTATTAGTTCTTTATTCAATTTAAAAACTAAGGTTTCTATTTTAAAGGCAACATCTTTATCTAAACCTAATTTTAAAAGTAGAATAAAAACTTCTATTCTATCTATAAAAGGCATTCCAGTTCTTTAATGTCTATCCGGTAAAAGACTAAATTACCTAAAATGTATTTTAAACGAAAAATAAGAAAGAGTGTACCGGAATCGGCTCGGTTGTGGTGATAGCAAAACGTTTCTTTTTAATCTGTTGGAGGGTCGCTCAGGTACATAACCTCTCTTGTTAGAGGTATCCCTTCTTCTTTTACAAATAACTTCACTCTGTGACCATTGGCTATAAAAGTTGTGAATCCATCAGTTAATTCTATAGCTCCTGACTTATAGATTTTTGTTACTTCATATGGACCTGTCCATCTTGATTTAAGCTTACCTGGAAACCACTTCAAACGTGAATTATATAAGAGTACTCGATCACCTACATGAAACTCACGAAGATAGATCCTCTTATCATGGAAAGATTTCGTGCGTTCCTTGTAGATTCGAGCATTTTCGTAAGCGTCGAGACGAAACTCATCCAGTTCTGTTAACTGAAGTAATCTATAATCACCAACGACTTTGGATCAAAATTTAGAAATTTAATAGCCCAAAAGGCTCGATGTTCTAATTCAACGGGGAGATGACAAGATTTACCAAAAACTAATTTATAGGGAGAACAACCAATTGGTGTTTTAAAGGTCGTTCTATATGCCCATAATGCATCATCTAGTCTTTCTGCCCAGTTTTTACGATTTGACTCTATAGTTTTTTCCACGATTCTTTTTATTTCTCTATTAGATACTTCTACCTGTCCACTAGTTTGTGGATGATATGGTGTACCAAGTTTATGTTTTACACCATACTTCTCAATTAATTTTGTAAATGGACGGTTACAAAAATGTGATCCTTGGTCACTAATTATAGCCCTAGGAGTGCCAAATCTCGTGAATATATTCTTTTTAAGGAATTTTAACACTACTCTAGAATCATTAGTGGGAAGAGCTTCGACTTCTACCCATTTGGATACATAATCGACCATCACTAAAATGAATTTCTTACCAAAAGATGGAGGAAAGGGGCCCATAAAATCAATACCCCAGACATCAAATAACTCACACTCCAAAATAGGTTGGAGAGGCATCTCGTGCTTCTTGGAAATATTTCCCCATTTCGGCATGATTCACAAACCCTTGCATAGTGGTGTGCATCTTTATATAGAGTAGGCCGGAAAATCCACTTTGCAAGACTTTGTAAGCGGTTTTCCACCCTCCATGGTGCCCTCCACCTCACGATCATGGCAAAATGATAGTACACTTAAAATCTCATCATTGGGTACACATTTTCTAATTATACCATCTCGAACATTTTCGAAAAAGATCGGCTTTTCCCAATAGTAAAATTTTAAATCATAAAAGAACTTCTTTTTACTCGTTGCCATGTCCAATGAGATGGAATATACTCACGAGGTAAAGTAGTTAACAATATTACTTGAACCATGGCGAGCTTTCTTTGGATAAATTACCGGCTTTAACCGAGTTGCATTCTTGGAGGAGCATCAACCATGAGGAGTTGTTCATCTGGAAATGAATCTTTGATCTCTTGTCTTCCTCCTTTTCTTTCTTCAAATTCCATACGACTCAAATGGTCTGCTACTACGTTTTCACTGCCCTTTTTATCTTTAATTTCAATGTCAAATTCTTGAAGTAGCAGAATCCATCTAAGAAGACGAGGCTTCGCATCTTTCTTCTTTAACAAATATTTTAATGCTGAATGATCAGTATAAACAATTACTTTGGAACCTATGAGATACGATCGAAATTTGTCTAATGCAAAGATTACAGCTAGCAGTTCCTTTTCAGTGGTGGCGTAATTAAGTTGGGCTGTGTTTAAGGTATGGGATGCATAGTAGATTGCCTTAAGTAATTTGTCATGGCGTTGACCTAGAACAGCTCCGACTGCCAGATCACTAGCATCACACATAAGTTCAAACGGTAAGTTCCAATCTGGTGCTATTAGAACTGGTGCAGTTACCAATCGTGCTTTCAAAGTTTCAAATGCTTCCATACATTTGTCATCAAACTTAAAAGGTACTTCTTTTTCAAGCAAATGACTGAGAGGTTTAGCTATGCGTGAAAAATCTGCAATAAATCTTCTATAAAAACCCGCATGTCCAAGAAATCCTCTCAGAGTTTTCAGGTTTACTGGCGGAGGTAACTTTTTAATTACTTCAACTTTGGCTTTATCTACCTCAATACCTTTTTCAGAAATTCGATGACCTAAAACAATACCATCTGATACCATGAGATGACATTTTTCCCAATTTAAAACTAGGTTTGTGTCTTCACAGCGTTTAAGCACGCGTTCTAAGTGTAGAAGACATTCTTCAAAAGAATCTCCAAAAACGCTGAAGTCATCCATAAAGATTTCCAAAAATTTTTCTACCATATCTGAAAATATTGCCATCATGCATCTTTGAAATGTAGCTGGTGCATTACATAATCCAAACGGCATTCTTTTATAGGCAAAAGTTCCATATGGACATGTGAAAGTCGTTTTTTCTCTATCTCCTGCTGCAATAAATATTTGTAAATAACCTGAATAACCATCCAAGAAACAATAAAATTTATGTCCACTTAATCGTTCTAACATCTGTACGATGAATGGAAGTGGATGATGGTCTTTCTTCGTATGCTCATTCGGTTTACGAAAATCGATGCACATTCGATATCCCGTGACTTCCCTTGTTGGAATCCATTCATGTTTATCATTTTCCTTTATCGTGAATCCGCCCTTTTTAGGCACTACTTGGGTAGGACTTACCCACTCACTGTCAGATATGGGAAAGATTATTCCCATTTCTAGTAACTTAATAACCTCTTTCTTGATTACTTGTTGCATATTTGGGTTGAGACGGCGTTGTGGTTGGATACATGGTTTAGCCTCTTCATTCAAGATGATCTTGTGTACACAAATCTCGGGACTTATTCCCCGAATATCCGCAATCGTCCATCCAAACGCTTTCTTATGTTGTCTTAACATTCTTAACAACCGATCTTCCCGTGACTTGGTCAATGATGATGAGACAATAACGGAAGCAAATTATCATTTTCAAGAAAGGCATATTTGAGATTTGAAGGGAGAGGTTTTAATTCCGGATTCTTTGGTGGCTCCTCTACCGAGGGTTTCAATATTGGGCCATCCAAATTCTAAATCTAAATAACGATGCCATGGACGTTTTTCAAAAGAACTTCCGGTGTCGAGATAAAAAATGATTTCTTTCTTTTCTTGGTCGTCTCCTTCATAGATAGATAAGGCTAAACATTCTTTGAGCTTATCTTCAAAATTTTGCGATTCAAATCATTCATATACATAGAAGATATGCTTTCTATGAATGAACATGATTCTAGTGATTTGTATGGATGTTTCATAGCCTTAAAGATATTAAAGGTGACTTCATCTTCATTGACTCTTAAAATTAATTCGCCTTTTTGAACATCAATAAGAGTTCTTCCCGTAGCTAGAAATGGTCGACCTAGAATAAGAGGTGCTGAAAATCCTTCTTCCATTTCCATGACTACAAAGTCAACTCGGAAAGTAAAACTTATCTATTTTAACCAATACATCTTCAATGACTCCTTTAGGACGTTTAATAGACCTATCTGCCATCTGGAGAGTCATCTCGGTGTTTTTAAGTTTTCCTATTCCGAGTTTCCTATAATCCTCAAAAGACATAAGATTAATGCTAGCTCCGAGATCACAGAGTACCTTTTTAAACAGGAAACCCCCAATCTCACATGGGATGGTAAAACTACCTGGGTCTTTTAGTTTAGGAGGAAGTTTGTGCTGTAATACTGCGGAACATTCTTCATTGAGGCAGATGTTCTCATATTCTTCTAAACGTTTTTTGTTCGAGAGAATATCTTTAAGAAACTTGCCATAAGTAGGCATATTGATTAGTGCTTCTATGACGGGAATATTGACATTCGGGTGACGAAATGTATCAAGGAAACGTGCATACTTTTTATCCGTTTTCAACTTCTTAATTTGATCTCTAGGTGGGTAAGGTAAAGACTTAAGGTCAATAAATTCGGGTTTTGCGCTTATGCTCTCCTTACCTTTTTCCTTAGATAGCGATGCTTCCTTAAATGTTTGAGCATCCGGTGGTCTCGATGTATGAAAAATATATGATCATATTATAAGACTTTTTATTATTATATTTATGATATTTTAGTATAATTTCATATAAATGCATCGAAAACTTATAAAAATCATAGTTAGTTATAATTAGATGCATAAGTTATAAAAACGATAAAAATGATGGTTTTTTGTCGATTTACGTTTGGTGTTTCGTTGAGTTTGTTGCGTAATCAAATGTGTACCGAGATTCCAAAATATGACATACTTTGAAGTATAAATCATGAGTTTTTGTGGGATAAAAGATTATGCCAAAATCTAACAACTTTGAACGGATCAACTCGTCCTTAATGTTTCTACCGTAACTCATCTTCAACGGACATTTGATCTAACTTAGAGGCATTTTCAGAGAAAAAGTCCTTGATGAAAGTTGTAGGCCTTCAAAAGAGCTTTCCAACGAATATCAAATCATGTCAATCCGAGGTCTACAGCTCGAGATAGGTTTTTACGAACATCGGATATGTTGTATGTCCGGCACGCGCCGGAGAAGGCCGAATATTGCGTAAAAATCTCTAACTCGGGCCCACAAATCTCGACAAGGGAATATATATCGTGTAGCCGGCACGCGCCGGTGGTGGTCCGGCACGCGCCGGCCTTATGGTACACTCTATAAATACCCCTCAATTGCAACCATTTTGAAGTGTACCAATGCATATATCTCTCTTCTATATATCTCTATAGTTTCGTTTTGTTGTTTTTCGTTAAATAAAAGCTGTAAACGGCACTCTGCCGGAATAATGCTGTAGTATAAAGTCTCGTTATAATGCTTAGAGGATGTATCAAGGCTCATTGATGTCAAGGAGTTGCTATTTCCGGATGATACAACTCTGAATGCTTCAATTGTAACCTGGTAACTTTTCTAATGTATTTATGTTTATGTATTAATTATAGTATCTATATTTTAGTTATTATGTTGTTAGGCTAAACTTAGTATCTAGCCAAGATATGAAATTGGATTAGTATTATCTTTTTAGGGAAATGGATGATGACTATACTAAAATTGGATAAAAATCGGTTATAATGAATCTCTTTCTATATTCGTATTGAATTAGCTACTTGATATGAAAGAATTCATAATCGATTATGAATTGACGCCTCGTAGTTAGGTTATGAACTCGTTAATAGAAAGACCGGAGGGTAAAATTGGCCGAGTGAAAACGTGACAACGGAATCCGATTTCCTAAACCGGGGGTAGATTTGTTTCGGGAGAAACAAACTCTTATTGAAATATGTACTCGAGAGATTATTACGTTTAATTCGTTTGTTTAATTGACATCCCTTAAAATTGGCCGAATGACAAAACGGGAGTGACCCATGCTTGAGGATGACCTTGGACAAATGATTGGACATATGACAATTTCAGATGCTCGTGTGAGGATGAATTGTTTAGTTTAGGAGTGCACCGTTCCGTATAATTGATTTAACTTAAAATAATGATCGAGCACATCTAATTTCCACTAAAAAGATATAATGATTCAATAACATATTCTTGGCTAGTCTCTAAATTATAATATCTATCTCCCTCCCTAGATATTGTTTTGGTACCTATATATATTTATATCTATATATATATGTATTGATATATATATATATTTATATACTTATATATATCTCGTTTTAGTTTTATGCTTTGTTAGTTTAGAGTTTGGTTGGATGATAAAATTGCGACTTAGATTGAGATAATAATAGTTTCTCGGTGTTTAATCACACGGTGAATTACCAAGTTTTCCCTGAGGATCGACACCTGACTCATCACTCTATCACTACAATTTGACCCGGTACACTGTCGGTGAGGATTGATAGCATAGAAAAGGTCCGTCAGCTTTTTGGCGCCGTTGCCGGGGAACGACGCTAATTCATTGTGTTCGAATGATTTCTACTTATATTAACTCAAAAGTCTCGAGGATAAGTCAACACTCTTCTTACCCCATTTCTATTTTCTTTTTCGTTGGTACTTACCTAATAAGTAAGTTACCAATCTTTACTTTTATCGATTTCAACTATTTTCGGTTTTCGTTAGTTGATGACCGAAAGAGTAAGGCCCCACTTACTCCTTATAAGCCCGACATAGATACTTACGAAAGGCGAGTTAAGAGCGAGAAAGGAAACAAGGTCATACCGGTCGTGGAAATCTGACGGAGAATCATCATCAAATCAAAATACGAAAATGGTCGAAAACGGTGATGAAACACACGAACAAGAGCTAGATCATGCTCAAGGGCATGGCCAAAATCTTAATCGGGATCTACCAATACCAAATAACCGAATAGAAATAATCAAAATCGGAACCGAACAATCGTAATAATAACCCACCAAATCCGAGACCTATTTGTGATCGGACCTTAAGAATAAACCGGACTAATAATCCAGTTCGTTTACCCAATGAAGGAGCAAATAATTTTGAAATAAAATCTCATCTTTTTGGTCTAATTGACGCAAGAGCCCAATTTCTAGGAGAGGATGATGAGGATCCACATCACCATCTCTATCTTTTCGAAGAATTGTGCAATACGACCAAAAGTCAAGGTGCTCATCGTGAATTAACAAGGATGTCTATGTTTCCTTTTTCTTTAAAAGGAAAAGCACGAGATTGGTTTATGTCACTCCCACATCATTCATTGACTAGTTGGGAGGAAATTCAAACCGAGTTTTTAAAGCAGTATTTTACTCCGGGTAGAAATTTGGAATTAAAGGTCGAAATTGCCAACTTTAGACAAGGATCTCGAAGAAACGCTTGGGAATGCGTGGGAGAGATTTAAAAAGTTGCTAAGATCTTGTCCCGATCATGGTTATTCCTTAGATATGCAAATCCAACTTTTACGTCGTAAATTAAGGAAAGATTCACGTGCGGATGTAGATCATGCATGTGGTGGTTCATTAATGATGAGTGAAGCCCAAATAGTTTACGATGCTATAGAAAAGATTTCCAAAAATAACGGAATGTGGGAAACCGGTTCTAGCACCGGGAAAGTAGCATTTGCGGAGAATGCACATCGAATACGGAAGTTCTAGCACACTTGGAGAATTTGAGTAGAAAGTTTGACAACCTACAGGCTAGTAGGACTGTAAAACCAGAAACTATCATACCAAATGACTACTCAAGTCATGATAATGTGTCATTAGGGATAGAAGAACCAGAAGGATACTCAAGGGAAGAGGTGAGTTTTTTACAACGGATAGGAATTTGAACAACGCGTATTCAAACTCCTTTAATGCTATTAGAAGAGAGCACCCAACTTTTAGATGGTCCGAAAACCCTAATAAGCCGGACAACCGCCATATCCAGCTTCGGTATAAGAATCCATATAGTAATCAAGTTCATCAAGGAAATACATCAAATCGAACCTACAATCGTTACCTAAATCTTATCCACAACATACTACTCAAACTATACCGGTCACCCAAAGTTCAACCCAACTTTGAAGGAGTTGATAAATGGGATAAATTAATGGAAAATATGATGGGTGTAGTATCTACTCAAGCTCGAATATGGAAACTATGATAACTTCTATAGGTTCGGTCTCTAAGGATATGACTATGTTGAAAACGTCTATGGGTGGACATGATACGAGAATGAGAACTATAGAAGCATCATTAAGGAATATGGAAGATCATTTGAGTAGAGAAGGAGAACGTAACAACAAGTAGACCTCCGGAGGATTACCAAGTAATACCGAAAGAAACCCGAGAGAGGTAAATGTGTGATTACAAGAAGTAGGAAATATTGTGAAGATACTAGAGCGAAAAACGCAGGAAACAATGAGGTAGAAAATGATTTAAATGGTAATATCGTAAAGGAAAAGGACGAACTTGAATTTACGATGAAGAGGAAGAAATTATCGAAGAATTCTTAAAACGAGAATGATGTTGAACCTGAAATTGAAGGTGAAGAATGGGTAAAAGTCCCTAGAATTCTGAAAGATCCTATGGATAAGGACCTGAGAACCCTATTTAAGGAACATGTCAGAGAAAATCAGGGAGAAAAACAGGAAGATTTAAAAGTAACTGAGAAGGATAAAGTTGATACAGGGGATGTTTTAAAGGAAAAATCTCAAGATAATGAAACTTGGCGATCAAGTAATGCTCAAAGATTCAAGGAGAAAGGAAAAGAGAAAATGACTTCAGAACCAAAGGTTATAGATTTAGAATCTTTGCCTTATCCACCGAAAGATCAAATTAAAAAGATAAAAACTGATAAGAAATATGCTCGTTTCCTTGACACTTTTCGTCATATTCATGTCAATATCCCTGTTATAGAAGCTTTAGTCAACATGCCTGCCTATGGAAAGTTTCTTAAAGATATCCTATCTAATAAAAAGCGATTAGAAGAATATGAGAATATATGCCTTAATGAAGAATGTTCGCAATACTTCGGCATCGACTACCTCCTAAACTTAAAGATCCCGGTAGTTTCACTATCCCATGTGAAATTGGAGGATTTCGTTTAAGAAAGTATTGTGTGATCTAGGAGCAAGTATCAATCTCATGTCTTATGAGGATTATAAGAAACTAGGAATAGGAGAGCTTACGAATACCGAAATGACCCTTCGGATGGCGAGATAGATCAATTAAACATCCTAAGGGAATAATCGAGGACGTGTTGGTTAAAATTGATAAATTTTACTTCCCGAGTGGACTTTGTAATAATGGAAATGGAAGAAGGATATTCGGCGCCAATTATTCTAGGTCGACCATTTCTAGCTACGGGAAGAACTTTGATAGATGTTCAAAAAGGTGAACTAATACGAGAGTTAATGAGGATAAAGTTTCATTCAATATCTTCAAAGCTATAAACCATCCATATAAAGAACCGAGAATCATGTTCTTTTATAGATGAATATTCTACTATGTGGGATGCCAAATTTAAAGATTATGAAAATAAATTAGAAGAATGTTTGGCATTTTCTATCTATAAAGAAGATGAAAATGATACCGAAATGAAAGAAGTAATCCTTTATTTAGATAAAGGAGGGTTTGTTAAACATCCATGGCATCAAAATTTGAAATTGGAAATGGAAGGACCGAGTTTAAAACCATCGGTAGAAGATCCACCAAGGAATGCGGAGTTGAAACCACTTCCTTCGAATTTGAAATATGCTTTTCTTGAAAATGATAATCTGTTACCTATTATCATTTCATCAACCTTAACAAAAGAACAAGAGGATCAATTACTAAGAATGTTAAGAGAACATAAGAAAGCTTTTGGATGGACAATATCAAAGGTATTAGCCCTGAGATTTGTGTTCACAAGATTATTTTGAATGAAGAAGCTAAACCTTGTATTCAGCCACAACGCCGCCTCAACCCAAATTTGCAAACAATCGTTAAGAAAGAGGTCATTAAGCTATTAGAAATGGGAATAATCTTTCCCATATCAGATAGTGAATGGGTAAGTCCAACTCAAGTAGTTCCAAAGAAAGGAGGTTTCACGGTAAAAGAAAATGATAAAAATGAATGGATTCCGACAAGGGAAATTACGGGATATCGAATGTGTATTGACTTTCGGAAATCGAATGATCATACTAAAAAGATCATCATCCACTTCCATTCATCGTGCGGATGTTGGAAAGATTGAGTGGACATAAGTATTACTTGCTTTTTAGATGGTTATTCGGGTTATTTACGATATTCATTGCGGCGGGAGATAGAGAAAAAACTACTTTCACTTGTCCCTATGGAACTTTTGCTTATAAAAGAATGCCGTTTGGATTATGTAATGCACCCGCTACATTTCGGCGATGTATGATGGCAATATTTTCGATATGGTCGAGAAATTCTTAGAAATTTTTATGGATGACTTTAGTGTTTATGGAGATTCTTTTGATAAATGCTTATCACACTTAGAACGTGTTTTACAACGCTGTGAAGATACCAACTTGATTCTAAACTCGGGAAAAATGTCATTTGATGGTATCGAAGGAATTGTACTAGGTCATAGAATCTCTGAAGCGAGGAATTGAAGTTGATAAAGCTAAAGTCGAAGTAATTGAAAAATTACCTCCACCAATTAATTTGAAAACGTTAAGAGGATTTCTTGGACATGCGGGATTTTATAGAAGGTTTATTGCGTATTTCTCAAAAATAGCAAAACCCCGAGTCATTTGCTAGAAAAAGAAGTACCTTTTAACTTTGATGATAAATGTATGGAAGCCTTTAAGACCCTAAAAGCGAAATTAACTACGCACCGGTACTAGTAGCACCGCATTGGGATTTGCCGTTTGAAATTATGTGTGATGCAAGTGATTTAGGCCGTAGGAGCTGTTTTAGGTCAACGGTATAACAAAATTCTCAAAGCTATCTACTATGCTTCTCACACATTAAACGCAACGGCTTAATTATGCAACTACGAGAAAGAACGTTGGTCGTAATATTTGCCTTAGATAAGTTTCGATCATATATTGTTGGTTCTAAGGTAATAATCTACACGGACCATTCGGCTACGAAGTATCTTTTAAGTAAGAAAGATGCCAAACCGCGTCTTCTTAGGTGGATTCTCGTTACTTCGGAATTCGATATTGAAATTAAGGATAAAAAAGGAAGTGAAAATGTAGTAGCGGATCATCTAAGCGGGATGGATAATGATGAAGGAAAAGGAAAAGAAATTCGGGATTCGTTTCCGGATGAGAAACTGTTTAAGATAGATACTCCTTCAACCATGCGATTATTAAAAACTAGAATACCATCAAAGGAAGATTCGCCATGGTTTGGGGATATTGTTAACTACATTACTCGTAAGTACATCCCACCTCATTGGACTTGGCAACAGAAAAAGAAGTTCTTTTACGACTTAAAGTTTTATTATTGGGATGAACCGGATCTTTTCCGAAGATGCTCAGATGGAATAATTAGGAAATGTATTCATGATAATGAAATTTTAAGTGTATTATCATTTTGTCATGATCGTGAGGCAGGAGGTCATCATGGAGGATGGAAAACTGCTTTCAAAGTTTTACAATGTGGTTTCTATTGGCCTACACTATATAGAGATGCATATAAATATGCAAAATCTTGTGAATCATGTCAAAAATGGGGAAATATATCGAAAAAACATGAAATGCCTATGCAACCGATTTTAGAATGTGAGCTATTTGATGTATGGGGCATAGATTTCATGGGACCTTTCCCTATATCTTTTGGAAAAAGATTTATTCTAGTAATGGTTGATTATGTTTCTAAATGGGTAGAAGCCGAAGATCTCCCTACTAATGATACCGAGTAGTGCTAAGGTTCCTTAAAAAGAATATATTCACACGCTATGGCATTCCGAGGGCTATCATTAGTGATAGAGGTTCACATTTTTGTAACCGACCATTTACTAAGGTAATTGAGAAATATGGTGTAACTCATAAACTTGGAACACCCTATCATCCACAAACTAGTGGACGGTAGAGGTGTCTAATAGAGAAATTAAAAGAATCGTGGAGAAGACGGTGGACTCGAATCGTAAAAGCTGGCGAGAAAGACTTGATGATGCATTATGGGCATACGAACGGCCTTTAAAACACCGATTGGTCATTCTCCTTACAAATTAGTATTTGGAAAATCTTGTCATCTCCCTGTTGAATTAGAACACCGAGCTTTATGGGCTATTAAATTTCTAAACTTTGATCCTAAAGTCGTCGGTGATCATAGATTACTTCGATTAACGAACTAGAAGAATTTCGACTCGATTCTTATGAAAATGCTCGAATCTACAAGGAACGCACGAAAGCTTTTCACGATAAGAGAATCTATAGTCGTGAGTTCCATGTAGGTGATCGAGTACTTTTATATAATTCACGTTTGAAGTTGTTTCCGGAAAGCTTAAATCTAGATGGACGAGTCCATATGACGTAACAAAAATCTATAAGTCCGGAGTCGTTGAACTAACGATGGAAAAACAACTTTTATAGCCAATGGACACGGGGTGAAATTGTTCGTGGAAACGAAGGGATACCTCAACCGGAAGAAGTATTATTACTCATCGACCCTCCAACGAATTGAGGAAGCGAAATTTTAAACTCGGTCGATTACGGGTACTATCTTTCTAATTTCACCTTTTAATATGCATTTTAAAGTAGTTTCGTCTTTTACCGGATAGACGTAAAAGAACCGGATGCCTTTCATAGATAGAATAAGAGTTTTTATTTTACTTTTAAGATTAGGTCTAAATAAGGATGTCGCGTTTAAGATAGAAGCCTTAGTTTCTAAATTAAATAAGGAATTGCTAATCGAAGTCGAGAGAAAGAGAACTTTGTAATGGAAATTCAAGGAGTGCAATAAAAAGAAGAGCAAGGTTTTTAATGAAGTGTAGAATCTGTGGAAAAATGGAACATGTTTGGACGAAGGTGGAAGAAATACAACCATATCCCGGGATGAGTGTTTGAATGTTATTAAGAAGGGAACGATTAGGTGGTTATCCGAAAATCCCGAGGGAATACAAAGAGATAATTCAAACGCATCACTCCTGGGAGAAAGGTTAAGGGACCGTTATGATAACAATCTTGAGAATCTGAGATTGAGGGAGTTAGCAAAAAATCCTAAGAATTTCAGTGTGTGTTTTAATTTTTCAAATTTTAATTAAATTTCGTATTTTTTAAAGTTATTTTTCTAAACTTAAAAAGAAAAATATTTTTATGAAAAATTTATAATAAACCTATTTTATCATATAAAGTAGGTGTATTATATCAAAAAAATATGTGATTTCAATATTATATTAGTTTTTATATTTTATCAAGTTTTATATAGAAAAATAGTATTGAACTTAGATTATATAACATAAATCATAGGATTAACATCAAATGATTTTTATGTGATATAATTAGAGCTCATTACACAAAAAATGACAAAAATTCCGATTTTTGGGGGCCATGTGACCGGCACGCGCCGGTACACTACCGGCACGCGCCGGTGTGTACACACTTAACCCTAAAAAATGCGCCCCTTTCCTCATTTCTCACACCCTCATTTCGAATTGAAGAACGACCCGAATTCTCCCTCTCTTCTCCTCAAAAATCAACAATTTTCCATCAATTTTCTTCACTCAAACATCACATAAGTGTTAATCTCTCTTCCTCTCTTCAACTTAATCATAAAGGAAGATACCCATTGGAAAAAATTGAAGCTTGGCAAGCTCAAGGCTCTCTTTTCTCTCATTCCGGCGACCCCCATTAATTCCGGCGACCTAAGCTTTTCATTCTAGCTTCTTAAGGTAATAATATATATATATTTCAAATTTTAGTTAAATTTACGAAATTATTTTGAATTTATTTTGATTTTATAGCCTAAGTAATTGTTTGTTCTTGTTGTTGGTGTTGTTTGTTTGTGTTGTTGTTTTGTCATACCACTATCGTAGATGGCGTCATCATCTAGAAGTAATCCTAAGAGGAAAAAGACTGAAGTACCAATCGTAGTACCGGTAGTTCAAACTAGACCTTTAACTAAAAGGGAGAAAAGTTTAACCTTTGAGAAAACCGCTAGTGCAGAAGCTAAGCGGGCACATGATGAGTACTTTAGTAAAAGTAAGGTTTGGTTAGAACGAGGGATTGATTTTTCGAAGATTGGGAAAGAAGTGAAAGAAATTTTCAAGGATAGAGGATGGTTGGATGTAGCTATGGATAGGAAAGATAAGATTAACGTTTCTATGGTATCAGAGTTTTATTCAGTATTATCTACTTATGATGCTGATACGGTTGAGGAGATGACCTATATCCCTCTAAGAAGTGTTAATGTTACTTTTTACCCCGCTATGATTAATGTATTCTATGGCTTAACGATATACCGAAGAGGAGGATTATCATAATGTATGGGGTTTAGAACATCCTATGGCTCTACAAACCAAAGCTTATGAAGCCCAACAAGCCTTTGACCCCACTGCTGAATGGATAGAAAATAGGTTTGCTTATGGGAATTGTATTAGGGACATACGGGCAATAAAACAGTTCTTAGGCCATAATGTATGTCCTTCCACACATGTTTGTGCATTTGGTCGAGAGGAAGTGGTTATTGCTTGGGCCATGGTTAATGATATTCCTATAAATCTGGGGAAATTGATCTTTTCTAAGGCTTGTGAGTTTGCAAGGACTCGTTATCGAGGGGGACGTCTCCCGTTCCCTAGTCTCATTTCTGCCTTATGTGAGCTTGCAGAAGTCCCTGTCTTACCCTCGGATAGAACTGTGTCTCCCTACATTCCTCCCATTGGTCTTAAGCTGAGAGCCTTACCTAATGGAGTAATAAATTACAATAATCCTAATCGTCAGCAACAACAACCTCCACCTCCTATTCACACTCAAGTACCTAGACCACCTGACGGTCACATCGGCCACGGCGAGCCAAGTTGAGGCTATGTTTCGGCATTTAGTTCAAGCTCGGGCTAGAACGATGCTAATATAGCTTTAGCTTTGTGAGAAGAATAGATATTGGGCCGAGGACATTAGAGTTGGTCGAGAGAGGATTTCGGGATGCTATGAGTGAGTTTGATCCTAGATTTGCTTTGAGATATCTGCTAGACACCCCTATAGTCGGCGACCCATATACTATGCCGATTGGATTCGCCGATTTCGCCACCTATTATTTATCGGGACTATACGCCGTCATCCATAGGACGGGGTGGTATGTTTACGGGTACACCGGGGACATCCTTGGGCATGGGAGGAGTGACTTCGTAGCGGATGTGACGGCGGGATTTGGTTCATTTGGTCTTCGGGGATCGGTTTCTATGTCGACGATGAGGACCGAGACATCATTTCGAACTTCGTATCGGATCCACGGCGGTTCGGTTATGGTATTCATACGACACGGTCGCAAGGAGCTGATTTTACTTCGTTACTATCTACATTTGGATCATCGTCATCGCGATACGACCTTACGGTGACATTGATCTTAACTATGATGAGGACGAGTGATTTATTTTCTTTGTTGTATAACTATCTACTTTTTGGTTTGACTTAGTTTTTGTTATGTTTGTTTTGTACGTTAAACGTTTGATGCACTCTCGGGGTAGTGCACGTTGTTACGTTGTTATCTTTTTCGTAGTTTTCGGATGTTTTTAGATCTTTTCCCCACGTTTTAGAAATATGCGAATCTATTGTCGAGAAAATAAATCCTGGATCAAGCTAGAAATTGAAATATCTCGACCGAGCACTATTTGGTCACGGGGATCTTCTCGGGATATTTCCATTTCGGTCAAGCTTTGTCTATAAAAGGAAACGGATGCGGCATTCCTAAAATGCTCATTCCCTTCCTTTGCCTTTAAATTCTCTTGCTATAAAAAGTTTAAAATGTCCGATCGTTCGTCCGTAAACGTTATTCACCTCCACATACACCAAATTCTCGTCATTCCAAATCCATTTTTTCATCAAATCCCTTACGAGCCTATGTATGCTTCGGTTCACAACCCTTATATAAGTAATTTCAATCAATCACCGGTATTGATTGAGAGAGGTTTAAATTTCGAAAGGTTGACAATGGGCATTTACGAGGATGGATATAGATGGGTGGGACTATTTTTGTCGTATGCCGAGAGGTAGGATTAACGTTACGTAGTAAGAGAATTCTATTCGGTACTTTCGAAGCTCATACTTGTGTCGTTAACACGATCTGTTACGATGAGAGGAGTTGTTGTTCCTTTCACCTCCACCAACATAAATCAAATTTTCTTGATTCCACCAGGTCCAAACTTCACCCGGTCATTTTGAGTACCAATGGAGATTGGATACCGCGACGGTTTTATTACAAAATATTCGGAAGCTTGTCCACTCTTGTTCTACAATTATGATATTGATCAAAATGTCTCTACGATCGCTTTGCTTCCCCATCTTAGAACGTGGAAGCGATTCATCAATTCACGTGTTTATCCAACTCGTTAATTTCTCGGAAGTTAGTGATGATGAATTGATGCTTCTTTATGCGATTACTACTTTGAGTTGTTATAGATTGGGGAGTCTTGATTCGAAATCGGTTGTGAGTTTTGCGTTCGGGAGAAGACCGAATTATCATCCTTTACCATTTGGATTGTTGATTTCTAGGTTATGTGTTCGTTTGGCAAGGGTTCCGGAAAGAGCGACGGATGAATATTTTCCGGCTCGTATTCCTCGTATTGGGCTTTTACCAGTCGATATTCCGGGAGGATCGTCAAGTGGTGAAAATTAGATAACTATGTTGGTAGAAAAGAAGGAATAAAAAATAATAAGAGTAGTACGGTACGTTAGTATAAGTCACAATAAAATAACTTAGTTTAAAAAATTAGTTTAAATTAGTTTATGGTTTTCTAGTTTAACACTCCTAGTAGTTTTAAGTTGTGTTTTAGTATTGTAATATATTTGCATGTTTTTAATTTATGTTTTTAAATGTTTTTCTTTTATATTATATAAACGCTCGTCTATTTGACACCTAAAATAATCTAACCATGATAGAATTCATTTTATTTTCTAATCCAAATTTTTACTACTCATTAGCCATCGGGACGATGCCAATTCGTAAGTGGGGAGTAGAGATTGGTTAGTAAATAAATTGAATTTAATACATCAAATACTTACACACTTAGTTTAATAAGCAATAATATATAATTATTTGATAAAAATGATATATTTGGATAGAATAAATTTTTAATTAAGTAAAGTAATCTTGATATATTATTCTTATATTAATTATGTTTATCTTAGATTTTTAATAAGATTTTAAGTATATATATCTTGATAAATATTATGAAATATTTTTTTATGAAATTAGACAAAAGTTACTTATAATTATAATGAAATTTTAGAATAATTTTCTTTTCAAGACAAAGTATGAAATTGGAATCGGATTAGGGATGATGAGATTTTTGGCATAACTTTGATAAACCGAGCCAAATAAGCCTACCCGAACATAATTTCCAATTTTTGTCCCCACCTCAGCCTTGTAGAGTGATCAAGACCTCACTCGAAATAGCCATTATTATTAACTAGAAATTACTAACCTAACTTAATAATGGTCTACATTTCTTTGAAAATCCCGCAAGTTTAGTATGTATTTATGGATAGCGGTGACAACATCGAAATTTGGTATATCTTTGAGATTGAAATGAATGTTATTCGGAAGGCGAGTTTATTATCAAATATGGTTATTCTCGAAAAAAAAAAAAAAAAAAATCTAAGAACGAGTATTATAGGTATCTTTTCTCGTTTTTGATCGACAACCCAAAAATAAAATATCGAGATAAAGTTTGCCGATGATAGTAGTCCGGTAGGGTATTATCACGAAATGTCCTATTGCTTTGGGAATGAAGGTATATGCTATAAATCTGATGAAAAAGAAAAAGTCGAATCAAAACTATCAAGAATTGTCACGAGTTTAAGGAAACCGGATTCGTGATTTTCGATCGAAAGAGTATTACTCCGATCAATCTTGATAAAGCAATGCCTATGTTCTTAAGTTCTTATTATTTATGTTTATGTAAAAAAAATAAAAAAAAAAAAAAAAAGAAAAAAAAAAGAGAAAACCCTATTTTGGAAGTTAAAAATTGAAAACAGTGTCAGGAGTGTTACTAATTGAGAAATTTTTTATCAGAAGATGAAGGTGTAAGTACGTACGACTTGCTTCTATCTCTTTTGATTTCCCTTTGTTATCCTTTTCGATTAGCCAACTACCCTGAGCCTGAACGTTACAAGCCAATTTGCCAACTACTTGACTTAGTCATTGATTCCGATAAATCATACAGTGGAGATTAAAAAGTTGTTCTAAATATTTTATTTATACTTATAAAGTAATTCATGAAAAATTTCATTTAAATAATATTTTATAATTATTTTATTAAGTTATATACATTTTTTTATCTTTTTAATATCTTAGATAGATGAAATTAATATAATTATAATATTGACAACGGCATACGTTACTAAGTTAGGAATTTAATCTAGAAGAATTATATTATCGCTTATTTTGCTCGAGGACGATCAAAAGCTAAGTGGGGAGTTGTGATGTATGAAAAATATATGATCATATTATAAGACTTTTTATTATTATATTTATGATATTTTAGTATAATTTCATATAAATGCATCGAAAACTTATAAAAATCATAGTTAGTTATAATTAGATGCATAAGTTATAAAAACGATAAAAATGATGGTTTTTTGTCGATTTACGTTTGGTGTTTCGTTGAGTTTGTTGCGGAATCAAATGTGTACCGAGATTCCAAAATATGACATACTTTGAAGTATAAATCATGAGTTTTTGTGGGATAAAAGATTATGCCAAAATCTAACAACTTTGAACGGATCAACCGTCCTTAATGTTTCTACCGTAACTCATCTTCAACGGACATTTGATCTAACTTAGAGGCATTTTCAGAGAAAAAGTCCTTGATGAAAGTTGTAGGCCTTCAAAAGAGCTTTCCAACGAATATCAAATCATGTCAATCTGAGGTCTACAGCTCGAGATAGGTTTTTACGAACATCAGATATGTTGTATGTCCGGCACGCGCCGGAGAAGGCCGAATATTGCAGAAAAATCTCTGAAACTGGGCCCACAAATCTCTGACAAGGGAATATATACTGTGTAGCCGGCACGCGCCGGTGGTGGTCCGGCACGCGCCGGCCTTATGGTACACTCTATAAATACCCCTCAATTGCAACCATTTTGAAGTGTACCAATGCATATATCTCTCTTCTATATATCTCTATAGTTTCGTTTTGTTGTTTTTCGTTAAATAAAAGCTGTAAACGGCACTCTGCCGGAATAATGCTGTAGTATAAAGTCTCGTTATAATGCTTAGAGGATGTATCAAGGCTCATTGATGTCAAGGAGTTGCTATTTCCGGATGATACAACTCTGAATGCTTCAATTGTAACCTGGTAACTTTTCTAATGTATTTATGTTTATGTATTAATTATAGTATCTATATTTTAGTTATTATGTTGTTAGGCTAAACTTAGTATCTAGCCAAGATATGAAATTGGATTAGTATTATCTTTTTAGGGAAATGGATGATGACTATACTAAAATTGGATAAAAATCGGTTATAATGAATCTCTTTCTATATTCGTATTGAATTAGCTACTTGATATGAAAGAATTCATAATCGATTATGAATTGACGCCTCGTAGTTAGGTTATGAACTCGTTAATAGAAAGACCGGAGGGTAAAATTGGCCGAGTGAAAACGTGACAACGGAATCCGATTTCCTAAACCGGGGGTAGATTTGTTTCGGGAGAAACAAACTCTTATTGAAATATGTACTCGAGAGATTATTACGTTTAATTCGTTTGTTTAATTGACATCCCTTAAAATTGGCCGAATGACAAAACGGGAGTGACCCATGCTTGAGGATGACCTTGGACAAATGATTGGACATATGACAATTTCAGATGCTCGTGTGAGGATGAATTGTTTAGTTTAGGAGTGCACCGTTCCGTATAATTGATTTAACTTAAAATAATGATCGAGCACATCTAATTTCCACTAAAAAGATATAATGATTCAATAACATATTCTTGGCTAGTCTCTAAAATTATAATATCTATCTCCCTCCCTAGATATTGTTTTGGTACCTATATATATTTATATCTATATATATATGTATTGATATATATATATATATTATATACTTATATATATCTGTTTTAGTTTTATGCTTTGTTAGTTTAGAGTTTGGTTGGATGATAAAATTGCGACTTAGATTGAGATAATAATAGTTTCTCGGTGTTTAATCACACGGTGAATTACCAAGTTTTCCCTGAGGATCGACACCTGACTCATCACTCTATCACTACAATTTGACCCGGTACACTGCCGGTGAGGATTGATAGCATAGAAAAGGTCCGTCGGTCTCCATGTGTCATGATCTTGTACTATCTTCTTTGAAATTTGTTCAAAATCCTTCTTTACTTGTTCTGTTGGGGTATTGCTACTCCTTACTTGGTCTGTGCTATCAGTAACTTCGTCTTTTCTAACATGTTCATTGAATAAGGTCCGTAGATCGCTAGCCCTTGGATTTTTCAGTATTCTTGGGACTTTGATCCATTCTTCCTCTTTCATTTCAGTTTCAATATGATCATTATGACTTAAGAATTTGTCAATTATTTCTTCTTCTTCTTTACTGAATTCTGGTTCGTCCTTGCTTTTCAAGTCCTTTTCGAATTTATCATCCAAATCATCTTCTACTTCATTATTTCCTGAGTTTTCTACTCCGTTACTTCCAAATATCCTTCGCGCGGGTAATAACAACATTCACCTCTCTAGGGTTTCTTTCGGTATTACTAGGTAATCCTCCCGGAGGTCTCTTTTTTTTTCGTTCTCCTTCTCTACTCAAGTGATCTTCCATATTACGCACTGATGCCTCTATAGTTCTCATTCTCGTGTCATGCCCACTCATGGATGTTTTCAAAGTACTCATATCCTTAGTGACAGTTCCTATAGAAGTTATCATGGTTTCCATATTCTGAGCTTGGGTAGACATCACACCCATCATGTTTTCCATTAATTTTTCCCACTTGTCAACTCCTTCTACGGGCCGAGTTGAACTTTGAGTAATGCTTGGTATACTTTGTGTGGTGTGTTGTGGGTATAATCAGGGTGGTGATTGCTTTGGGTTTGACTTGATGAATTTCCCTGGTAACTTTGGTTTTGAGTATTGTATGAGCTTTTGTATTGAGTAGGATAGGGTGGTTGTCCTTGCTTACTTGGGTTTTCACCCAACGAAAGGTAGGATGGTCTCTTTTAATGGCATTGAATGAGTTTGAATAAGCATTATTCAAATTCCTATCTTGTTGCGTAAAAACTCACTTCTTCCCTAGAATATTCTTCGGATTCTTCTATTCCGTTATCATTATTCGAATATTCGGTTGATAATTTTCCTTCGAGCCGAATTCTTGTTTCCTTGTAAGCCATCAAACTTTCTACTAAGATTTTCCGGATGTGCTAAAACTTCGAGTTTGATGTAGATTCACTTACAAATGCTACTTTTCTCGTACTTGGAACCCGTTTCCCACATTCGGTTATTCTTAGAAATTTTCTCAATTGCATCATAAACAACTTGTGCTTCACTCATCATCAAAGAGCCTCCACATGCATGATCAACATCAGCACGTGAGTCCTTTCTCAATTTACGACAAAAAAGTTGGATTTGCATGTCAAGAGAGTAACCATGATCGGGACAAGCTCTTAACAACTTTTTAAATCTTTCCCACGCATTTCCAAGTGTTTCCTCGGATCCTTGTCTAAAATTAGCAATTTCGACCTTCAATTCCAAATTCCTACCTGGCGTGAAATATTGTTTTAGAAACTCAGTTTGAATGTCCTGCCAACTTGTCAACGAATGATGTGGGAGTGACATAAACCAGTCTCTAGCTCTTCCTTTTAATGAAAAAGGAAACATTGACATCCTTGTCAATTCACGATGAGCACCTTGGCTCTTGGCAGTGTTGCACAATTCTTCAAAAAGATATAGGTGATGATGCGGATCTTCGTCATCTTCACCAAGAAATTGGGCTCTTGTGTCAATCAAACCAAAAAGATGGGATTTAATTTCAAAGTTATTTGCTCCTTCATTAGGTAGACGAATTGGATTGTTAGTTTCATTTCTTCTCAAAGTCGATCACAAATCGGTCTTGGGTTTGGTGGGTTATTATTATGATGATTATTCGATTTCGGTTTTGGTTATTCCGATTATTGGGATTACGGTTATTGAGATGTGGTGGTGGTGGTGGAAGATTTTGTAACGGTGGATTAAGATTATTGAGGTTTTGTCCATGTCCTTGGGCATGAACAAGCCCTTGTTCGAGTGGTGTTTCTTCACCGGCTTCGGCCATTCCCGTACCTCGAGTTGATGATTCCTGGGGAGATACACCTCCAAGATGTCCTTGGCTTGGTTTGGCCACGTCTATTTTCTTCTCTTAATTGTCTTTCGTAAGTATTTATATCTGGTTTATAAGGAGTAAGTGGTGCCTTACCGCTTCGGGTCATCAACTACAAAAATAGAAAACAACACTAAAACAGTAAAAGTGGCTACTTACCAATAAGGTAAGTACCAAAACAAAAGTAGAAATAAGATTAAGAAAAGTGTTGACTTATTCTCAAGAGTTTTGAGCTAATATAAGTAGTAACCATAGACATAATAAATTAAAGTTACTTATTCCCCGGCAACGGCGCCAAAAACTTGATCGGCTAAAACTGGGTGTCCAATCTTACCGGCAGTGTACCGGGTCTAATTGTAGTGTAGTCTGGTGAATCAAGTGTCGAATCCTCAGGGAAAAGAAAATGTAATTTAAAATGTGGTTAAACACCAATTAGCTATTATTATCTTGATCTAAGTCGCAATTCTTTTTAATTTAGAGCTATTCAAATGATAAATAATTAGATATTTATATAGATATAGATACCAATATAATAGATAGTTAATAAGAACTAACCAAGACAATGTTATTGAATTATGATCTCTTTTAGTTTTAATTGATGTGACCAATCTTCTTGTTGAAGTGTAATTGATTATGTGAAACGGTATACTCCTCAGCTAACAAATTCCCCTCATACGAGTGCACGAATTCATTCTATGCCTCCTCCTTGGTAAAACCGTAATTAAACCTAATGATTTGACATGATAATCTCTCGAGTATAAATATTCTATCCCCGGATAAGAAAGAGGGTTCCGTTTGTCAGACGGCCAATTTTACCTTCCGGTCTTTCTACCCTTTTCTCATACCCTAACGTCTCTGGTCAGTTCATGATTAGGTTATGGTTCGTCCATACTTGGTTAATTACGTCAATACAGACTATCAATTAGTTCAAGTAGAAAGAGATTCATCAAATTCAATATTTTAATCATATTTTAACTTAGTCATCATCCATTTCCCTAAAAGAGAAACATTTTTCAATTACATGTCTTGGCTAGTTGTATAATTAGCCTACATACATTATTACTAGTAGATAAAATTGTAAAAAAAAAAACAAACAAACATAATAACAGCAGAATATTACCAATTATAATTGTTGAAGGGAGGCTTCGTCCTCTGAATGTCACAACAGTGATAAATTCAACAATCTTCAATAATTATTCTAACTATTACAACATTATTACTACTACTTTTTAGGCATAATGCCTACTGAAATAATATTTACAGAGAGTAGATAAGATAGGGATATATATATATATTGGTATATCTTTTTCATACCTCATAAATGAGGTATTTATAGGCGAAATCTCCGGTCCGGCGTGCGCGAAACCGATCCGGCGTGGACCGGATTAACCGATTTCGAATATCATGTGTCGACGCACATGGGGTAACATGGGGTAATTATCACATAATCCGGCGTGGACCGGTTTCTTCCGGTCCGCGCCGGGTTTATCTGCCACTTGATGATCCTTTGTATGATTTGATTCCGATTCTTCTACTTTGTATCACATAATACCCGTATAACAACAACAAAAAACGACAAAAACACAGGTAAATCTGACAACAAAAGTTATAATTTGTATTATGTTATTTATTTGTATTTATTAGATTTTTATATATTATTTTACTATCATTTAATATTTTTTAGATAAAATTAATCAATAATATGTATAAAATGTGATAACATTTCGTCATAAATTTAACATATATCACATATTCAGAAGCCATTTCCTCTCGTGATGCTGTTTTTTTTGGAAAGAATCCATCAACGATAAAATGAGTTCTATCATGTCAAATCAAACATGGAAATTGGTTGATTTGCCAATTGGTTCTAAATGGATTTTCAAAAGAAGTTGAACGCAGATGGTTCAATTAATAAATATAAAGCTCGCCTAGTAGCGAAAGGTTTCAAACAACGTCATGGAGTAGATTATTTTGATACATACGCTCATGTGGCTAGAATTTCATCTATCCGTGTGTTGTTGTCTCTTGCATCCATTCACAATTTAGTTGTTCATCAAATGGATGTTAAAACGGCTTTTCTAAATGGTGATTTGGATGAAAAGGTATACATGGAGCAGCCCGAGGGTTTTGTTTTACCCGGACAAGAGAAGAAAGTTTGTAAACTAGTGAAATCTCTTTACGGATTAAAACAAGCCCATATGCAATGGCATGAAAAATTTAATAAAGTGATGTTGGCTAATGGCTTCAAAGTTAATGAAGCGGATAAGTGTATCTATTCTACGTATAGAAATGGTTCTTGTATTTTGATTTGCCTATATGTGGATGATATGCTTATCTTTGGGCCAAACTTGGAATCAATAAAAGAGACGAAGCAATTGTTGGAATCTAACTTCAATATGAAGGATTTGGGGGAAGCAAATGTAATCTTAGGGATAAAGATAATGAGGAAAGATGGATTTATATCATTAAATCAATCTCATTATCTTGAAAATATCCTTAAAATATATGGTCATATGGATCATAAGCCGGCATCTACACCCGTTGATCCTAGTATCAAGTTAATGAAAAATACCGGTAGATGCTACAACCAGTTACAATATGCAAGTGTGATTGGAAGTCTTATGTATGCCATGCATTGCACAAGACTAGACATTGCATATGCAGTTGGAATGTTATGTCGATTTACTAGTAATCCAGGAAAAGAACATTGGAACGCAGTTTCAAGAGTTCTGAGATATTTAAAAGGAACAATCGATTACGGATTACAGTATCGTGGTTTTCCCGATGTTCTTCAAGGATACAGCGATGCAAGTTGGAATAACATAGAATCGAATTGTAAATCCACAACGGGGTGGGTTTTTACCTTAGGAGGTGCAACTGTTTCTTGGTGTTCTAAGAAACAAACTTGTGTCTCAGATTCGACTATGTTAGCGAAATTTATTGCATTAGCGATGCAAGTAAAGAAGCTGAATGGATAAGGAATTTATTAATTGACATTCCATTATGGGACAAGCCGTCCCCAAATTTGTAATGATTCATTGTGACAATCAGTTTGCTTTATATTCGGTAGCAAGTAAGACTTACAATGGTAAGCAACGACACCTGAGTATGAGACATCAGTCTATTAGGGGATTACTTAAGCAAGGAGTAATCACAGTTGACTATGTAGAGTCAAAAAGCAATCTAGCAGATCCTTTCACAAAAGGACTGCCTAGACAGATGATTGCAATAACATCGAAAGGAATGGGATTAAGGTCGATGAGACATTAGTTAGCTTTAACGGGAACCCTACTCATGTTTTGAAAAATAAACAGAGTTCAAATGGTACAAACAGGTTAAAGTCTAACTAGATCGAGGCGCTAGAGTATTTAATAAACCCCATTCATAAAATCTCTAGTGTGAGTAATTACTGCATGGTAAAGGTTGAAATTAGTTCTTAATAAGTTCTGTCATTGGGAAAAGTGACTAGCAGTATCACTTTAAAAGAACTTACCTATGTGAGAGTGAAAGTCAGGCCACTTTCTATGAGATTTAGACCGTCTCTAATGCATTAATGAATCTCGGGATGTACGCATGGCCATTAATGCGTTGGAATAAAGAGACATTGTTTTAACGGAATAGTGCTAGGAGTAGTAGCACCGATCGAGACACTCGATCTTAGAACAACGGAAGCTTATGCGATTTATGATATGAAACATAACTAATTAATCCTACGAGAAGGTTAGTAGATTTACCCATACCGGACAGAGATGATAAAATCGACCAAGGGAGAAGCCGTGATCTTCCGAATTGTTTCTCCAAGCGACGACTGGTGGACGCCGATCCTCGCCCTAGAACCTCCTCGAATATGCACAAGAAAAACCCTAGGTTTTTCTTCTCTTAATGACTAGAACGAGAAACTAATTTTTCTCTTCTTTTATTTTGATTGTGGCACAATAATATGTGTGTGTTGTGCTAGGAGGAACTTTCTTTATATAGGAAAATAACTAGCCAAGAGAGTTATCATTTTCACACCAAAAGATATTTTTGCTACAAAATAAGAGATAATTCCCAAAAAATCAATCTCTTAATTTTTTCCATTAATTATCCAACAAATAGATAATTAATTAATTACACAAGTGACATAATCTAGAAAAATTCCTTTTTCTAATTTATCACAAATGCATGCGCCACTTTTGACATTAATTTAATAGAAAAATGTCTTTTATATTTTACATATTATTTACCGAATAAACAATATTGCATATTCATTAAATAGACCAACTATTTAATTTATTCTCGATGTTCCATAAAACGAGAAAGCACTCGCGTGTTAGGAGCCAACCCGGGGACCATGGACCCATAACCAGTAGCTACAATAAAGTAAATAAATTATTCATCGAACATAATATTTCTACTTAATTCATTAATTCCGGAATTACGACACCATAAATCCGAAACTGAACTCTATTGATTATAGATATAACTTATTCTCAAAACGTCGAATCGAGTCGATAAGTGTCCATTGATATAATCATTTTTTATAAACTAACCCTCCATAGACTATCCGTACTGAAGTAGGATTATTTCTGTAAACCTTCTTCACTACATCTTATCATTATTTACCGTTAACCCACTAGTGATCAATTAGTTCATAACCAATACGAACTCTTGGGATCGATCAGTTTCTAGGATTAATAAATAAGGGGATTGTCTTTCAACTTCCCGCAGGAAGGAATGGATTCCATATCTGTGAGACACACAATTCTCACTCATTCCAGAATAGTGCCAACGTGAAAGTGATTCGGACCGCTTCTCTTAGCGATCCTTAACGAACACATCAAACCCTATCCTGAAACAAGTAGGAGTATGTAATCACTTCAGGATTAAGGTTAATCCATCTATGATCATCTTGTGATTTAATAAGATTTCTCAATCACGGAATTATATGAGAAACTCAGATTAAATCGGTCCAGTCCTATATGACTCTTATCATATATAAATGCCCCACTTAGACAACCAATGTCGACGGTCCGGATAAGACGGTCACACCATAAAGTGTTCTGGGCGCATTAATGGTGGTTTAATCAATAGACTCCATACTTTGATTAACTTCACCACGGACTAACATTTCAAGTGTATCACCATAAACTTAATCCTCATGTGTGACACACACTAAGTTATATGGCTACATATGATACGACTTAGGGTTTTCAGTAGTGTATTACTTACAAGCACGAAGCAAGTAATAAGATGAGAATAAATCAGTCATTTATTAATTCTAAAAATAATTACATAAATTGTCTTTCGGGCTACTTCCAACAAATAGTATGTGTGATAACTCCAGTAACATCATGATAGGGTCCTTGGTTCAAGATTTATTCACCATTGCGCCTTGATGTGACTTTGAGTTGTTTACACTAAGTGGAAGTTCAAAGCCAAAAGCTACTTTCATTTATGTATGATTTCCTACGATGATGCTTAGTCCGTGTCTGGATGAACTAAGGTGGCTTGATCCCCAAAAGGGTACGTAGGCAGTCACTTAGGTGATGCAGCCGTTTTTTTTCACATACAAGCTTCTTTGTGAAAAAATAGGGGGAAAATATTAGATATTTTATTCACAAAGTCTGTTTTTTTATATTTGTTTTAGTTTTCAATGTGTTGTTGCACACTGAGTGCGACAGGTGTCGCCGAAAAGAAATGGGGTTCGACCTGCCCGGTCAGGTCGTGGTGGGTCGAGGGGGCTCGGGGGCAACGCCCCCGAAACCTAAACGAACCTATGCGAATGACACACCATTTCGTATAAGACTTTTGTCATTGGGACACACCATTTCGGTGGTGCATGTAATGGGACACACCACTTCGGTGGTGCATGTTCATTGGGACACATCCTTTGAAGACGAACTGGTATGCTCTTTCATGAAGAGGTTCAGTGTGTTTTCGTTGTCTATTTATAGACAGATGCATTCGAAATTTATAGAGTCTTTTTTAGAAGCATCATCAGTACAAACATATTGTGTCTCTAAAGAAGTGCTCCATTGAATCATGAGAGAGATCTTAAAACATCTCTTTAAAGAAACGTTTTATACGTGCCTTGTAGATCATTGAATTCTGTTTGTTTATCAAATTTTTCTAACATTGAGGATTAGGACATATTTATAAAATTATACCACGTAATAGTTCACATTCTTTTAAATGTTTGTGTTCACAACATAATTTTCCCATTTTAATAGTTTAGTTGAAGCAAAATTTCAAGCCACATCATTCCAATCTTGAATATCAAATTTGGGTAGTCTTTTTCATTTTATTTTTTAAGGAGTTTGCAGATAAGGATAGAACATTCAGCGGGAATATCTTTCTCATTAGATTTTGTTGTCCTTTTACAAGAAATATATAGATGCTACAAGACACTTGGCACACCACAAACATAACACTTGGCACACTAAAACAATGACACATGTCACAGAATAATAATATTAAATCTAACTCTTAACATCCCCCATCAAACTAAACGTGGGTAGTATAACCACATTTAGTTTGGTTTTAAAATCTCTCAATTGAGGTGCTGGAAGAGCCTTTGTAAGAACATCTTCAGTTTGCATTGAAGATGGGACATACTGCACATACAACTGTTTGTCCAGAACTTGGTTTCTGATATAGTGGATGTCAACCTCAGTATGCTTTGTCCTAGCATGGTAGACATGATTTTGAACAAGGAATGTGGCACTCAGATTATCACACCAAACAACAGGTACTGCAAGTAGGACTATACCCATTTCCTTCAAGAGTTGTCTGATCCAGAACATCTCTGATGACAAATTAGCAAGTGCCCTATACTCAGATTCAGCACTTGATCTAGACACTGTTAGTAATATCATCCGCAGCGGAAGTGATTTAAGGATCTAGATCTATGAATATACGCAATAAAACATTAAATCTATATCTACAAGGGGGTTGTAGATCATACCTCTTGGATCTCTAAATCCAAGTTGAAGAACCGCAAGAGAAAGATTGCAAGAAGATGTGAAGAGCACCACGATCTTCCGCACGTGTAATCCAAGCAATTCCCGGTGGAAGGAATTCTCGACTCGAACCCTTCCGATATGCTACCCGGAAAAATCTCCAAGATTTTCCCCTTGTCTCCCCTTGGCCGAAATTTTCTTTCTCCTCTCTAAGAGGTGAAAGTCGAAAATTGTAGTGTGTTATTTGGCTTGGGAGAACTCTCTTTATATAGGAGAGTAAAACTTAAGCCCCAAGGATTTTATAATTAATACAAAATCAATTATGATAATCCTATTAAATAAAAGATAATCCCAAAATATTCTAGAACAAATCTAGAATAATCTTTATCTTTATTTCTTACCATAAATATTTATCTAATAAATATTTTATGCACATGTCTTATTAATCACGGAAAACTAATTTCTTGTAGACTAATATATGCTTGGGTCGAAATTATCATTCTTGTGACCTAGTCACAAAATTCGACCAACACACTAATTTTGGGCCAAGATTATGAAAAATGTCTTTTCCACATATTTAATTATTTAGCCCAACTAATTTAATAGTCCACTAAACAATTAATTCACATATCGTTTTAATAAAGTCCAACGAGAACTAAATTAATATTATTAGGATTCGACGTCCGAGAATAGCTATGCTATATTAGGAGGCACGTCGGGGACCATGGACTAATAATCAGCGGCTCCGATAAATCAAATAAATAATTATCTTACGAACGTAATAATTATATTTGATAAATCAATCACGGGAATATGCCACCATAATCCCGTGATCGCACTCCTCCGATTATGAGATTATATTTATCTCTTCATGAGAATGATAATAAGCGTCCATTGATATAATCATTACATATGGATTAATCCTCCATAGATCGTTCATTCTAAATCGGGAAGTTACCGTTAACCCTTTTTAGAACCTCTTATCCTTATTTACCATTAACCCCCTAGTGATCAATTAATTCATACAACTCACCGGTGATCAATCGGTGTGATATGAACTCGCGCGATCGATCGGTTTCTAGGATTAACAAATAAGGGAATCGTCTATCTACTTCCATAAATGGAAGGAATGGATTCCGTATCCGTGATAACACGGACTACTCACTCAATCCAAGATATAATGCCAAGATGGGGTAATTCGGACCACGGACTCGGTGTAATCCTTAACCGTCAAGTCAAACCTCATACCGATTCAAGCGGTTGATCGTGATCACCTCGGGATTAAGATATATCCATAAATATGATCATCCATTGATTCGATAAGACTTCTCGATTACGGAATTATATCGTGAACTCTAATCAAATCGGTCCAAACCCTATATGATATATCTATCATATATAAATGCCCCATTAGGTTCTCTTAACCGAAAGTCCGGATAGGACTATCACACCTTTTGTGTTCGGGCGCATTAATAGCACGTTAAAGGAGAGACCCGATACTCTCGATTAACTTCACTACGGGCTAATTGTATTTTAAGTACATCTTCACTAACTCAATCCTCCCGTGTATATACCATACACCGAGTTAAGTGATTACATAAACGATATACTTTAGGGTTTTCTCGTAGTGTAATTACTATTGTCACATCGGTGAATATGAGAATAATAAATATGAATAACAATATCATTTCATTTATTAAATAAAACAATTACAAAATTGTCTTTCGGGCATCACACCTAACAATCTCCCACTTGCACGAAAGCATGTGATTAATTGTTTTAGAGCACACCCTATTATTTAAAATACAACAAACTACATCTCCCACTTGCTCTAAAGCAATGGAGACTCATCCCGTATTCTAGTACCCACTAAGCATATCATAACCATTTCGTATTCCAAAGTACACTCCGAGTATGCCGTCGTAGGATAGGTCGGTGACTCGGGGAGCACCTACATCTAAATGTCATGGGTCTTAATGATTAGTCGGGTTGTCGGCTCGAGACGATCCGTAGAATCGAAACGTTACCGGTCCATCTAATCATGTGGTACCGAGTAAACACCGAGCCGAGAGATCGACTTAACGATCATCCTCAATCGACTTAAAGTCAAAATCGTTGTATCACACATATCCAAGTTCACACATGAATATGTCCGCATATTGTTCCTCGTTCTCTCAAGATACTAAAGGACATACTAAACTTGCTTTGTTAACCGCCGAATCTAAGATTCGATCAAAGTTGACGTTCAATAACCTGACCATCTCTTACTAGAAAGAGAATCTATCCCATTTCTCTTGATCCGAAGATTTAGAGAGTCATTCCCGAGGCATAGGGTAGAACTTCCTCGTTGAATGTTGCATACACGGATGCATCATCTTAACCAATAAGATGGATGGGAAACCGAAGGATCGATTCTAATGAATTCGACCGAGTCAAACTCTAAAGAATGTTGTCCAAAACTCGTTGCGAGAGAATTGTGGTATTGTCGTATTTTGACTTCGTATAACACACCCATGTTGATTCCAACTCGGTGCGGTGTTATCCTTCACAAACACTAATTTATATATTCACTACTTTTGTACTAAAATTGATATCCGATCTACAAAAGACTTATCAATATTCGGTCAAATCCACATATTGTAGAAATATATGACTTCCAATGACCGAGAGGTTTGCTTTTTATCCACAAAGGACATAAGCCTTGACGGTCATCCCGTCATAAGTTCATAAGTCAATACCCTTCGTTTCGAATGAATCCGGACTCCGTTTGTTTGGCAAGAAAGTCTCGGGGAATCACCCCTTCTTTCTCGCTTTTGAACGAAATCATGCAATAATAAGTGGTAAGAGAGTTCAAGGTCGATTAACTCTCTACTTCTTAGGGAATTACCCCTAGACCACTCAAGCTTTGCTCGAAAGATAAACTTTCCTATTCATTCTACTCTTTTCCTTGTAGATCCAATTACTCCCACTTTGGGCTGAGACACTCGGGTGGTTCTACAAGAGTATGAACAGAGGGTTGGAGTACCGAACTCCATTCACAGGGTTATGGCTATTAAACCAACCTATATTATCAGAATCCTATACTGCTCACAAAAGAGCCATAGGTCATCAATCGCTCCTCAGACTACAAAGTCCGCAGAACCCGTAATAGGTAATGGGTAAACCATACTCCCACTACATTCTGGGTGGATCGAAATTCTGATATAGTTTAGTAGTATTTAGTGTTATCACCAACAACCGATGTTGGATGTGGTCGATTTTAATCGGTTAGTAACTACCTTGAGTAAACGTACTTCAAGGTTCAAGGTTTTACTTGTTCATGGACTCTATCGAAAGGACGCAACAAGTATAACTCGTCCCTTCCCGATTTCAAGAATCTTATAACAAACCTTTTTCTCAATGCTACAAGATATAGAACGATTGGTCACGACCGAACGTGTTCGCGAAATTTCCGGACCTACCTTCAAGCACCGTGTGCTAAATGCTTATATTTATGGAAGTGGGGTGAACCGAATCCACACCTTATCCGTAAATTCCAAAGCATATTCTAGGTAGACTTCTCGGTCTTACATTTCAACGTAAACCGTTATTTCGCTTCCAATATCTTTATTGAGTTAAGCAGTGTATTGTAGCACATCTAAAAGCATATATAAGGCAAGTTTACGGTTTCTCACTTAGTGAGAACATGTCACAATGAGGCAGGCTGAGCATCAGTCTCGAGGACTATGAATGGCCTATTCCGAGTATAGAATACTTTATCTCTGTTGAAAACAGAGAAACCTCAAAATATTTTGGATAAACTTACCGGAGTGTTTGAATAGTTATCAGACAAGAAGTCACTACTCGGAAGCTCCTACTAGCTCGTATCTTTCATCAGACCCCAAAGGTCGTCATGAACAAGCTATGTTACTTCTTTATATCCATTATCCTTTCCCGATTGAAAGGAAACTTAGTCATTGAACCTTTGAGACAATATAACCAGACTGGGAGAAAGGAATCACCCTAAGTCAGTCTTCAGGTCTTGTCTTTTAGGGACTATGCACTAACTATGGAATATGAAGAAGCGTTTATCTAAATATAGAAACCAATTGCTTTTAATAGTTCTTAAGATGTGTTTTATATTTCAGCGGTTGTAAGTGGTTTTGACTTTATCAAACAAAAGTCCGAGTCTTGGATTCGTACTACAAATGGTATATTCACTTTCTATACGACAAACAAATTATCGAATAGAAGGTAAATCCATTCGTTCCAACGAGTCTTAAACAGAAAATAAATTTTCCGCGATATCCAAGGATTGAACCCGAGATTCATATCCTTATATCACTCCCACTATTCTAGCTAAAATTAACTGCCCGTTGTTTACTCTTTTAATCGTTAAATGCACTGCTACCTTATTCTTCCAAAGAACTTAGCTCGAGAAAATCACCAAGGATTCATAGGTTGGTGATCCAAAATCACCGTCCTTATCCTATGATTTTCGCTTAATTAATTTTCGGTTCACCTTAAAATTTTCTCGGTTTAGGTGACTAACACTTTTAGACATATTCTCCCATTCTTGACTTTCAATGAATGGAAACGATTTTGAACCGGCGGTTCGTTTGAGTAGACACTACTCTTGAACCGTGGGATGTCTATTTCGAGTGTTACTCGTCGAGACTTCTCGGATTTTCTAATATACCGAAAAAACAACAAATCATAACATTAAAGCTCCCACTAGTTTATCGGTTCCAAATACCGTCTAACCAAACAATGCTTTATTTTATGATTTTCCAATTTTTCAATTTGAAAAACTCTCGTGTAAACACTTACACAGTTCTAATGTTTCCAGAAAAATACAAATCATAAAACTCCCACTAGTTCATCGATTCCAAATATCAGCTAACTAGCAACATTTCATGACTTTCCGGTTTTTCAATTAGAATGGTTACGTGTGTAGTCAGTTACACTTTTCTAATGTTCTAGAAAAACAACAAATCATAAAGCTCCCACTAGTTCATCGATTCCAAATATCGTCCAACTAGTAACACTTCATGATTTTCCGATTTTTCAATTAGAAAATTGCACGTGTATTTCCTACACACTCAAAATTCACTAGAAGAATTTCAAAGTCCGAAATCACCTTTGTTCAAACTAAGTTTGTCTTCCGTTTGATACGAATGACACTAGTGACATACCTATATGTCACTCTGGTTTTAAAAGGCTTGAGAGAAAATATCTCTTTCGAAAAATAATTGCATTATCGATTAACTAGTTCAACGTCCTAGTTACTTTCCACTTTTTAACAAAGTCAATACTAGTCAATTTTTTTTTAAGCAATTTAGTAAGGGATATAATGCTGTAAATAAAATGACATATATTAATTCAAGTTTAACACTACTATATTATTTTATTTTAGGAATTGTAAACTAAAAATAAGTCTACTCTACCATTCCAAGGTTTTAACCTCGCATCTCAGTGCCGCCGTAGGGTAGGTCAAAGAGATGACGGTTAAATCGAGACAATCTCATCAATGAATAACTTGTGAGAATCGAACATCCCACGAGAATCGAACATCCCTTTATTCATTGACTACCTTCCTTTTTTTAGCCTAGATATTACCAAAAATATCCTTTATGAGTGTGACCTACTATATCGGATCTCTTAGGTACGCCCCGAGTGTGCCGTCGTAGGATAGGTCAGTGACCCGACGAGTACCCGTAAATCCTATCCTTTCGGAGACCAAGCCATGAATGTTGATAGGGGTGAACACCATCCGTAGGGGGACGAAATCAAAGCGCCGCGAGGCGTCACCCTTCTCTCACTTACTTGTATCTATAGTAGAGGCCGTGGGGTTGGCTGTCGCCTCCCCCGCTCCCACTCAATAATTTGGAAGTGGTGGTGGGTTAACTAACCACGTCTTTTTGATGTTAACATAAAAGTACATCAAATCAAGGATTCCGAATGGTGTCGGTAACGTAGGCAAAACTACCCGTCCTATTCGTTGGAACATATGTGACAGTCGGACGAAATCGGGTCAAGACAGCCCCATTGAGATAAGAAGGAATCACCCCTCCGTTCTCCGGTGTAGCTTAGTCTTGCCGGACCCCCGTGCATACATCACACTAGGAGGGTTAAGTCGGTCGAGCCTAGCTCAGTTGACCACCCAACCTATAGGCGAACCGTTTTTATCCAAGATTTATTGTTCTTTTACCATCATTCGATCTCGTAGACACTACGAATCGAAAACGTGATCTCGTTTGTGCTTTAAGGCGGTTCACCGAGAACACACACCGAAAGGCTTAACGATTTCATAACCCGTCCTCGGATCTTTAATTAGTTACTAAATTTATTAATTACCACGTATTAATTAAATTTCAACTAATTACACGAGTTTGTATACATGCCTATTTTAATTACCAAAATTAAAATTCTACATGTATGCATGGAGTGGATTTATGATATGATGCATGTCATGGCAATTCCGATTTTATATCTATTTTATGATCAAACACATAAAAAATAAATTGCGGAAAATTTAAACACCGAGATGGACCGTTGGCACCCCCGTATCTAACCTATTAGAAAATAAATAACCAAACCCTAACTAGGGTTTACTACTTTCTAACATAATCTGCAGTTGTTCAAATTCTGCGATGATCGGAAACCAAACGAACTCGGATCGGGACGAAACTTTCCAGATCTTTTCTTCACTCCTTGAACTTCAATATGGACGGTTGGATCGGTGCTTTGACTTACCAATTTTCTCCAGTAAACCTCCAAACTTGCTGCTGAATCTGACTTTGACTGCACTGCATCAAGGACTTCCTGAGGCAGATCGGGAATCGAGATGAATACCGATCGACCTGAAATTTTTATGGTACGTCCAAAACTCAAATTTGATCAATCTGAACGGTCGGATTTTCTTTTCAACGGTCTAAACTCTCCCAGAAAATCGAGGAAGTCACAGATAGTGTTTCTGTGAATCCTGCGTTTTTCTGTTACAGCAGCCTCTTCGCAGCATCAAACGGATATTGAAACGGACTCTGATCGATGCCAAAATTTGTGGAGTTGATCATCATCTTCTAATCTTGATTCTGACCGGAGGGATCTTCGTTTCAACGGTTCGATCAACGGGAAAAGAAAAAATACTAAACAGCTACTAAACAGATCTATTTTCTGGAAATTAAAATTGCAATCAAAAAAAAAGAATTACATAATTTCCTATACTAATATGGACGAATTTTCATCGTTTATATGAGTTTACAATAGATCTAACGGGTAAACAGTGCCAACCCCAATCCATCTCTTCAACCACGACATTCATAAGCATAAAAATTAAACATATGCATTGATGTTGCGTGGAACACCGGATTTGCGGTAACAGTGTTTATCTTAAGGATATAAGGCTGATATGAATGATTTCTTCGGTGTGGTTAGGGTGGCGAGTAAGAACAAGGCTGCCGGATCAGTTTATAAGATAAGCAAGTTGATCAGTCGACAAATTGGCAGAGTTTCTGCTTGTATTAGATTTATAGCTAAAAGCTTGAGATATTGATCTCCTTTTTATTACAATGTGATCCCATATTTATAGGCTAAAAAAGTAAGTCGGTCTACTGTTCATCGACAAGACAACTGAGAGTACATAGCTAAGTTAACTACGTATGCATGACAAGTGTCCTAGCCAGCTGTCACGATTGGCCAGCTGTTACTTCCAGTTGGATTGATAAGGACGTCGGACAGCGGACCGAGATAGGCCGCGGCGAGTAACGACCGTCGATTATGGGTAAGAATGACGAGCAGCGGACTCATTTGTGCCTTGACTGTATGGGTAGAAATCACATTGAGAAGATGGATCCGACATTGTACTGGCGGACAAGATCCGGCTTACGGTCGGCGGACAGGTCCCGGCTTGTAGCTAGCGGGTAAGAGATGGCTGTGACAGCGGCCAGAGGAGAGTAAAGCCCATTTTCATATGTGGATGGGTCAAGAGTGTAGGCCCAATAGGGATGAACAAGGCCCCGTTCTGACCCGGGTATATCAATGGCCCCCTACTCTGTGCCTGGCGTGCCCGCCAAGGTGGAGAGTAGAACTCTGAAGAACTTTTGGTGAGGCTCCTTGTGGTCGCTCTTGACAGAGGTATGCCGATACTGTTCTAGCGGGCTTGAACCAGTGTTGGTGAGAACCACTAGTTATATGCTGTGCATTGAAGCGAACAGGCTTGAATCAGTGTTAGTATCGCGTAGCGAATTACCGATTATATGCTGCGCATTTGTAGCGGACATGCTTAATTGCCGACAACGCTCTGTCGGGCTTAGTCAGGTGATAATACTCTATCAATGGTGTTTTGTCAGAATAAGCCACAGCGGGCACTGAGTGATGTTAGCCGCTTGAGTAATGTTGGGAGATAGTTACGGGCTGAGGGCGCTTCTTCTGCGGACAAGTTTGAACGGTTGGCAAATATAAACGGATGTATCGGTACACGAAACGTCACATCAGTCACGTGCTCTGACACGGCGGTTGGAATTGAACCGTCTCTTGCTCTGATTGGCGGAGAAAAAATCGGTAACCGTTCCCACCATCATTACGTTTGAATTTTGAATCCCAAACGTCGTTTCCCCTCTTTTTTCCCTCTATAAATAGAGGAATTACCCCCAACTCTTACACTTTTCTCTTTTTTCATCTCTGATAATTTTTCCGGCAACTGAAGAAGAGAAGATCCGGCAATTGCAAGCAGGTTTCCGGCAAGCGCTATTTCAGTCCAAGATCAACACTTTTCCTCTCTTTTCATCAATCAGGTACGAAATTACACATTCCCTTTGCTCTCTTATCCGATTTTGCTTTGATGTCATCTATTTCTTGTTGGAAGATTACAATGCCTTGATCTGTGCCTCTGTGATTTATATTGTTTTTCCTTTGATGAATGCCATGGGCCCAGTCGTTCATGCCCTCTTGTGATTTCAGCCTCTTTTTCCCAGAAATGACCTTGTATGTATGTACTTTGATTGCGGTTTTTTGCCAATGCTAGAGTATTTGTGTTTGCGCTTTTGAATGTGTGATGTATTAGGGTTTTTCTGGGTAGTTTATTGTAAAATTGGATTGTGTTTTGGGGGTTTTTCTGGGGAGATGTTTGGGGTTTTTCTGGGAATTTTGTATCTGTTTAAGGAAGATGGAAGGGCGAGGTGTCGGGGTGTGATTGCTTTCACCTCGACCCGATTTCCATGTCCGGGTGATAAACTGATCCACCTTGCCCTTTTTCTTTTCCAGAATGTCATCAAAGCACACACAATCAGACGAAGAGGCTAGGGCCGCAGCGGGTTATGGATCAGAGGAGGTGAGCATGGAGGATGCTAGCTCTAGCGGTGACGAGGAGGAGATGGAAGAAAATCCAAACCCTGGACCCATTAACATAGAATCTGACCCAGAGGTCGCAGTTATTGGTGAGGGCGCTGTGGAGGGCGAGGTCGAAGATGACGACCAAACGGCACTAAGCAATCTCCTCACCAGGATGGAGAGAGTTTTAAAACCTGGAGCCGCTAAACGTAGCGGCAAGATCAAGGAAGCCGTGGAAACCGCTGTGGTATCGGAGAAGCCCAAAAAGTCTCCAAAGATTGTTGTAAAAAAGAAAACCGCCGCTGAGGAGCCCGCAAAAAAGAAGAGGGCGCCCAAGAAAAGGTCCGCTGCGGTTGAAAATGAGCTCGCGAGAGCAAAAACGGCGTACAAGGATCTTATAGCCCGATGGAGGGAGTTTAAAGATCGAGAAGATTATACTTCGGCTTTGGGGGCGTATGATGTCTCGGCGGACTATCGCTTTGTCGGCATGGGCGCGACCAACGTGTCATGGACTCTGTGGCCGAGACCAGCAAGATTATCTGTGGTTGCATTATGATCATTTTGCGGCCGGACTCAGACCTCCCTTCGATCCATTTTTTGTTAAGTTTATGGAGGAGCTGGAGGTGATGCCTTGCGACCTGAGTTTGGGAGTTGTTCGCGTGGTCATGTCCTTTATCATAATCAGTAGGTTGAGCGGGCGCGAACCGTCGATGCCGGTGCTTTTATATTTTTATAGTTTTTCCCGGAAGGGCGGCGCCGGCCAAATCCAACCGCGTAGTCGATCGAGTCATGGTAGACCCCGCTTGTTATTTGATCTTCCCGACAAGGTGGCGGATTGGGACAAAAGATGTATGAAGGTAGAGTCCCGGGTAGGCTGGCCGTTTAAGAAGCTAGCGGAGAATTCGGTCAAGACCGATCACTTGAACAAAATAAAAACCCAATTTGATGATGATGAGTTTATCTCCGAGCTGAAAGACGATCTGGGCTATACCCGTAAAAATGAACCTCAGGCTAGGGCATTTAACTGGAGGTTGTTGCTTGACGTCGCTCGGCCCCTATCTCATACGAGCCGGACTTCCCGGAGCCGGTGTCGGCGAACCTTTAGTTGTAGTCGACTTGTTGCCGACCCATCCCGATTGGTACGGCGAATGTCACCACGGGAGGTTCATGCCTTCTCGGTGCGAAATCGCGGCGGTTATCCTAATATGCGAGCACCGAGTAGGATTTTTACTTGCATTCTTCTTGCTTCTTTTCATATCTTACGGTCGCTAATATATATTTGTTCCCCGCGCAGGTACCATGGATAGATTAGTTCGTCGCAGCCAATTGTCAAAGCAAAAGACCGTCGGCGAGGTGAAAAGGGCCGTTGAACTAAAAGGGATTAAGACAGCCCTTCCCATGGTCGACTTGCAGACGTCGGCGGCCGGAGCCTCTGGAGCTAAGGTCGCAAAATCATCCCAGCCGCCAGTCGTAGAGAAAGCCGCGGTGGGCAAGACTATGAAGCAGACCACTCTTACAAAGCCGCCTGCTGGTGATAAGAAGAAGAGGGCTGATGTTGGAGAGATTGAGCCCGCGGGAGATGAAAGTGGCTTGCAGGAGGTCCCTCCCTTTAAAAAATCCAGACCTGATAAGGGTAAGGAAAAAGCTGTAGATCAAGGCAAACCTGTGGCCGATGAGGTTGTGTCTGCGGCCACGAAGACAGTGGTGCCCTTTGCTGGAGTTCCTATTGGGCCTAGAGGTTGCCCCGCCGCCCGGTTGGATAAAGAGTTTATGCGGCAACAACCTCTCGACCTCGCCCAAGGCACGCACAATTGCAAGGGGTATCGCCGATGTGCCCCCGTTGAGGCATTTTAGATGGGGTATCCCTAACGACATCCAGCTGGAGATAGGCCGCGGGATAGCGGATAAGGTTGTTATGGCGGATCAGACTGATCCCCGCCGTGCCTTTCTCGGGAGTATTGATGATTTGTGGGGCTTATATGGCGCCACGGTGAGCATGGTAAACCTTCTTCTTGCTTTTGTTTTTATTCTTTTTGCTGTTATTTTTCTCAAGTCAATATTGACTCCGCCGTTTTTAATTTTCCTCTATTAGGTTGGTACGGCTTGGCGCGGTTCGTCAATGATTATAGAAATACCATAGGCCGAGAGCGCCGATGTCAGAAAAGAGCTGGCCGAAACCCAGAAAGCTCTTGGTGCCGCAAATGCAGTATCCGCTGGTCTTCGTGGGCGGTTAAGCGCGGCTGAGGCGGAGAATGAGAAGCTGAGAGCACAGCTTGCTGAGGCAAATAAGGTTAATTCTGACCTCGTGGAGCAGAGTAAATCCGTTGATCGCACTATGGAAGAGATGAAGCCGAAAGTAATCGAGGCTCAAGCTCATTGGGAGGCCGAGCAAAAAGCGTGTGCGGATGCGCGAAACAACCGAAGGATCTAGGCTCGAAGTGTTGAAGGCCGGCTCAAGACCGCCGGCGATGACGGCTTTATGATGGGATATGACCAAGGGTTTTATCACATCGCGAGGTGCGTCCCGGCTCGTGAAGATGGTACCCCCGACCTTGATGTTTTAGAGGAATGGATTCTCACCCATCCCTTCTCGATTATCTAAGAGAATTCCATGACCGCATACCCTTCTCGATGTTGAGCTTCGCCGCTATGTCCCGAGTGTGATCCCGACCGGGTGGCTCCCGCCGTGATAGAGACGAATCTAAGGGAGCGTGTTCGCTTGGCCACGAAGCGAGAGAGAGAGCCGGCGAAGAAGGCGAGATCGAGCGGCTGGTGAGAAGTCGACGAGCTTGCGACGAGTCGGAGACCAATGCTGATCAGATGCTGCACCATTCTCTCCGTGAAGAGAATGTCCATAATGAAGAGATGCGGCCCGAGGGTTCTTAGATTTCTGGCTCTGTTTTGTAAAACATTATTCTGTGTTCGTATATGTATAACTCTTTTCCTTTTCTGCACTTTTGTCCGCACATTTGTCTCTGTAATAGCTAGTATGTACTTTGTCCAGCTTATAATTTTATTCACAAGTTTGTTTCCTGCCCGTTTTTTATGTATGCTTGCTTTTTGCTCGAATTTATTGTCTAAATTGAGTCCGATGATAACAACATCCGTCCCCCTTGTTTTAGATAAGATTCTAGGTCGATCTTGTGCGGACTCCTGTATGAGATATGCCCCTCTTGAATCTTATCCGAAATAACTTGTTCGCTAGGAAGTTGTGCCCGCGTTAAATTTTCCCAAATATTGCCCCTATTTTTAACAACTCGAAGTCCAAATTCGAAGTTTTGTTGAAAATTCTTCGAGCACAATTCTTTCTTACCCATGCATACTTGTAATAATTTGCATATAAAAAAGAGAATGTAAAATCGGGCTTTATTAATTTCGACTCATCCCGCTAGATGAGTAAAGATTACAAGCAAAATAAGAAAGCCTAACCACTCACGTCGTAAAACGAGAGGATAGCCATATCCCTAGCCGATTTATTACATGTAGTACCTTTTGAGGTTGTCCGCATGCCAAGGTCTATTGAGCTCGTAGCCTTGATGATTTCTGAGGACATAAGTCCCTTTCTTGATCTCTCTCGCGACTTGATAAGGGCCTTCCCAATTTGTTGTTAGCTTCCCTTTATCAGGCTCCATACCCGTGGCCTTTCTGTTCCGAAGAACGAAATCCCCGACTTTAAATGAGTGGTCGCGGATTCGCTTGTCGTGTTGTTGTTTAGCGATTTGCTTGTAGTTCGCTAATCGATGATAAGTCGCTATTCTTTTTTCCTCCACTAGATCCAAGTCGATCTGTCTGTTTAAAAGATTATCCGCTGGGTCATACAATGCGACCCTGATGTTGGGTAGAGCCATTTCAACTGGAGTCATAGCCTCTGATCCATAAGTAAGAGCAAAAGGAGTTTCTCCTGTGGGTGTTTTGATAGTGGTGCGGAGTGCCCAAAGTATATTGGGTAACTCATCAACCCACCCTCCTGCTTTTACTTTGTCATCCACGCTTTTCTTCAACATTTTGATAATTTGTTTGTTGCCGGCCTCAGCTTGGCCGTTTCCTTGAGGATAAGCTACCGATGACTGCCAGTGTTTGACTTTGAATTCGTCGCAAAGATCTGAGAAGTCCTTCCTAAATTGCGGGCCGTGATCCGATACTACGCCGCGGGACGCCAAAACGCGAAAAAATCTGATCGTGTAAGAAGTATCCTGCTGCTTTTGCGGTTATCTTAACCATAGGTTTTGCTTCGATCCACTTTGTGAAATAATCCACAGCTACTATGATAACTTTGCATCCGCCTCTTCCTGGTGGAAATGGTCCGATGAGATCGAGTCCCCACATGTCGAAAGGCCAAGGTGCGACCACAACGCTTTGTTCGACAGATGGTATCCGGGGGATGTTTGCGTGTTTTTGGCACTCCGGACATTCTTTCACCAGCTTTTCTGAATCTTTAAGGATAGTTGGCCAATAATACCCTGCGGTTATGACCTTCTGTGCTAAGGAACGGCTAGCGGGGTGGCCCCCACACACTCCTTGGTGAAGTTCGATAAGGATTGTTTTGCTCTCCTCCTCTCGAACACATCGTAAAAGAGGTCTTGTCGTGGACCTTCTGTAGAGTATTCCATTGTTTACGATATACCTGACCGCTCTTTTCTTAAGTGTGCGAGCTTTGTCCGCCCCATTTGGTAATATACCTGTTTCTATGTAAGCTTGTACCTCATCAATCCAACATGTAATCGGCGCTGGTGTGTCGATTTCCATGATTTGTATTTCCTCTATGGCGGGTATGGCTAGATACTCAATCATTATTGAAGGATCTGCAATCTCTTCTTTGAGTGATAGCTTAGAGAGATAGTCTGCTCGCTCATTGTCCTCTCTTCGAATTCTGATGAACTCGCAATAGTTGAAACCGCTTTTTAATCGTCGAACAATCTCACCATACTTCTCAAGAATACCACAGTGCGTGTCATAGTCCCCTGAGATTTGATTGACGATGAGTTGGGAATCACAAAATACTTCAACATTTTCCACATTTAATTCTCGGGCAAGTTTGAGCCCGGCTATAACTGCTTCATACTCGGCTTGATTATTGGTGGCCGGAAATTCAAACCTTAAAGCTTTTTCGATTTCTTCCGTCGTTCCGGGCTCCATCAAGATAACTCCGGCTCCACAACCATTTCGATTAGATGCTCCATCAACATATAAGTGCCAGTCCTGATTTGGCTTAACTCTGGCCGCCGCGGGCTCTTGTGATAATGGAGAGCTAGGTTGTGGCGAGCTGAAACTCGTCTCTACAATAAAATCCGGTAATGCTTGACCTTTGATAGCTTTTCTTGGTTGATATTGTATGTCGAATTCAGTAATTTCTATAGCCCATCTGAGGAGACGGCCTGAAAGGTCCGGTTTATGAAGTATTTGGCGCATTGGGCTATCCGTTAAGACAATAATTGTATGTGAAGTAAAGTAAGCCCTGAGTTTGCGGGCAGCAATGACAAGCGAGTAGGCTAATTTTTCAATATTAAAATAGCGGCTCTCCACCGGACTGAGAGCCTTGCTTACATAATGATGTAGCCCAATTCAAGAGGAAGATTGAGTCTTTTATTTAGTCTTTTAATTAGTCTTTTATTATCCCACATTGGTTAATTGTCTTTTATATTTATTATTATTTTTAATTATTGTTATATTGTCCCACATTGCTAAAATTGCAATTGGACTTGGAGTCTGTAGCCTATATAAGGCATTTCCTTGTATTTGAATAGGTAGCTTATTTATTGAATCAAAAAAACAATTTTGGTTGAAATTCAGAGATTGAATTTTCATCATAAGAAACTTTCAGAGATTGGGTTTCTTTCAAGAAGTTTTCAATTCTCGTAGGATCGTTGATTAAAGCACAACAAACGATTCAGCTTTGAAAATTATATTTTTTATGGCTTTTGAATATATATAACAAAATAACAAAAGGGATATGTAGCAACCCGTCTCAGATTACTACTGCTTTGTGATAATCCGTCTCAGGAAGATCACCCAATTATCCCTTCTCAGGATAATCGCAAGAAGTCCAATCTCTCGAAAACTTCTTGAAAGAAACCCAATCTCTCGAAAGTTTCTTATGATGAAAATTCAATCTCTGAATTTCAACCAAAATTGTTTTTTTGATTCAATAAATAAGCTACCTATTCAAATACAAGGAAATGCCTTATATAGGCTACAGACTCCAAGTCCAATTGCAATTTTAGCAATGTGGGACAATATAACAATAATTAAAAATAATAATAAATATAAAAGACAATTAACCAATGTGGGATAATAAAAGACTAATTAAAAGACTAAATAAAAGACTCAATCTTCCTCTTGAATTGGGCTACATCATTCCCTCCCGCTTCAAAAGGATTCGTCCTCGAATCAACCCGGATCGAACACGAATATCGTGCTTCCATACGTCCACTCAACCACGAGAGAAACTCGAATCACAACATCGCAAAAACATGGAATGGCGCGAGTGGAGAAATCGGCGACAACAAAATCCAAAGGGCGGCAATGCTCGTAAATATGGATCCACATATACATATGGCGCGTTTAACGCCTTCAAATCGGCAACTAAAATTGCCGAGTGCACCTTTGAACCATCGGATTGGACCGGTTCGGTCCCCGGTTGGACCACAATCGATTCGGCAAGCAAGCCCACGGGCATAGTGATTGGGTCAACACCAACATCCACCTTGACGTCGGCAATCTCGTCGAATGGTCGGGTACCGGGAAAGGAGAATCAATAGGAGCAAGCGGAGAAACATCATTAGTAAGGGCATGAGGAACCTCAATGAACTCTTCCGTGGCTGAATCAATAATAAGAACGTCTTCCTCCTCGTGTACCACAGCCGTAGGGGGGTTGGGAATAACTTTGTGTATTCGATTGAACACGTGAAGGAGAGAATTTGGGCGGTTTGCCGCCCACGCCTTCTTCACGTGTTACAAAATCCGTGATAAAGAAAAGGTCATCGTCCTCCTTCCACCGTGCGTCTAATTTCCTCCAACGTTCGCACGTTTTAATTTCCGTTGTTCGCCTCTAATTTCCGTTGTTCGCCTCTCGTGCGGTATCGTTCTAGCCGCTCGCACGTTCGAACTTCCGTTTCTCTGCCTCTCGTTTGGACCGAGCAATATATCCCTTCAAGAGTTGTTCAATACGTGACAATCCCGTTGCAAAATTATCATGCCAATGTTGTTGTTCCCGTATGCGTCTTTGCTCTGCGAAGTAGTCATTTTGTTCCTTGACAAATTCGGTGTCGGCCTTCTTGATAGCGACCGGATAATCCGGTTCGGGATCATATTCCATATAGCACTCATAACCATTGTAACGTAACATACCACCTCGACCCAACTTCATCTCGATAATTAGGGTTCCCGAAATTATTCGGTAAAAATCTCTCTTGGCCGCCTCCTAGGGTTACTTGGATTTCAAGAACGCGACGGATGATTCCTCGCAAGAACGAAATTTCGGGACTAAAAACGCAGTTTGTTTATGAACGGCTAGGGTTGCGAAAATAGCAGCAAAATTCGAAGATGTAAGGAGCTTTTGAGTGCGGCTGCAATTAGGTTCTTGGTGCTCAAGAACGCAAAGATTTCTTCCAATAAACGCAAAGCAACTTTAATCGCCAAACGGCAGCTTTAAACGCAGCAGCTTTACGAACGGCACTTATCACGACCAAACGGTATGGAATTCGGAAAAACACAAAGAACAAAACTTGTAGAGAACGAAATTTTGGTTCAGACTGTTAAGTTTCAGAATTTTTGGACAGGTATAACCCACTCAAATTGAATTCGTAAACAGATCACTCTCGGGTTACGGGTTTTGACAGAAACAGTCAACTAGGTGACGGCGACTATTGTGCAAAACCGGTCTGGACTCTGAAAAAAATCAAAGAATCAAAGTTGTAGAACAATGAATTTACTATGTGCTCACAAAATTTCATTCAATTCCGACCACCAAAACTCCCTAAAAACAAGGTCGACTACAAGCTGTTCCGAGAAAATCGAGCAGAATATTCCGATCCGAATTTGATCAAGATAAAATCCGAATTTGTGAAAGTGCCAAAGAGACAAAAGACAGACAATACAAAGGTCTATCTACTGGTAAAATTTGAGAATTTTTCGATATGATTTGATTAGGAAACGACTAGAACGAAATTCGAAAATATTCAGAAAATACGCAGCGATTATGAACGCAACTATTTCGGATGCTTTGATTACCTTGTGATAACGGTCGGCCAAATTAGGGCTTCTTGATGATGATCAAAAAAGGATCGAATGCAGCAGCAAGTGACGAATATAAGGCTGTAGTTAGGGTTTCTCGGAGAACAAGAACGCCAGGAACTCTAAGAAAACGCCGCAGATTCGTCAAGAACGCAAAGAAATGTTGTTGCTTTAATCGCCTATTCTCGATACCACTTGATATAAACCGATTCTCGTAGGATCGTTGATTAAAGCACAACAAACGATTCAAATTTGAAAATTATATTTTTTATGGCTTTTGAATATATATAACAAAATAACAAAAGGGATATGTAGCAACCCGTCTCAGATTACTACTGCTTTGTGATAATCCCGTCTCAGGAAGATCACCCAATTATCCCTTCTCGGATAATCGCAAGAAGTCCAATCTCTCGAAAACTTCTTGAAAGAAACCCAATCTCTCGAAAGTTTCTTATGATGAAAATTCAATCTCTGAATTTCAACCAAAATTGTTTTTTTGATTCAATAAATAAGCTACCTATTCAAATACAAGGAAATGCCTTATATAGGCTACAGACTCCAAGTCCAATTGCAATTTTAGCAATGTGGGACAATATAACAATAATTAAAAATAATAATAAATATAAAAGACAATTAACCAATGTGGGATAATAAAAGACTAATTAAAAGACTAAATAAAAGACTCAATCTTCCTCTTGAATTGGGCTACATCACATAATAGACGGGATTTTGGAGGGTTCCGGCCTCCTTGACAAGAACGGCGGCAACAGCCCGGTCTGAAGCCGCTAAGTACAAAAACAAAACATCTCCCTCTACGGGGCTAACCAAAAGAGGTGGTTTTCCTAGATATTCCTTCGAGCTTGGAATGCCTCGCGAACAATGCGTTCCATGAGAAAGTTTTATCGCCTCTGAGAATCTTGAAGAAAGGAAGACACTTCTCCGCTGATTTTGATATGAACCGACCCAACGCGATGATGCGGCCATTAAGCCTCTGAACTTCTTTGATAGTTGTAGGCTCTTGCATATCGATTAAATCTTGAATCTTTTCTGGGTTAGCCTCGATGCCACGACGACTAACCATGAATACCAAAAACTTGCCCGCCTGGACACCAAAAGTACATTTGGCCGGATTGAGCTTCATCGAGTGTTTTCTGACATTGTTGAATGTTTCCTGAAGGTCAGCGGCGTGACCGTCCCCAGTGGACTTAACAACCATGTCGTCTATATAAGCTTCCATATTTCTCGCCTATCCGCGAACCGAAGACCCCGTTGACCATTCGCCGATAGGTCGAACCCGCATTCTTCACCCCAAATGGCATCATTTCATAATAATACAATCCTCCAAATGGCTCGAAAGCCGTTTTTTCTTTGTCGGGCTCAGCCATCCGTACTTGATGATACCCAGAATATGCGTCTAAGAAACTTAAAACCTCAAAGCCAGAAATAGAGTCAACTAACCGGTCAATTCGTGGCAGCTGATAAGGATCCTTCGGGCATGCTTTGTTGATTTCCGTGAAGTCGACGCACATTCTCCACTTGCCGTTGTGTTTCTTTACCATAACCACATTTGCCAACCAAGTAGGGTAGGCAAGCTCTTTTATGATTCCAGCCTGCAAGAGTTTTCCGACCTCTACCTTTATCGCCGCTTCCTTCTCGCCTTGAGAATTGACGCGCCCGCCGTTGTATCGGCTTGAAAGTAGAGTCGACGTTGAGATGGTGCAGGGCGACGTCTGGCTCGACTCCTCGCATGTCGGTAACCACCCAAGCAAAGGCACTCAAATTATCTTTGAGTAGTTGTATTAATTTTTCCCTTTCGACAGGACTCAGCCGAGCTCCTATCTTAACCTTTTGTTCGGGATATTCATCGTTGATGACCACCTCGACCAACTCATCTTCTGCTGTAAAATCGGGTTCATCTCTGACTTGCAACGTTTCACACTCCACTTTGACTGGCTCAGGATCAATTAATAGCGACCCTGATCATGTCGATGTTTTCCATGTTGAGTGGCTGTTTGATTCGAACTCTCTTATTCCCCGTTCTTATTTCATGTATGTATGTTAGGACAGCGGCAGGCTCGCTGATCGACGTTCCGATCCTGTCCCCAACATAAAACTTTGTCCGCTGATGCGGAATGGAAGCTACCATCTGAAACTGTTTTAAAGCTGGTGTCCCCATTATCATGTTATAATTGGACTGAAGATCGACCACTAAAAACGTCACCTTTTCGGTTCGAAAGGGTGCATAATCTCCCATCCGTACATCCGGTCGATGGCCCCCTTGACTCGTATCTTATGATTGGTGAAGCCCTCAAGGGTGCCATTATGCGGCCTTAAATTAGAATCGCCGAACCCCAACTCTTTGAAGCAAGCTTGTAGTATAAGATATCGCGGCAGCCCCCGTATCGACCATCACTCTATTGACACAGCCCGATTGACGACCACCGAGATGCAAAGGCACATGTCCTCTCGTATTGGTTGAAGTTACTAGCTCACTTCGAGTAAAAGCAAGGGGTTGTTCACTCCCTCGCAAAACTATAGGCTTCTCTACATGTTTGTTGATGGACCCAATGCGATTCTTAATCTGATTGTTACTGGGAGGAGGCTCAGTTATTATTCTAATGTTTCTATCGAACTGACGAGCTTGCTGACACCGGTATCAAGTTTGAGATGATCATGATGTCCGCGAGCGAGCAACCTCTCTATTGCTCGTTTGAATTGGATACACTCGTCGGTAGTGTGACCCTTATCCCTGTGATAGCCACAAAATTTGGATGCATCGCGGCGAGTATCAGGAACCATCGGGTATGGTTCAGGTATTTCATATCTGATTTCATTCAATACTTGAGAATAGGAAATTCTGAGCGGCGTGAAATGCTCTTCCTTAAATCTTTCAGGTTTCTTGATTTCCCTATCTGCCCCTCTGCGGGTGTCTCTTGGCGGGCTACGCTCAGCCCTCTGTTTGCCTTTGTTGGACGAAGACGTTCCCTCGTTTCCCGCGGCTTGCAATGTACTTCCTAGTCGAGCTCAACATCTCTTGTAGGTTCGCCGGTGGCGATAAAGCGAAGTAAGACTTCAAGTACCCCGGCTTCAACCCCGTTTCGAAACTACTCATGACAACGTTGTCCGCTATACCCCCGGTTAGCTCATACACTTTGTAAAATCGCTCATAATAACCGCGGGTACCCTCATTGTCGCCTTGTCGTACTTCATGTAGGTCGATATGTGTCTTTTTAGGTCCTCCCACCGACTTAAATTCTCGCTATAAACTTGTTGATCGTGTCATCCCATGATAAAATCGATCCGGGAGGAAGGCCGCGGATCCATGATGCCGCCCGATCTTGCATCGATCCCACAAATGCTATACACCAGCCTCGTCGCTAGAGGTACATAAGCCGATTCTCGCTCTCGGAAAGCGGATAGCCAATCCAGAGGATCTGTTGCTCCGTGGTAATTTATGAAATTAGGATAGTGAGTTCCTCCCCTTGGAGCCGCTTTCAGTATGCTGGGATGAAGCACACTTGTTCCCCATGTCGGAACCGTTTTAACACCCTTTGTTTCCTTTCTGTAATTCCTCTATCTGTTTTTTCATGATGCCTATTTCTTCCTGATTTGGGGGTTGAGGTAGGAGCGCAACATAACTTTCTTCAATTTCCGAGTCCCCCTGTCCTTCCAAGCGGGTGCGAACTCGCCGAGTGTTCTTTGGTCGTACTGGGGCTGCACCGCGATCGTCGATCGCGGGCCCCAATCTACCCAGCGCAGATTTCCTACCCTCTTTGGGATGTGAAGTTGCATGACTACTCTCCTCTATTTCTGATCGCTGTGGTCGAACCGTTTTTGGAGGAATGAATGTGGGCTGAACCTCTGTTTGTGCGGGTTCAGGAGGGTTGAATTTACGGATTGACCGAGGTGGTAATCCTTCTGCAATGAGTAGTGCATTTCCTTCCCGCATTTCTTCAACGTATTCCATGTGCGCTTGCAAAGCTATTTTATATGTATCTTGTTGTGGGGGAGCTCCTCCGGCTGAAATAGCCTCTCGTTCATTATTTGGGCTAGATGTTCCCGCGATTCCCTTTCCTTTGCTTTTTCTAACCGCTTCCTCGTGTATTTCACGGGCTTTAGTCCTTTCCCGTATGTATGCTCGCATGTCGGTTGTGAGGGCAGGGTTGACATCTGCCCCATCTGACATAACCCTTCGACTAGCTTCTCCACGGGGTGTGCTCGCTCCACGTGGCAGTCCCCGATTGGTCGCTTTAGGGCCGGTGTTGCGGGGTTCATGTTTTTCCCGCCGGCCATGACTTATGATTTACGGGTGGGTGTTTTTCCCGACTCGGGAATTTTAAGGTGACAAGTGTTTGTATTTCCCGGTGCGGTTTGCAACGAAAAGATGACCAAACTTTCCTTACTTGAAGATCTGAAACCGATGAAAAGATGTATAAACCAACCTGGGTATTTTAGATGGACTCAAGTGTGAGTTTGCAATGAAGTTGATGATCTCCTCTGGCGTAAGTTGGTGAGAGGAAGTGAGCGGCGGTTTCTGGGCTGTATTATCCCAAAAAGTTCAAAGCTTTGGTGACCGACAGACTGATGATGATAACTTCGCCTGAGACACCGTGAAATCGTCTTTGTGGTGGAGTAAGTGGCCTCCAAATGCTGAATGAAAATGAAAGGGTTCCCGGTAACGGAGCCAACTGATGTTGCGTGGAACACCAGATTTACGGTAACAGTGTTTATCTTAAGGATATAAGGCTGATATGAATGATTTCTTCGGTGTGGTTAGGGTGGCGAGTAAGAACAAGGTCCGCCGGATCGGTTTATAAGATAAGCAAGTTGATCAGTCGACAAATTGGCAGAGTTTCTGCTTGTATTAGATTTATAGCTAAAAGCTTGAGATATTGATCTCCTTTTTATTACAATGTGATCCCATATTTATAGGCTAAAAAAGTAAGTCGGTCTACTGTTCATCGACAAGACAACTGAGAGTACATAGCTAAGTTAACTACGTATGCATGACAAGTGTCCTAGCCAGCTGTCACGATTGGCCAGCTGTTACTTCCAGTTGGATTGATAAGGACGTCGGACAGCGGACCGAGATAGGCCGCGGCGAGTAACGACCGTCGATTATGGGTAAGAATGACGAGCAGCGGACTCATTTGTGCCTTGACTGTATGGGTAGAAATCACATTGAGAAGATGGATCCGACATTGTACTGGCGGACAAGATCCGGCTTACGGTCGGCGGACAGGTCCCGGCTTGTAGCTAGCGGGTAAGAGATGGCTGTGACAGCGGCCAGAGGAGAGTAAAGCCCATTTTCATATGTGGATGGGTCAAGAGTGTAGGCCCAATAGGGATGAACAGGGCCCCGTTCTGACCCGGGTATATCATGCATCGGCCCCCAAAAAAAAAATTGGGACAAAAAATCTACATGTTTTACCACTCCTAGATCTAATATTTTATACGTATAAATATAGATCACCATGGCGACTGATACCACTGTTAGTAATATCATCCGCAGCGGAAGCGATTTAAGGATCTAGATCTATGAATATACGCAATAAAACATTAAATCTATATCTACAAGGGGGTTGTAGATCATACCTCTTGGATCTCTAAATCCAAGTTGAAGAACCGCAAGAGAAAGATTGCAAGAAGATGTGAAGAGCACCACGATCTTCCGCACGTGTGATCCAAGCAATTCCCGGTGGAAGGAATTCTCGACTCGAACCCTTCCGATATGCTACCCGGAAAAATCTCCAAGATTTTCCCTTGTCTCCCCTTGGCCGAAATTTTCTTTCTCCTCTCTAAGAGGTGAAAGTCGAAAATTGTAGTGTGTTATTTGGCTTGGGAGAACTCTCTTTATATAGGAGAGTAAAACTTAAGCCCCAAGGATTTTATAATTAATACAAAATCAATTATGATAATCCTATTAAATAAAAGATAATCCCAAAATATTCTAGAACAAATCTAGAATAATCTTTATCTTTATTTCTTACCATAAATATTTATCTAATAAATATTTTATGCACATGTCTTATTAATCACAGGAAAACTAATTTCTTGTAGACTAATATATGCTTGGGTCGAAATTATCATTCTTGTGACCTAGTCACAAAATTCGACCAACACACTAATTTTGGGCCAAGATTATGAAAAATGTCTTTTCCACATATTTAATTATTTAGCCCAACTAATTTAATAGTCCACTAAACAATTAATTCACATATCGTTTTAATAAAGTCCAACGAGAACTAAATTAATATTATTAGGATTCGACGTCCGAGAATAGCTATGCTATATTAGGAGGCACGTCGGGGACCATGGACTAATAATCAGCGGCTCCGATAAATCAAATAAATAATTATCTTACGAACGAATAATTATATTTGATAAATCAATCACGGGAATATGCCACCATAATCCCGTGATCGCACTCCTCCGATTATGAGATTATATTTATCTCTTCATGAGAATGATAATAAGCGTCCATTGATATAATCATTACATATGGATTAATCCTCCATAGATCGTTCATTCTAAATCGGGAAGTTACCGTTAACCCTTTTTAGAACCTCTTATCCTTATTTATCATTAACCCCTAGTGATCAATTAATTCATACAACTCACCGGCGATCAATCGGTGTGATATGAACTCGCGCGATCGATCGCTTTCTAGGATTAACAAATAAGGGAATCTGTCTATCTACTTCCATAAATGGAAGGAATGGATTCCGTATCTGTGATAACACAGACTACTCACTCAATCCAGTATAATGCCAAGATGGGGTAATTCAGACCACAGACTCAGTGTAATCCTTAACCGTCAAGTCAAACCTCATACTGATTCAAGCAGTTGACTGTGATCACCTCAGGATTAAGATATATCCATAAATATGATCATCCATTGATTCGATAAGACTTCTCGATTACGGAATTATATCGTGAACTCTAATCAAATCGGTCCACCCCTATATGATATATCTATCATATATAAATGCCCCATTAGGTTCTCTTAACCGAAAGTCCGGATAGGACTATCACACCTTTTGTGTTCTGGACGCATTAATAGCACGTTAAAGGAGAGACCCGATACTCTCGATTAACTTCACTACGGGCTAATTGTATTTTAAGTACATCTTCACTAACTCAATCCTCCCGTGTATATACCATACACTGAGTTAAGTGATTACATAAACGATATACTTTAGGGTTTTCTGTAGTGTAATTACTATTGTCACATCGGTGAATATGAGAATAATAAATATGAATAACAATATCATTTCATTTATTAAATAAAGCAATTACAAAATTGTCTTTCGGGCATCACACCTAACAGACACCACATTTTGTTTCTTTGAGCTCCAGGACACCAAGGAGTCACCAATATACGGGGGATAACAAGCCCAGTCTGCATCACTAAAACCATATAAATGCAGGCTGCCCTTGGACCTAAACAATATTCCATAGTGTAATGTAGCTTTGACATATACTCAGCAACCTTTTTACAGCTGTCCAATGATCAAGAGTGTGATTCTGCATATATTGACTAATGTAATTAACAGAGTAGGCAATATCAGGTCTTGTACAAATTAGATAATGTAACCCTCCAATGGCACTCCTATACACAGTAGGATTCTTCATAGGTTCTCCTTGATCTGGCATCAAATGTTGTCCAGGAACCATAGGTGTATCACAAGGTTTGAGATGCTCAAGTTGTAGTCTTCTCAATAATTGTGAGGCATAATGTCCTTGAGTGAGGAATAACCCATCCGAATTTCTGTGAGCTTCCATGCCTAGGAAGTGGGATACAGGTCCAAGATCTTTGAGGGCAAACTTTGAATTCAACATGTGGATGAACTTTTGAATCAAGAACTTATAGTCACCTGTTACAAGGATATCATCAACATATACCAAAACATACATAAGATTTCTTCCAGTTTTCAAGATAAATAAAGAGGAGTCTGCTCCTGATTGCTGGAAACCCCACTGTAGCATTTGAGATCTGAGGGCCCCAAAACAGGCCCTAGGGCCTTGTTTAAGGCCATATAGTGCCTTCTCTAGTTTGCACACATAGTGGGTTCTTTCTTTGTCAATGAAGCCTTCAAGTTGACTCATGTAAACATCTTCAGATAAAGGTCCATTGAGAAAAGCATTGTCTATATCAACTTGATGTATATGCCAATTATGGTTCACTGCAAGAGCTAAAACAACTCTTATGGTACATACCTTGGCAACAAGACTAAAAGTGTCAATGAAGTCTATTCCATAGGTTTGATGAAAACCTTTAGCCACTAATCTGCCTTTGTGCTTCAGCACACTTCCATCAGGTTTCAGTTTCAGCTTGAAAACCCATCTACTACCAACAAGATTCTGACTTCTCAAGGGTGGAACCAACTTCTATGTCCTATTTTTTTGCAGAGCTTCATACTCTGTGATCATAGCCTGTCTTCATTCAGAACATGACAGTGCCTCTGAAACTTTAGTAGGTTCAGAAAGGTGATCAGGAAGGACTGTGGACTGGATTTTTGCAGAGTAGGTTTTAGGTTTAAAAATACCACTCTTAGACCTAGTTTGCATAGAATGACCTTGGATAGATTGTGTTGGTTGTGTGGGTTGTACAGCTTCATCAGCATCAGACTGATGTGACATTGAATCAATAGACAACTGTTGTGAGTGAGATGATGGTGATGCAGTGGATGTACTAGGACTTTGTGGATGAGGTGATAAACTAGGACTTTGTAGATGCAACATTTCTGAGATTTCCAAAGGGAGAATCATATCGAGCATATGATGGACCAGCTGCATGAGTGTTTAATGAGGGAATACCTGAACTGAAAAGTGGTATTCCGGTAACCTCTCCATCGGAGAAGAAGGGAAAGTGCTGTCCTATTCCTGTCGATGAAGATCCGAGATTGAGTCTTGTAGCTGAAGTTGTAGTCGACATATTCACTTCGATTGAAGACATAGGAGCTTGAAGTTGTGTTACCGGCGGCATGGAGTTGACGGGAGCTCCGATTTCAACGCTTCCCGTCACCGGCGGTGCACTGGTGGCCATGGCTAACTACCTTGGCTCCGATACCAAGTTTGCAGATAAGGATAGAACATTCAGTGGGAATATCTTTCTCATTAGATTTTGTTGTCCTTTTTACAAGAAATATATAGATGCTACAAGACACTTGGCACACCACAAACATAACACTTGGCACACTAAAACAATGACACCTATTACATAATAATAATATTAAATCTAACTCTTAACATAAGGGGATTTAATTTTTATTTCCCGCTTAAAGCTTTCGGTATCTAAGACTTGAGCGGTTTGCTCAAACAACAAAAATACGAAAAACTGTTAAATAAACTACACATCAATCGTCATCTTTAACCATACCGAAAAGACACAATAAGGAGTCCGATCATTGTCTCCAAAGATTACTTTAATGGCCACATCTTCATTAATAGAGGCAACATCGGTGTTACATTTTACGGGAGATTCTTACATGCTCACTCCATTTAAATAAAAATGTGTGTTTCGATCGTTTAGGCTGTCATTTCACAACAAATAGAGTGAGCACGTAGGAATTTTCCTCATTTTACCATACCATTCCTCGGGATTAACGAGGGCGGAGACTATGGAAATGCGGTCGAAATAGGAAATGCCGATCGAATAATATTTCAAGTTGCCAACAAGATATCAGCCTCAGCCTAGCGTGTTGTTGTCTTTAATCCATATGTTTCGCGTTCGAGTACCAATAAGAATAAAAATATGAGTACGTGTGTATATTCCGTATGTGTAAAAATTATTCCAACCAAGGAAATCAAATAAAACAAATCGAATCGAAAATTTTCATTAAACCGATAATATCATGTGTTTTGATCCGATAATATCATGTGTTTCCTCTAATTTTTTTTGTTTTGTTTTGTGTTTTGGTCCAATGATACTAAAAAAAAAAAAAAAAAAAATGTTTCACCATTTGCCCCGCCTTACGCATATGAGAGCTGGAGCGGTTGCCGGGAGGGAGCCATTTTTGGAACTGGTAAACAACCTCCGACCACCTTCTACATCAACCTTCAACGCATTTGCTTTGTTTCTTCACCACCTGTCACCACCAAGGCACGGCGTCTCTTTTACTATTTTTTGTTGTTGTGTTTTTACAGAAAAAGATGACATGTTTATTAGATTAATGTTCAAATTGAAATTTCATTGTGATGAGTCCAATTTTCATTGTATTAGAGGAAGTAAAAGGCACAAAAAATCGAGCTGGGATTTTCAATTTTGTAGTTATATGCCTGTTCAATGTATAGTCTTAATATATCATATGTTTGAGCAAACAAATGATCAAATTGCTAGTGGATTTACCAGTTTTCTGCCTGATCAAATGATCAATTTGTTCGTTAGAATTTCCAGTAACTGCCTTATGCTTTAGCTCATATGGGCTATTTGTTTCTTATGATGGTAGAAGGAAATTTTTGAATCCACTTCTTAGAATAAACATATAATTTGTAGAATACAAAAGAACTAGAATTCAGATTTGGTACTGATGACTACTTGAACCAGAGTCTTACGGTTTTAGATTAAAGGTTTGTTTATGCATCTATGTAGAATTCAGTTTTGGTGCTGGTGGAACTACTTGAACCAGAGTCTAGCGGTTTTAGATTTATCGGTTTGTTTAAGTATCATTGCACGGAGTTTCTTATGTTTAATGATTGTGTAACGTGTATCAAATACTTATTACTCTCTTTTCCTTTGTATGTAATATCTACAAACATTTGATCTTGAGATTTGGAAGGCATGGAACTTAAGTTTGTGTTTCAAGAGCTGTTTGTCATTAAGTTTAACGGTTTGCATATACGGTATTTCCTTTTTAACGTTGGAAGATTGGCAGTCGTGTTTCACGTGAGTAAAAGGTTTGCGTCTAGGACATTTCCTTTTTGACGCCGTAGGAGTGGTAGTTTTGTTGCACATGAGTAAAAGATGTGAAATTTCTGTTTCAACGTGTTTAATGCCAGCTACACTACAAGATTTAAATTTATGGCAGCCCATGATTTGGTAGGTGTAGATCAGGGCAATAGACGTTTTCTTTACAATATTTAATGCACCGTCTCACGAATAAAGGCTATCGAGTTGGTTTTGATGTGAACTTCTTGATGTTGCAGTTAAAGAATCGTTGACCTTTTGTGTTTGTGATAACCGAAAGAAGTCAAGATTCACCTTTGACCTCAAAATATTATGGTACGAGTTTGGCTTGCAAAGGTCATGCTAAGGGAGTTCATATAACCTCAAAATATTATGGTATGAGTTTGACTTTTAGCTTCAACATTATTTGTGCATTAGCAAATTTTTCTTTGTTTTTGAGTGATTTCATCTTGAGATTTCCCACTTTTTTTGAATTCAGAACTTTGAAGTTATTTGATGATACTGAATTGATATGAAACAGGAAAAGAGATTTGTCTAATGAAAGATTGTCGAAGAAGCCAAGAAAATAAAACTCAAACCTTATATGGAAGAAAGGTGTTTGGAATGGAATATAGGTTCTTGAAGCAATCTTGTAAGAAGTTAATTAGTACTGCCGGGACAGTAAAATAGTATCCGTTTTCTCACTAACACCTTCATCAATCCCTATCGAGTAAGTCGGGGGGAAGATTGTAGACCAATGGTAGAAAGAGCTTGATTGTGCCTCAACTTCTATTATCCTGGTCAATTATGCAAAATTAGTATTAATTCAGTCTCCATTATCTTCCCGTGGATGCTTTATTTCACATTACATGTATATTTGTACAGAACTTGATTAATAACGAAACATTTTGGACTTTATGTGGTTAGTTAAATCATGAAACCATTTTGCCATCTATATCTAACTAGATTGGCTAAATCAGTTGCAATTATCATTATTTTCTTCCCTAAGATGCTTCATTTCATTTGACATGTTTCGAGTTTGGTGTTTTCTTATTAGATTGTCCGAATTCCGTGTAACTGGGTCTCGTAGGGTTATTTGTTTCTTATGCAATAACATGGCGGTTCTTTTTTATTGGGCTGGACGGCGAGGAGGTGGAGAGTGTTTCTTAGGGTATTTTTTTATTACTCTTGTTAATATATTTCATTATTTTTTGATGCAAATTAATTAGTCTTCGCCCTACATGGTGTTGGTGGCATTCAAACCTTGGATATTAGCCTGGTGCTTTTAGCTTTATCGTTTTATTCAAGGATCATTGTACAGAGCAACTCGGTTTACTGATTTGATATCAGAAAATCCCTCTTTCTTTGCTTTGCAAGTAATCTCGACTTTGAATATACTAAGATCTAATTTTGTTTCAAGATTTGGCAGCCATTGTTTTTGGACTGCATTGATGATCTTTCCGTTTTAACATCGGATGGTTTTCAGCCATGTGTCTTACATGATTAAAATATTTAAAATTTAAGTTGCAACCTGTTTAACGGAGCTATATTCTCTGGAGTTGGAGGTTCCTGGTTTGAGTCTCAGGATATGCAGTATGCAGGAATTATTAAGCCCACTATATGTAGAAAAGAAATCGGCAAAAAGCGTGGTTCTTACTTTTGTAACAACCCCCCCCCCCCCCCCCCCCCCTGTTATGAAGCTATTTTCTGTGGATGATCTTGTTGTGTGTGAGCAACTAACTATCTCTTCCGTCCATCCAATTCGAAACTTTGTTTGATACAATCGGTATTAGGGCAATAGGTGGATTTCATTATACAAACTCAGATAGCCTGTTTGATATATATGATGGTTGAGTTGGTGTTAATGTGAATTTTTCGATTTTGCAGTGAATATGTTGTTGACATGTTTATATGTACATAACGGCTGAAAGAAACCAATACCCATCTTTAAGTGATCAAAGCTTCTGAAAGTCATGCCAATGGAGTTCCTAGAACCCTTGACATCTGAGAATGTCTCCTTTCAGTGTTTTTTGATGCCAATATGTCATCTTTCAATAATCACGATCTGTGGAGTTTTTGAGTATTTTGGGATTACTAGCCCTACCAACGCTACAGAATTTTTTCTGTGGTTCTGGCTAGCATCCGCTATTCAAGTCGGTATTGGGAAGAACACTCTTTTAAACAGGCATGCCTGATAAGGTATTTATCTTCAATTTTTTTTGGTGATAGGAAGATTTTGAACGAAACAATTCTTATAAATATGATTCTGAGTCCCAGAAACTTCTCTTTGTTGTTTTAGCATGTCATTCTTTACGCCTTGTGAGATTTCCTACTTTTTTTGAATTTGAAACCTTGTCACTAATTGAATGTAACACGGCTGCAAGTAGCTGTATAAAGTAGAGTAGTGGTAACAGTTCTTTTCTTCTCCACGAGTAAGGTATCTTTAAACCTAAACATTTAAGCTATTACGGATAAGTATATACATTTACGCACTTCAATGATTATTAAATCAGAGATCTTGATTAGTAATTGATAGTGGAAGATGATAAGTAAATTATTAAGTCAAATAAAAAATAGCGCGTGAGTGTTTGAACCCTAATGTTTGTCATCTTGTAGGTCCTTGAAATAACATTGAAGGATGTGATCAAGGACAGTTCTGTCAGCCATATTGTGGATGACAGGTGTTCAAAAACTCGTCACTTCCTATCAAGCCGGTTTAAGGGAAGGACCTGAGATTGTTGACCGATGGTTGAAGGTATATCTGACGCTGGTTTCCGTGGTCATTATGCAATTCTTCCCTGGATACTTTATTTCATCTGACATATGTAGTTTCTTGCTATACATCAATTTTCATTTATCCACTCGTAAATTTTTACTACTTCAAATTGTTTTGTTCGTTTCAAAACAGACTTCCTAGCAGCATTGTTCTTTAATGTTGTGGTTCATGGAGTCGCATGGGAGATTTGCGAAACTGCTGCTGAAAAGAAGGGTACAAGATGGAGGGTGCAGTTTTGTGCAAATGAAGATCGGCAGATGCTGAAAAATATCAGGGCGTCTTTGGTGGTACCACACCAAACCTGCCGTTTTGGCACCACACTACAATAGACTTTTGTGCGGTCGATTCTAGAGCTAAGAATTGACTTTCTGTTTGTATTGTCACAATCGACCGTGTGAAAGTCGATTCTCAATTCTAGAATCGACTTTCCGTCAGTCGATTGTTTCCAGTGTGGTGCCACTAAAGGCGCCCAAGATATCACCGAGGTATTAGAGGTTAATACAACAAATAGAAAGTGGAGTCAAAGGGAATCGATCTGCTGAAATACCATGGAATTTGGCAGCACGAGAAAGCTTCCTTAATCTCAATTATGAGTTCCGAGAGCAAGTTTCACTTCGGTGATGCTCATGCCTCTGGTATACTTTAACCTCTGATTGGCTACACACATCCTCATTTTATTTTAATTTTTTATCCTTGCTTTCCATACGTTGTCTCTGATTGTCTTCAGTCTTTATATACTATCCTGACACTTGCTTGATATATCACGCTCCTTTGTTTTGGTTGATAGCTGTGGTTCCGAACATTGTATTGTTGCATCTTGTATATGCAATTCTACAATATGTGATGTTATTATCCCCCTACCGCACCTTCTCCAATTTTATGTCTTTTATTTTCTTGTTGAGGAGCTACTTCACGGTTTTTGAGGATGAGAATATCTGTCAGGTACTTGAATGAAAAGCTTCGTTTTTAAACAAATGGCACAGTCATATGCTCTTGCAAATGGTATTGTGGTTGATCTGGAAAAGACAAATGAGAGTGGCTACTTGCATTTTCAGCAGAAGAGACGGTCCCATGAGTCTAACTTGCTGGTAATATTTCGGACCCTTTACTGCAATTACCTTGAATTTCTATTGTACTATCATCTCTTTAATCTAGTACTGGGGTGCTTTTTGATTAGATTTTTCCTGAATGTGATAATCCTGTAGTTTGAATTCTAGTATGACCCCCCTTCCGCTTGGGAAATACTTGTGTGGAGAGGGATTTTGAGGTGAAGTGATGGGTGAAACGATCAGAACCACACAGTTTAAAGACAGATTAAAACTGTGTGGTGTGTGTGTCTCCACACCGTGTGGAGACACCACACAAGAACCACCCCTTCTGCTTGTGTGTACGCGTGTGCGCTTCGACGGTATGATTCATCCTTTTTGCCATATGATATTGGGTGAAAATCAACTAGCCATTTTCACGTGTGGTGAGTTCCCTGTTGTTCCAGATACATCCTGACATCCATCTTTTAACTATAAAAAATATATGTCAGAATAAATAGATCTTGTGTTATTTATTATGAATGTTGTACCAGTATATTTATTTTATAATGTAGTCAACTTCCTAAAACAATCTTATTTGACTTAGAAGCTTGACTGTCTTTTATAGACAGCTTTGACAACTGTGAAGTCAAACTAGCCGTTAGTCACACCCTTTGTAATCGAGGCAGGATCCTCTCAAGTACCAACCTTAATTGATCTCTCAAGTACAAGTGTTTTTATACACTGTCAACAAAACGACGTAGTTTTGAGAAAAAAAAATCTATGCTAGATCATTTTCACATTTTGAGTGTGTGGTTAGATCACTTGTACCTGAGAGATCAATTAAGGCTATTACTTGAGAGGATCCTTTGTAATCTCTCTAGTCTACAATCACTCTATACAACTTACTTTTTGTTGAACTACTATCTCTCCCAAAAGCTTAAGCTGATGGGGATACAAATAATTAACATTTTATACACTTTAACACGCCCCCTCAAGTGTGGGCCTATATCAAGGCTATGCCAACTAGGCACACAACAAGCCTGAGCCAACTAGCCTCGCAAAGACCAACTAGGCCACCAACAAAGAGGCCAACTCTTGCACAATATAAATGGGGGAAAATAGTGTTCACACCAGGGTTCAATCTCGTGACCTCTGTCTCTGATACCATGTTGAACTACCATCTCGCCCATCAGCTTAATGGGGATACAGATAATTAACATTGTATACACTTTAACAATCTTCAACAACATCCCTGTCCGTATCCCTATAAACATGTAGTTAACTTAATATAATGCATATTCCTATTTTACAACCCTATCCGTACATACCAAATATTCATTCTTTAACTACAACAACATCTCTATCCGTATTCCTATAAATTCAAATATATTTAGTGATGTGAATAGTGCATCCCTAAATATAGGGTTGCTCTCTTTATTATCCCTAAATTTTATAGGGATGGGGATGATGTTGGAATTGATTTTTTTGGTTATCCTTATTTTTATCCTTATGTTAAGGATAAAGAACCATATAAAGACTCTGCCACGAATGCCTCAATTCTCTTGCAATCATAGTTTAAGATTTTGCTAGAAGAATGGTCACGGATAAGATGGTTGATATTGGTTGATCATACTCGGTGTCTGGGAAGTTTATATAACCATCTCGTATGTACTCCCTCGGTCCTTAATACAAAGTCATTCTAACACTTTTTTTTCCATCTCTTAATATAAGTCATTTTACAATACCAGAGGAGCATTAGTTGACATTTTCTTCCATCTTAACCCCTAATTATACCCATCTATCCACTTTTAGTTACTTTACGGCAAGTATATAAAAGATGGTCAAAGGGTGCATTAGGCATTATAGTCGTAGATTTATGGTATTCCACCTCTTTCTTAAACTACGTGAAAACTCTAGAATGACTTTTATTTAGGGACGAAGGGAGTACTATACATGCCCGTTGGAATGCCGTCGATGTTACATCTCAGTTCATTTCATTTGGCGACCCTTTTATACTTGATTGAGTTATTTCACTAATCAGTGTACTTTTTAGTCATGGTCTGTTAAGAGCTTATAGTTATATTGTTCATGGAAGAGGTTTTCTTTGTTCTTTATTATTTTTTGTAAGCGGGATATTCGGTATTCTAAAATAAATTTGAAAAGAACGTAGATGCCGCTTCTTCCGGACTACATAAACAAATGAATCTACATGGTGACATACATGTATATTACAGTCACTTGGATCTTTTGCTCTTATTCTATATTCTTTTGAAAGATCAAGAAAATGCATTTCCCCCCTAGAAATTCATCCATTCCCGGAATAATAATTGTGGGGTCAATTGCCGATATCTTTCTATACTGGAAATTACCTTCTAAATATGAAATTCTTTTTCACAATAGTGGACCGGAACCATGGAAATCGTTAATTTTTTTCCAAATTACATTATAATTACATTAAATTCAATAATGCGGTACCTGAATTTCAACAGTGCCAGAAGGATTCTGTTTTGTAAGGGACCCTGTCTGAAGACTATATATATTTCACATATAACCCTTCTGCATTTCTTGATTTTGTTATCAAGAAACCAATAAAAGCATAAAAACCTAGGGGGAAAATAAGTGAGAGCCGGTAAAGCATTCAAGTGCACCTTAAGCGCAGATTTTCTGAACAGGGTTAGTTCTTTTTCTTTGATTTCTGTAGTTATATCCAATTTGGCAAAAGCTTCCGCTCGTTTTTTCCCCCCTTCTTTTTCTTATAACCATGGAGAACCACAAGTTGTGTTTATCATATCAGGAGTTGAAACTAATAGCTGATGCAGCTGAATTTGAATTTCGTCTTTTATGGTTGTTCATTCGTTTCCTTTCCTGTCATTTTCAATTTTTAAATTTAATGTGGTGAAAATGCACATGTGATTTCATTCAAACCTCAATCTAGAGGGAGAATTAAATTCATTATTTTTGTATTTAGAAATGCCGAATACAGGTATAACGTGATTGAGTGTCCGTTCATTGACTGTTTTGTTTTCCCCCTAAAATTGTAATATAAATTAGGGTAGAGGATATAACTAGTCTGTGTTGAGTGTGAACATTGAGTTATTATTGTACCTTAAATGTAACGAAGCACCGATCAAATAGCATTTGAGCAGAATGAATTAATAGCTGAATTTCAGTCTTATTGGGATTAATCAGTAAATAAATGCCAAATGATTCCGGAAATGGCGTCTTTATTGGCACCACAGTGTTTTTAGTGTGACACCGAACCGTAAACAATCAACCCCCGGAAAGTCGATTCTCACTTTCAGAATCGGCTTTCACGCGGTCGATTCTAAGCTCTAGAATCGACTGTGAAAAAAGTCGATTGTCACTACGGTTCCACGACGGTAGATTTAGTGTGGTGCCAATAAAGACACCCTTTCGGAAACAGGAATTGCAAATATTTTGTCTTCAAATGTATTTATTTCATGTTATAATTGCTCAGAGGTAGCTTTACTGGTTTCAATCAGGAGAGGCATTTTCGCGGACATTGAAGAATGAAATCCAAGCTGAGCAATACTTCCAAAGATGGTGATGTTAACGACGTTGAAGTCTTAGTACCTGGAGAAAACAAGTCAAAACAAAACAGTGCTAACACAAATGCATCTATCAAAAGAACAAGAAATCAAAATGGGGAGAAATTTCCCTCTAAGAAATGCAGGAAAGATGGAAATTTATCTTCAACAAAGCCACCTCAAAGTCCCAGACACAGCGCGGATGAGAATATACGGTATAACATGTAATATGTTTTACTAACTTGTAATATATATATATATATATATATATGCTTATTTTGAGTAATGATACAGGCACAACATGCCAGACACAACGGGTGACACAACTTTTATCTGCACCCTTGAATTATGATGGGTCAATAGAATGATCAATAAGTCCACATCATAATTAAGGGTGCCTGTATCATTAATCGCTTATTTTATGCACTTTTGACTATTTTTATCTTATTTTATCTCAAATATTACTGCAGTAAATCTAGTGGAATTCGTACTGTTACAAATCCTTTTCAACCTGGGAATAGTACAAGAAAGAAAGGTAAAACTTGCTACCATTTATACTCTCTTATATACACACACAGACACACATACATACGTGTATAATGTTTACATATATATGTACAGTTCCATGCATTTTTTTTTTTTAATATGAATTCAATGTGAAAAACCAACTAACATTTAATGCAGTTCCTCAATTTGAAATATTAAGATTTATAGAATCATTATTAGTACGGGGAGTGGCACCACACCAAACTTACTGATGTGTTACCACACACAAAATGGACCTTCTCAAAGTCGATTTTAGACCATATAATTATCTTTCAGACGGTTGATTGTAATACTCAATGTTTGAAAGTCAGTTCTAGACTATTAAATAGACTTTTTTGGAAGGTTGAATGTGTCTGGTGCCACCGTTTATTTTGAGTGGTGTCAACTAGAGAGCTTTTCATGGGAATAAAAAAAACGTGAAAAAATCATTATCTTCAAAGTTTTACATTTTCCAGGTCAAGAAAATGATAGGAAGGAATTGAGATTGGCAGCAGCTTCTGCTCGTGATGCACGCCGTATGCATCTCTGTCCTTACGTTCTTATGTAAACTTTTTGTCGGCTATTGCTATCGATTTCTTTAGTTCTTTTATACTGTCTGCAGAAAAAGCCTGTTCCGACCCATTTTGGGAGCAAATGGAGACTCTTTTTGCTCCTATTACACCGGAGGATTTACTGCTACTTAAACAAGTACGTTTTTACATGAATGCCCCTGCATGATAATGTTTTCTTGGGATAAAGACGTTTTTGTTTCCCTTTGTTTTACAATGAAACACTTGGCACCTTTACCCCTCATCTATGCAATTTTTTTTTATCGTTTTCAATCCGAAGTTCCACGTGTCAAACAACCTGCATTGAAGGTATGACATGGTCGTACCCACAAAGCCTCGACACATTGCAAAAATGACCGAGAAAGTACAAAAAAAAGTATAGAGGAGGAGCAACAGTGCCAAGATCAAACATTGAGGATAGAAATGCAAACATCGTGAAACAAAAAGGACTGAAAGAGTAACAACATGTCTAAGTTTGACTTATTGCCTTTGTTAATTGTTTTCTGAAACAGCCGCGTCCTTATGAGGTGTATAGTGGGATACAGTCTCAGGTTTCTAATGACCAACGTGAAGCACCGGTAGTATCTCCGGTTTCTTGTGACGAACATGATGCACTGGTAGCTGATTTTTAAGTTAACCCCCCCCCCCCCCCCCTCCCCCCTCCCCCCTATCACACACACACACACACACACTCAGTTCTTCACATATTCAGTCTTTGTTCTGTCAGGACGCTATCCCGAAAGATAATGCTAGTACGGAACGAAGTCTTCTTGAGCAAGGAGCAGTCAATCCCGCGACAATTTCTTTCAAATCGAGCACCGTTCCTTCATTAATTCAAATATCTCTTGCAGGCTTGATTGATGAAGACGAGATTGAACACATGTACAGTCACGTAAAACGTGTTTTTTCTACACATAAGTAACTACAAGCCTCCTCTAATTGTGGTTTCTACACTCATGATGACAGGGAAGACATTCAGTCTGAAGACGTACCAGAAGTGAATGTACAATCTAATGACAACATTAGAATAGACGACGTTTCTGAGGCTGAAAATACTGGATCAGAAACTGATCAACACGTGAGTATGCTCGGTCCCTTTAGCTCAAATGAACAATGCCAAGCAGATGCTGCCGCACGTTTTATGCGTGATTACAACATTTGCAAGGTTCTGGATTTGCCATTGCCAAAAAAAGTTAAGATGCCTATAATAACATCTTTACCGGGCCATGAATATCAGACATTGTCACTTGATGATAAGCTCAAGCTAGAGTTTCAAAGCCTCGGTTTGAACCTTGAGATGCTGGTATTATTCGTATATCCTTTTCAATTATCTTTAAGCTTTGTTTGAGCCTTCTTTTAACCTCTTTCTTCTTACCAGCCCCAACCAGAAGAAACCGAAGGACTGATTGAACAAGAAATCAAGGCACTTGAGGAAAAGCTGCGCCAACAGGTTGCACATCTTTTCACTGCAGGGTTTTATTATCGTTTTAGTCTCATTAATGATCGTAGTACTCTCTGCACATGATATCTTCAGTGGAATTTTTTTCTCAGTGTGGTATCACAGTACCACACTGTGGTTCCACTAAAGGCGCCTGTATGCTTAATCACTTTAACTTCTTGATCGGTTGATCCACATTCAAATACGACTTTGACAAATATTGTTCATGTAAAAAACATTTTTCGGTGTTTTGATCTGTTGCTTTTTTTTTCTCTCCCTTTTTAAACAGGGATCTGCAATAAAGGAAAAATTCATGAAAATAGAGAAAGCTATTGAACATGAACAAGACTTAGATAAAAGGTAAATATATCTCTTATACAAAGTGCCTTGTTAGATATTCAGTATGGGAACCCATGATTAATGTTGGATATGGTGTGCAGGTCTGCTGAAGTAGCTCCTCTCGAGAAACTCGTTGAAATTGCCAGCAGAAAACTGGTATTTTTAAACTTTCTCTCTCTCTCTCTCTCTATATATATATATATATACAGACATGAGTATACACGGATACAGTTTATCGAAAAACCGCCCAAAAGAGGCCATTCGGTCCAATATAATTGTTTTCAGTTCGGTTTTCGGTTTGTAATATATAAATACCACAATTTTATGTTTGCTTATATGGTCACCTCTTCAAATTAACCTTAACTGAACCATTTATAAAATCTACCTGTTACCCTATCCGGGTATAGAACTGTAACCGAACCGTTTATGATTACATGTTTAAAACCAAACATCCTCTTAAAAAAAACCTGGTTACCAAATTTTCATAACCGTTTATAACTGAACCGTTATCCGAATGGTTCGATAAAAAATCAAACCTACGAAGAGAAGATTTCAATTTATTTTGGTTTTCACTTAATCGACCGAATGTTTTCGGTTTGGGTCTATTCGGTTACCTTAATGAAACGGTCTGGTTTCGGTTGCAAATTTAGAATAACCGCAATTTCCGGTTCGGTTTTGGTTACGGCCAATACGCTTACCGAACTGAACCGTGTACACCCTGTACATATATACATACGTACATCTTTTGTAATCTCTGTACTTTCCTAATTGCAGGCTGCTAAGGGAAAGAAGGGTTGTTTAAAAAATCATTGCACACCAAAGAATCTAGCTTTTATTGAACGTACTCTTGACCGCTGCAAAGAATTTGAGGAAACAGGGAGGAGTTGTTTTAGTGTTCTAAATCCTCCATGCCCGACCGATAAGGAGAACGTTCAACTAAACCGAGTGAATATTGCAAGTACTGATTCTACTGAAGCAGGCAAGAGAAGAAAGGCCAGAGGTTCAGGTAAATTATCGCTTTTAGCTTTTCGTGTTGTATCGACTCAGAAAGAATCTGGTGTATTTTTGCATCCTATGTGATAGTTAGAGCCTTTTGATTCATGTGTGCATGATGATTGTGGAATTTTTTTTCTGCTTAACTGGAGTTGTAGTCACGGATACTCATGTTTGTTAATCTGTCCCGTATCCGATACGTGTTTGACACAGATAGACGCCCAGACTATTAAGCGTGCTCCGTATCCGACCTAGATATGCACCGGATACTTAAGATACAGATATAGGGGCTAATTCATAACTTTTAAAAGTTGAATACGTGATGCGGATATACATATTTATAACTCGGATATGTGAAATGAAGAATCATATTGAAAATTGAGTAAAAAGCGCTAGATAATGATGAAGCTATCGAAATTGATGAAAACCTACCAAAAATGAAAGAGTTCCACTTCTAATATGCATTATTTGATCCTTAGTTTTATTACGTACGGTGTGATCCTTATATTTTTAATATTTATTGTGCATACGTCTTTCGTATCTGCATCCTATATTTTTCAAAAAAATCATGCACCTGTGTATCTTGTATCTGTGTATACGTACCGGTGCAACCTAGACAACGGAGGATACTTAGGTATGTTGAGGGCAAAGTCACAATTTCTTACAAGTTGGAATTGGGGTTCAGATATGCATATCCATAATTTCTTACAAGTTTTTGAATCAATCTGAATGACTAACAATCTTAAATCTTGTTTGCAGCTCCTAGTACTAGTGTTTCTGGTGGGACGATTAACAAAACAAAGAGAAAAAGAGGCGCTGATAATAAGCCTCCCATTACTGCATTGCAAACACCGGTTCCCAACACGGACCGTGCTTGTTCTTCTCGTTCATCTGAGCCGTCTTCAAACCAAGATCTTACATCAAGCAAGAACATTGAAAAAGTCAACAATGATGCAATCGTCGTTGTAGAAGAAGAAGAAGAAGACGAAAGTGATCAAGAAATGACACGAAGAATAAGATTATTATCAAAAAGAAAGAAAACGAGTAATGTTCTTGCTAGTTGCAGCACCACCTTAAGTCCTACTACCAAAAAGCACGACGAGCAGCCAATATCTTCATCATCAAAAACCGGGCCTGTCGATAATGCAGGTGATAAAGTAAAGGAATCAGAAGACGTGACTGGTTCAAGTCGTGTGAGTATAGAGGTGACGGATGCTGATATCGAGCGTCTTGGTGAACAGGACGGTTTACGTTCGATCTTCGAGTTCATAGATAAAGAAGATAATGCAATGGAGTTTAATGGTGTTGGTCTTGATGTGCCTATGGATAACCTTTGTGATGTTGATGATGCCTTATGGAATGGTTGGAGATGATGAAGTTAGTTGATTGTTCTGAACCGTCAGATGAGTGTCATATACGTAAAAAGACGGCATCTTTTGTCCTTTTTGTCACACGTGACATTCATCTGACGAATTCGGGTCGAGTATTAATATTTACTTTTTTTTAGGGGAAGGAAAAGGATTTTAGGATAGCTTGATACAATTCAAGGCCTCCGATTTTGGTTTCATTATACTGGTTATAGGTAAAGATGGTTTTAATTCTGTCTGGGGTTAGTTTTGTCTTTTAACACCCATTGACATATGATGTGAGTTTGAACCATTAATATACATCATTCATAAAGTGTTTTTTATTATAAATTTTTATATGTATTATTGTTATTATTCAATGGTACAAAAAACACCATGTACTACTGTAGTGACAATCTTGCCTTTGACCTGAAATGAAATGTGGTAGTTCGATCATTTGAATAAATTTCTCTCTATGTAGCCGAATGTGTAAAAATACTAGTCATTTTAAACAAGGGATTTAATAGGACATCTAGAATTTGCATTTACAAAATAGGATTACAACAACACTAATACATCAAACATTTCTAGATGAGTTAAAATAATTCCAAGAAATTAAAGGGAAGACTCTACATTTCTTAATAAGGTGGGAAGATTTAATTAATTAATTTAGTTTTGATAAAAGCTAATTGATGATTAATGGGATTACAAGTAGCCATGATATGATTAATTAACATAATAATAATATTAATTAATTAAATCAGAAGTTTGAGAATTGGTTTTGGGAAGACTGCATCATCTGCAACTCACTGGTTGTTTGGCTTGACCCTTCATCTCCAAGCATTGTCCTGTATTCATTATATGAACAAATTTATAGCCAAACCGAAAACGATCTGAGTCGAGCAATAATTCAAAATAATAATGTTTCAACTCGGCTCGACTTCGTTTAAACAGGGGGGAAAATTGCTTGAGATTGACTTTATTAAGTTTTGATTATGCTCTAATTTGGGTCAATCATACTCGACAAAAAATTTAGCAATTTCAAGAATTTGAGATGCCCAAAAAAACTGTTAAGTTTTAAAATTCTCGAGTTCACATACTTGTTAAAAGTCAATTCATAGTCAATGTAGTCAACTCCAAAGCCGAATGTGCCGACTGATCGACTCGATCTTCGAAAAGTCGAATCTTAATTCAAGAGACGACTTTGAAAAGATCGGTCTATCACAATAGACCTATTAAAAGTCAATTCTCACACAACTTATCGATGCATCACATCGAATCGACCTTCAAGAAGTCAATTCTGAACTCAATAGTTGACTTTGAAAAGACCATTCCGAACAATCGACATTCTCAAACTCAATTTGTCACCCAACTTACTAATACACTACTACAATCCCTCATACATTATACTGAATCGACTTTCGGAAAATCCGAAAAGTCCATTCTTTCTTGCGTCAATAATTGATTTAGTCGACATTCTCATAGTCGCGTGATTCTCACTTCTGTCCCAACTTAATGATACACTACAATCCTTCTCAAGAATCCACTCTGAAAGCGATTCTCGGCTCAAGAATCGACTTTCTGAATGACGATCTGACGTGTGATGCACTGGTAAAATCAGAGTCTCGTTATATTCCAAACATGAAAAAAAAAGGTAGACTTACTCTCTTGGCCGTGATGCCCAAAGGGAACTAAGTGCACGCAATCTGCTATAATATTCTCCAATTGCCAAAAAGCATCTAGCTGCTTGCCGTACTGTTAATATTCTTCTCAATTGATGTAGAGTTTGTTGTCTTAGATTATCAGCCTATAAAAATAATATAATATTCATCAAATAATTATACAATACTAATAGAAAAACAAGAAGAAGAGGATAATAGTACCGTTACGATTATTCTAACACAACAAACAAATGCTATAAAATAATTTCCCATGAACAATGATATAAAAGTGTCGAGTATAAAGGTGGACGCAAAACCTTTGGAGGTGGGAATGTCGCCAAGAAATTCGAGATTTTTTCTTTTTTTTTTTATTTATTTATTGAAACAATATAGTTTCGATGTTAAAAATGTGAAAATAGCATTAGTATTCTCGATAGATTATAGTTTTTACTCTGATACCTCACTGAAACATTTCCGGGATCCGACACTGATCAGTATGATTGTTGTGTCACAATTGTAAACATTTTTTTATTACATTTTCATATGTTTGGTGGAGGTTGAAAGTTTAACAAGTAATTAAATTGCAAAATAAGTATGAACTTTTATGGATTTGTTTTTTAATTTACATATAGCAATTAGCTAGATTTTGGACTGTTTCAATCATTCATTAAGTAGTGCCTCCATTATTCAAAAGCAATTGTTTTGTTTTTTTTATATTTAAATTAGTTGATAAGTTAATTAATTAATGGAGGGGTTTTAGTTTAATTAACAGATGTGGACTTTCCAACAAAACTTCTGATAGCAACCCTATACATGTCAAACACAACAGAAAAATAAAGCATTCAACACATTATAATTAATAGGAAGGGATATGTATATTAAATCACATACTTGATTATACATAAATAATGGTGATTTGGGACCCAGATAATTAATGTCAAAATTATTGACAAGCTGAAGTGTTCTATGATCTTCAATGAGAATAATGGTACTGCAACGACCACTCTGACATAACAAATACCACAACTAGATGTGTCAGTGAGACGACTCATGATGTGGAAATGAGACTCGTCTTTAAAGAAAATGTTATTGTCATAAATCACTCAGCCACAACCTGATGTGTCAGACTCTTCTCATGATGTGGCATTTATGTAAGGAGAAGTGTCACTTTCATATCATGAGAGGTCCAATGACTTATGACAATTGTTGTGTCTTATGGTTGTGATGGTAGCATTACTCAGTCTCAGAAGGTCTCATTACTGTGACATTTGTCTTGTCACAGTGGTCGTGGCAGTATCATTACTTCTTCAAGAATAATGATACTGACACAATCATTCAACCTCAACAAGTAACGCAACCTCATCATGAACTCACATCATGATCAATGGGTTTTAAATTATGATCAACAATGTAAAATCAAGTTGTGTCACGCGTTATGACTGAATGATTGTGTCAGTAGCATTTTTTTTCAAGAATGGCATCCCATATGAATGTTACACCAAAAACCGCAACATGATGTGTCAGTAGGATCACTCATCATGTGGTAGTAGGACCCATCTTCAAATAGATGTACCATCATCAGAAGATCTTATTTCTATAACTTTTATTGTGTCAGAGTGATTAGGACAATATCATTACTTCTTCAATAATGGCTTCCCCCACATGAAAAGAATGCAAAGAAGGGAGGCAATAATAAGGTTATGTGCACTCACATCTTGTCTACAAAAGCCTAAAAATTAAGAAGCTTTTTATCTTATCTTTATTTTTATGAGGACATGATCTTTTATCTAGTACACTTTTGATATTGTCATAAAAGTGAAATATTGTCACAAGGAAATATACTACCTTCGTCCCAAAATGTAAGTTCTTTTAGCTTTTTAGTTTTGTCCCAAAATATAAATTCATTTACAAAACCAATAAAGTATTTATTACATCTTTCTCTTTCTACCCCTCATTTATTATATACTCAACCACTTTTTATTACTTTGCATTAATACCAATGAAATGTCATTTTAGTCTTTTTAATCAAAATTAATGACAAATAATAAATTTAACTAACTTTCTTAATATGTGTGGAAAAAGACTAAAAAGACTTACATTTTAGGACGGAGGTAGTATATAACAAAAGGGAATCTCTTTAGAATCCATTGCCCCTTGTTTTTTGGGTGGGCGTATCTTAACTTTAACCTATTTGGGTGGGCCTATACATGTTTGTTTGTAGCATTTTAATTACCACCATGCATGCTAATCAAAGCTTATTACTTGAGGTGGAAGCAATAGACTACTCTTTTTTTTTCTCTCATTAATGCTAATAAAGTTTCATTTTCCTCCCACACCCCCTCCCCCTCCCCCTCCCCCTCCCCCCATTTTCATCTTGTCTTGTATATATTATCACATTTTTTTTACATTTTCTATGAGGCATTGAATCAAACATATTTAGCTAGGGATAAGAAGATTGAGAGGGAGAAAAGAAAAAGAGCCAAGTCTAAAAAAGCATATGCATGGGATAAAGATCAAGCACTATGAGCTATCTCCTCTTTTAAACATTTATTACTAATTATAATGCCTTTCTCTCTCACTCTCTTATCTTCATCTTCTCAAGTTTACACAAACAACATATCCTTTTGCTTTGTATAGATGTTACCGTCATAACAAAATGGTCACAACAAGTGTTAACAAAATGGTCACTACAAGTAACACAATGCACTTGAACGCTAGTGATAATAATGCGAGACTCACTGATTGATATGAGTCACGTCATAATAGATTATGTAAAACTGTATTGTGACCTATACAGTTTTACAACCTAAGAAAAAGGGCACATCTAGTGGCACCACACAACATTTACATGACACCACATATAGAGATTATGTTCAAGTTTTCAGTGGTTGAATGCTCAGAAAGTTGAACCCCATGTGTTAGGTTCAACATTTTTAGAGGTCAAACCTCACTGTGATTGCCCCCGGAATAAGTTTGGTTTGGGGTCACTAAAGACACTAGGAAGATTCTATTGCGGGATATCATCAATGAGAAAATCCACTGACATCCAATCAAAAACAGGATCTAAAAGACGTAGTTAATCCCATTAAAGGGTTTTACTGCCACACCACAAATAGTCTCACTAACACATCAGATTGACATATTTGCAGTGGTCACGACAATAACATTATTACGTAATTAATCAGTAAAAACCGAGTACCTGGCGAACGAAACCTTCAAGATTGGTAAGCTTGCCAAGTGCAATAACCATATGATGCATGCCATCTGAATTGATAGTGCCATTGGCAATGGTTTCAATCAAAGAATGTTGCAATTGTTCAAGGCCTTGTGAGAGAGCTTCTTCAGCTTGTTGTGAAGAATGTTGAAGACTGTAAATCCCCACCACTTGTTGCTCTGTTAATGGATCTAATTGTACAATCAACATCTGATATACAACAAGCAAGTTGTTAGTTAAAAACCACTTGCAGCAGATACTGTAAATTGATCGAAATATGTAAACATATGTTGTACGGGTACACACGATATATATGCAAGTGTGAGAATTTTGAAAACTATAGGATATATGAGAATATATGATACGCGTAATGATTATAAGTATAGGGACCATATTGTATATTATAAAACTGTAAGGATCAAACTATATATGAATACAAAATTTTGAAATAAACCAAATTTTAGTGGTTTTCTTAGTTTTTCTTAATTTTAGTTAGCTTGATCATGAATTACTAGGCGATTTGCATTTGATTTCCGCCAAGATTCATCATTTTACGAATTCGAGTTATGTACATGCATATTTGGATCACGTTTACATCTTTCAAAAAATTACAACGCTATGATACGAGACGCGTTACCAGAAAAGACGTATATATTTGTGCATCATAGTAGGTAAACAACGAACCTTGATTAGCTCGGAGGGGCGGAAACCGCCCATCCAAAGAAAGCAACGTTCAGCCGGAGTCGACCACATTCCGGTGATGAGATGAAAGATGTCGGCTTTGGCCGCCGCCCCTTTTAGCCGGAAAATCTCATCGTAATGCGCGACGTATCCGTCGACAACCATCCGGAGATCACCGTCCGGTAACTGAACGTGCAACGCGTTTCGGAGCTCCGACATATGCCGGTTATCATCATCTAGCCATCTTGCATACTCCATGTCAAACATTGCAGCTCCTACAAATAACAGCAAGCATTTAATCGACCATGCTGTAACATGTTCTTACACAATTGATTATAAATTCTCATAATTAATCAATGTCGGATCGAGAAACTGAATCGAATGCGGAAATCAAAGAAAACCGAATAGATCGTTGTAACACGAGAGGTGTGTATTTTTCGACAGCAAAACAAAATTTATTTAAAACAAGACAAAACAAAAGCGTTTTGAGAATATTTAATCGTGATCAATGATTTAAAAGTGTCAAATGGTTGAGTGACTTTGAAGGCACCCTTGTATTTTGACTTTTGATAATGTACTTTGAATTTGATGATTTCTAACATACAAATTTTAATATTAGAACACCAAATGTCAAGGTTAAAAGGATAGCTTAGAACAAACGTTAATGCTTGTGCATAAACCAACAAAATTTCAACCTCAAATTTGACCTTCAGGTTGTCTTTATTATTTTTAGGTATAAAAGTCATTATACACGCTTTCAAAAAAAAAAAAAAAAAAAAAAAAATCATTATACACGTGAAAGACTAAAATGTTACCTATATACTAAATGTTATATGCTATCTTATCTCTATAGGGGCGATACTTATAGGGACATATATTTGCACCTCGATTTTTAGTTCCAAAACCGACTTTCGCAAAGTCGATTCTTTAAAACACTGATGGATAGTTAGGGTGCAGCGGTGGATCGGGTGAAGTGCAAGTCATATAGATCATAGCCTCTATTTCATTGATATTATATATTCAAGGGTAAATTGCGCAAACTTTTGGGTGGTATCAATTTTGGTCGGTTACAATTATCAATTTTGGTCCCGTAACTTAAAAATATATAACAATTTTGGTCCCATAACTCGAAAAACACATCGGTTTATATTTTCCAACGAGATATCCACGATTTTTTTAAATATTCCAACCAACTTCGTGAATCCAGATTTTATGCTTTGTGCCTAAATATAACTCAACGTCCGGTTAAGTTCTGATTTCGAATCGAAGAACTATACTAGCCTTGAAAAAATCGATTTTTTTTTATTCTGATGGCTTCTCTCGGCAGTATGTGAATGGTTAATAACCTCCTCTAAAATTTCATGACATAGGCCAAATTGTTTTTCTTTTTAACAACTGCATTATATATTTTCGATTAAGTGCTTTGTAAAACACTGCTCATTAGTGCTCAATAAGCCTCTGCCATATCCACGTAATTTCCTTTTTTTTAGGTGGCTTACAATACACCAAGGGATGTATACACGATCATACGGTCAAATAAGGATCGTGGAGTGAAAATCGTGCAAGTCATATATATCATAGCCTCTATTTCATTGATATTATATATTCAACTATATAAATTAATAGGGTGTGGTGATATAGACATAAAGTCCAAGCTTTCCAAAGTCCACTATATAGTTTTATTTTCATGGTAATTAAATAATCAATTAAAGAAGTATTAATTAGTATTAATTGAAACTTTTTAACCAACTACTTTGTAGACCTTATGACATGACAATGATGACATATTCTGATATTCACCTTTATTATGGGAAGTTAATGTGTGGTGAGGGAATTTAAGATGAAGTGACGGGTGAAACGATCAGAACAACACAGTTTAAATACAGAATAAAAATGTGTGTACGGGAAGTGTCACATGGTGTCTCTACACCGTGTAGACACCACACAATAACTTTCCTTTATTAGGTCATATAATTAGCAACAATTAAAAGAACAAGAAAATAATAACCAGAAGCCAAAACACAAATAAACAAACATATAAGAACCAAATTCTACCTGGCCTTTTGAAGGGTAAATTAGTCAATCCCATAAGAACCATGGCCTTTTGAAGGGTAAATTAGTGAATTCTTATTGTGAGTGGTTAATATATATAATTTACCTGAGCTGTTGTTCCCAACTGCAACCCCACCTCCTCCCAATAAAAGACCCTGCTATAAAAAAAAAAAGTCAAAGCATAATTAGTCAAGTATCATAATAAAATATTGTTATATTTATGTTTCACATCTATTAAATGCACCACAAATGATATATCGTGACACAACGAATATTATAATACAATATCTAATACGATAATTCATCATGTGACAGTGGGATATCTATTTAAATAGATAACACATCATCAGATACCTCACTTTCACATCATGTTGTATCGTGACTCGTTATGTCAATGTCTTCTTACGAGTAATGTTACTGTACAACCACCTTAACACAACAAATATCAGTGAGATAATTCAAGATGTGACAGCGGGACCCTATTTGAATATATAGATGAAACATCATCAGATGCATGTGTTATTTTCACATGTATCACTTATTTTTCTTACATAATTTACTATCAACCTAACAATACGAATGTTGATAAGATCACTCATATTTTCTTATGTGTTATAATGTTACTATCATTATCAACCTAACACAACGAATGTTAATAAGATCACTCATAATGTGACACTGGAAACCCTTTTTAATCTGATAACACATCATCATAAACCTCATTATCATAAATCTCATTGTCACATCAATCATGTTATATGACCTTAGTTATGAGAAATTCTTCTATTATCACTCAATTTGAGTAACCAAACATGACACTATCATGATCACAAATTGTAATTCACCGATTACGGTATATATATATGCCTCGATAGAGCCATGTTGAGTCGCTCCGTAAATGGAGTTACCATGATTAAAGTACCCTTCGTTATATATTTGAATAGTTGTGTCCGTATAATTACTATCCATACACACACATATATATATATATATATATATATATATATATATATATATATATATATATTATAGAATCACCAACCAACCTGAGCTCGTGCTCTTTGAAGGTCTTGTTCAATATGAGCCAACCTTATTCTACTTGTCTCTAACTGCTGTACATAGGCCTGCATTTCAACAAAAATAATAAAATAAAATAAATAATATGTATCATATACATATAATAATCATATAGAAACATATAGAATATGTAGGTGGCCACTTACTGTATTTAATAATAATACTAATAATATATTATAAAAACGTACCTTTTTTCTAAGTCTACTTTTTCTTGCTGCTTCTCTATTTTGTGCTAAACGTCTCAATGTCTGCATACCAAACAGTCCATGTATTCAACCTTGAATAATTATATATCTATTTGTTTCTTTATTATTTTAAATATTTTATGATGCATTATGACTTTTTTTTATGTTTCAACATGGAGTTAATAATTTTTATTATATTTTAAAATATTGTGGCAAAAATAAAGGTTGGCCCTGAGAAAAAAAAAAGACAAGATTTTTTATGAATGGCCTTTCATGATAAATAATTATGAAATAAAGTAGGTATGTACCTTAGCATCAAGCACTTTGCTTGAAGTTGAACCAGGCCCTCTTTTCTGCAATATTTGGAAAGAGAATCATAATAACTAAAATTTAAAGAAAAATAATAATCATAATAATAAGTTTGGTGTTTTTTCTTTTACAGATTCGATATGAAATTCCATACAAATAAAAACCTTCCGCTGATTTCATATTGTTCTTTTACACTTTTCGGTGATTTTTAAAAAAATGACGGTGCCGTCGTCAAAAAATCAATAAATTTGCCGATTTTTTTACTCTACTTCAGGAATTACTAGATGATGGTCAGCGCAGAGGATCCAGACTCGGGGGTTGGTGGCGGTGCCCCACCAGTGATTCATGTCATTTTTCAGGGAAATTATAATATGGGGAGTCCGTAATATAGATATACATATAATAAATACACGTAAAAGTTCTTACACTTTTACGTGTTCTTTTTATGAATATCTATATCACGGACATTTCGTATCAGAATTTTCCAATATTATCAGTTTTGAAATAAGATTATTTTTACTTCCTCAAAAGTGTTCATATAATATCAAAACAATTGCATACAGATGTATATTGTATGTGCATGTACTTTACCAAAGGGTAAAAAATGACAGGTTTTCTTTTTTTGGATTTTATATAACAAAAGAGTAACGTGTCAGGAAAAGAGAATCTTTTTTTCAAACGTGTCATCATTTTTAATCTAGAAAAATTAATTAATAATGCAGACAAGTAATAATAATAATAATGCAAGAGAAAGAACTACTGCTGTACTTCAAATTCTAATTAAATCTCTGATATATGCCTGGTATGAATGAAATTAATTTCAAGAATTTAATAATGAAAATATCCTATCTAGTTGTAGTAGTATCAGACAGCTACAAACTGTTTTAAAACTTTAGGGAAACTTTAAAAAAATATGCTTGAAAAGAATTTTTTCTTGAAATATATGCCTCGTATGAAAATATTTGAAAATTATGTACGTCGACACATGAGCGCACGAGCCACGCATATGCGACGCAAAACCAAATGGAGCATAATTTTTCAATGTTAACGTTTAGAGCATATTTTCAAAGATGTTATTGTTTTGAAAGTATATTTTTTTTTCAAGTTTCCCTAAACTTTAATAGTTGTAATAATTAAAAAAAGCCTGGTGTACAAACTGCAGTTCTTGGGATTGGAAAAGGTTGTATTAATTAATGAAAGCAAAAAAAAGTTTCACAAATCAAGTTCTATAGATTAATTATTTGTTTATGACACAGAAGAAAGTAACAAGGACAACATGCAGTTTATATGAAAACATTATGGCTCCGTTTATATCAAATCACATGCATGCTAATAATGTTGTGGATAAAACCAAACAAAGAAGTATATCGAATATAAGACAATAAAATTATCATATTAAAATAGTACAACACACGTACTTTTATATCATTATAATGAAAAATCGAATTCATATAAAACTATATATAGGTCTTATAGCTGGTCAATATCTTGTGTTATTTGTTGTTAGTATTTTGTTACGCAGCTAGCACTGTAATCTCTATTGCACTAGATCGTCAGACCTGTGATTTTTGTATAAAAAGTCAAAATATACATGGTTTGAATTTTTACACACATAGCTCTAATCTATTCTTATATTGTGTGATAATTATAAGAATAATGACATTATCATAACCATTCCTACACGTACACTAAATATCACAACCTGATATATATATATCAGTAAAAACGACTCATGATATGACATATACGTCTCACTTTCACATATGTCAGAATGATTATAACAATACTAGAAATACTTATGTAATAATGGAAAATACTTATGTGGAGAGAAGATTTAGAGATGAAGTGACAGGTGAAACAATCAGAAACACACCGTTTAAGTAAGACTCTTTGTAGTTTGTAAAAGTAAATTTTAATTACCTTATCATTTGTGGGCTTTGCAGCAGTAGATGTTTGATGAGTAGTAGTCTGAGGAAAATCTGAGGATATTGGCACATTATTATCATTTGCCAAAATATCCAATGGCTGATGATGATGAACAACAACTGCTGATTGAGACATCTGAAAATGCTTATTATTATTATGATCATCTGCAGGTGCAGGAAGTAGTAGTGAATATTGATCTGCTGATGAAGATGTATTTTTACTCATTGGAGATTCTTGCTCCAAAAACTCATCCATCTGCACCCCTCTACTTGATGATATTGTGTTTATTCCTGAATCACTTGTGCTATTTTCTCCTGATTTTGGAGTACTCCCCTATAAAATAAATCCCAATAAAATAAATGAAATTTTTAAAAAGTTATAGTGTGTGTGTATATATATATATAATTCCAAAGTTATCAACTTTTCACCACCCCATGTTGAATTTCAAGAAATACAAAAGACAGCTCAAATTTTCACCTTTAAAAGTTGAAAACTTTACTATGTGGAATTTCAAAGAACCACAATATATACTACTTTCTATGAGTATTTATGAAAATTAAATGGGACAAAAAAAAAAGAATAACATAGGATTTTGGTCTCCCCTAAAATAAAAATAAAAAACCCCAAGGAAAGAAAAATCTATATAAGCGTATATATAGAATTTCATGTGTTGAAAGTTAGCAACTTTTCACCACCCCATGTTGAATTTCAAGAAATGCACAAAAGAACTCAAATTATCACCTTCAAAAGTTGAAAAAACTTTACCATAGTGTAACATTATTTCAAGAATCCCTTTTTAAACTCCCCAATAAAACTATATATATATATATTAAGAGGGTAAATGAAATTCCATCTATCAAAAGTTATCAAACATTTCACCACCCCATGTATAATTCCAAGAACTACTACTACTACTTACTACTCTTCATGAAATGCAAAAGAGAACTCAAATTTTCACCTTTGAAAGATGAAAACTTTACCATGTATGTAAAATTTCAAGAACCCCAAGTACTCCTTTCACTAAGTATACATATTACATATATATCAAAAATTAAATGGGACAAAAAAAATAAGTGTCAAAGAATGATTTGAGGGAGGATATATATATATATATATATATATATATATATATATATATATAAAGAAAAGTACACATACACTAGTAGTTTGAAGAAGTCTAGTGGGCCAAGAAGGGAACATCTCCAAAGTAGCTGCAGGTCTGGCACCTGCTGCAGATGCATATAAAGCTGCATAAGATCACAAGCAATATATTTTACATGATCATAGAAAAAAAGTAGTAGTAATTACTTGCAAGACTTAACAAAAAACCTCATAAAACCAAATATATTGATGATATATGATGTCCCTTTTATCTTTTTTTCTTGCTTTAACTGCAGTTATGGAGTCAGTAGAATCATGCAAAAAGTGGTCAAGTTATTTATTTCCTTTTTTGTTAACCCATGCCCATTCTATCCCTTCTCCCTAGAATCATTATTGTATTTGAATTGGTACACTACTCATTAGACACGTTCAAACTCTCTTCACCTTTTTCTCTCTCCTCATCAGAAGTTTGTTATACTTTTTGCAATAAACCCACCCTCGAGAGACGTAACTTAGTGGTAAAATGTTAAAAAGATAGGTTTGTTATAGTGAAAATCTTGTTTTTGAGATGAAGTGTAAGAGTTCAATATACTAATATAAACACGTGTGCAAGCAGTCTCTTGTAAACTAAATCACACTAAAAACATTTTGGAGGTGGTTCAACTTTCTTTTACTTTTGGAAGAGAAAAAAATAAAGAATAAAACACACACACACATATACTTACATGTTTTGGCATCATCATTGGTGATATTCTTAACACCTTGAAGTAGAATAGCTTCTTCTAGCTCTCCAAAATGAAAACCAGATACTTCTTGATTCCTTCTGACCATAAAATTGAACACCCCATGTTAAAAAGAATTATAGAAATGAAGCTCAAAAGAAATTAAAGGAAAAATATAATGGTGAATTAATTTACATGAAAGATGTGGTAGGAGGATTAACTCCATGAAAAACTGCATAAGACATAGTATTATGATGTCCAGAGCCAGATAAATTACTAGCTTCACCAACTCTTTGACTAGCCATGCAAAGAGAAAAAAGATTGCTTCTTTTTTTTCAAACCATTCTTGAATTTCTGCTAAGAAAGATTTTAAAAAAAAACCCAGATGTTATAAACAATTTTAGAGCAAAATAAAACATGGGTTCTGTGTAAAAACAAGAAAAAACAAAAGGGCTATGGAGATTTCAACATGGTTATTACCTTAGAGAATAAGAGAGATGGTGGAAGAAAGAGCAAAACATGGGTTCAAAAAAGATCAAAGCTTTCTTGTCAAAGAGTTATAAATCATAATAACAAAGGAGAGCAGGGTGCAGTCCTTTTCTATCAAAACCTGTCTCCTTTTTTTTTTTTTTCTTTTTTTTTTTTTTTTTCTTTTTTTCTTTTTTTAGGGGGTTAATGATCTTTGCAAGGTCTCTATCTTCTTCTTTTTTTCTTCTCAGCTTCTCTCTTAAGGAAAGTTCTTGTCAGATTTTTTTTTCTGTGCAAAGTTTTGATTTCACCTCTTGAGTAGTGCTCATTAGCTAGTAATTATCATACGATGTGGGACTCGATATTATTAAGCAATTTAAATATTGTATATTATAAGCAAGTCTTATCATTAAGTATGATGGAGACTTTTCTCAAAAAAAAAAAAAAAGTATGATGGAGACAAATTAGAAGGATTAATGCTTCATATAATTAATATATATAATTTGTTTTTTGAAGGGATAATTTGTCTTTTTGTCATCCTAATTAGTAAACCACAACTATATCACTAACAAAGGAAATGACATTACACAACAAAATTGGTATAAATTATAATCAGTGACATACATAATTTTACACCATTAGACCACTTGTTTCAGATACTCTAAATAATTAAATATTCTATTTTACAGTTTTAGATACATTTTTTTTAGTTTACAATATCTCTATCTAAGATGAAAATTCTCTATTTTACATAACACGATAAATATAAAGGAAAATTTATAAAATCTGTATTTTACAGTAAAAAAAATAGTATCTGCTCTAGTGTTATTTTTTCATTTGAAATCTCTACAATATACAGTTTTTTAATGATTTACAATATCTACTACAAGTGCCCTTACGAGACATATCGATCAGTCAAATGTCATGTTATGGTCAATGATGTAAAAATATATAATCACATCATTAATGATGTGTATTGTCTTTAATTAGCACTATATATATAGAAAGTTTACATAAAAATAATTTTAAAAATAGACCAAGTAGATGATTTTATGTAGAAAACACACGTATATGTATATATGTATATTATATTACCTACTACTTTGTTGTCTAGTGTTGAATTAATCATCTTACTACTTCACAAACTCCATTTATTATGGTCAAAATCAACTATTTTACTAATTTTCGTAACTTTATGTTAGGCTCATTTTGTTGGGACAAACAAACTAGAGAGAGTGGTTAAAGATTTGTCATTAAAAATATATAAGTAGATTAAATTAAACTTGCAAGGGTACATGTAGAAATAAGTTTAAGGGAAAACAAACTTAAAGAGTGGTTGGTCAATAACTAATTGATTTTAACATAATCTATATATTATATTAACCTATATGAATACATATATCCCTTCATTTTCATCACCATAAATTGTGGCTAATACATGTTTAGTATGTAATCTATGACTATGATAAAATTCTTGAATATTTAAAGCATGATTAGTTGATTTGTAATATTTATTTTAACCTTGTCCAAGATATATAGAAGCAAGGGTTATTTTTAAAGGAAAATTGAAATGTGAGGGAGAGAGTCCAAGATATATAGAAGCAAGGGTGAGTGAGAGGGGGGGGGGGGGGGGGAATTAAATTGTCCAATTTAAAGTACATAATATCTTGTCCTTGCAAGAAATTGTCTGAGGCCAATTTTGGCTTTTGCTTTGAAGTGGTTTGAAAACAAATTAATAGAAAAACAACTCCACTTTTACAAAAAATCGGAGTAAAAAAATAAATTGGCGGGGACCTTGGCAGTAAACACTAGAAGATGACACCAACTCCATTTTCTCCCTCTTCCCTAACCGCATGTACTCTTTCATTGGCAAAATGCAGAGTTAAAATAATGGAAAATGAAAATTATATATTCACTACACATAATGTGTAGTGGACATACAGCACTACACACATCTTATCCACACATTAAAATGTAATGTAATATTTTAAATGTATGAATAAGATGTGTGTAATGTATTATATGTTCACTACATACTATGTGTAGTGGATGTATCAACCACCCAAAAATAAATGTATCCATTTCTCTGAAAATATAAGTTATCATATGTTAACAATATAGTATTAAAATAAATGTATTAACCTTGTCTCAAATATGTTTACTCTGTGTGTGGTGATTTCGTTTCTATAAAGAAAAATAAGGCAGTGGATGAAAAAATTTAAAGCTTTTCACTCATTTTTACATACACTAGAAGAGAGCATGTCACAAAGTCAATTACATTAATGGTATGTTATGTATTTGATTTTTGTGGTCGCGGGTTAGAAATACAAAATAAGATACAAAATGGAAAAAAATGATAAAAAAAAATACTATAAAAAATACATATCCCTACTTTACAAAGAACTAAATTCACAATACTCTACATTGAGAACATTAAAATATTCATTTTTCAACTAATTTTTAAATTCAAATTTTACAACGCTATATTTCAACGGTTATATTTCAACGGCTATATTCGAACACACACATTTTTTCCAAAATTATTTTTAAAATTTAAAATTTTACTCCAACGGCTATATTTGAACACACACATTTTTCAAAACTTAAAATTCATCTTTTTCATGTGTCGTAGTCTCAGTCTCCGTCTAATCGTCTATGAATGGATATATATTTGCCTGCCTCCTTTTCACGTTGGCATTTTTATAGATATTCTCTATAAAAAAAAAACCTTTTAATAATGATTGATTATAGGCATTTCATTATAGTATGACTGCTGATGAAATATGTTACATTCACTTAAATTTCAAAATATTGAAAATAAGAAAGATTAAGTAGGGATATGAATAAAACTACAACAACATCCAACAAGAGAAGGCAAGCCAAAAGCAAAGAAAAAAATCACACTCATCCAGGCATAACTTCTTCGGGTTTATCTTCACGATTTTGGTCGGCAATTGTCGAAATCACAGGTTGGGTTATATGGAATACTAGAAATAAAGTTATTTTTAACTTTCTTGTTCAAATCCGGGGTTTATTTTTAGAGACATGCAGATAATTTCCTTTACATGGCTTTCAAATGCCAATTGTCTCAAGAAATTGAAATGGGAAGAATGGTTAACAAACCCGATGAACGCGGCTAGCTGAGTTCAGAGAAAGGTGATTTGCCCGGTTTTTTATGGGATCAGTAGGCGAAATTTGTGCTCTTTTATTTTAACAATCACGGAAGTATGAGTCGTCGGTGAAACTTACTGAAGACGGACGTTTTGGTTACTAAAGTGTGGTCATGGATTCAGGAAGCAATTGCGAAATAAGCAGCAGCTTTGAGAGATACTCTTAAACAAGATATGCAACAATATTTTGTTAGTTTACTGTTGGGGATGCAAATTTGGCGTTGTTTTTTTCGAATTGGAACTTTGTGTGTAAAATATTTTTAGCATCTTGCTGATAATGGAATAAATATTGGCTGTTCAAAAAATAAAATTATATATATATATATATATTTGTCAGTAAAGTGACTTAAACTCTACATTTGGTGGAACCAATCTGAAGACTCAGCTGTGTGATGGACAGCTGAGAAGTGTATTCAATTCTGTGCATCAGTAGGGTGGAGTCTACTGAGGATTCTGTCAGCAGGATGAAAGGCTGCTGAGTACTGAATACAGCAGGGTTCCACATCTGTTAATTCTGTTATGTGACAGCTATACAGTGTCATTAAAACGAGGACACGTGTAGGGGTATTTATGGCGTATCAGACAAAGATTCCTTGCGGCTAGGGTTTAGGGATTTGTGCCTATAAATACAATTGTTGTTGCATTGTCTGTGTGTGTGAAATCTGTAACTCAGTGCATAATAATAAAGATCTCTTTTCTGCCCGTGGTTTTTTATCTCTCTCACTTTGAGAGGGGTTTCCACGTTAAATATGTGTTCTTCTTGTTTTCTGTTATCTCCTTTGATTATTTACGTTTGATTGCATCAGTTTCTAATTCTTGCATCTGAAGTTATCTCCATCAGTTTCATAACAAGTGGTATCGGAGCAAGGTTCTGGAGAAAACAATCTGTACGATCAACTTCATCTTCACCAAATCCTTCAGCAAGGTGCTAGGATCTGTGATAAAGTTGTGATCTTTAGCAAGAAAAGATGTCAGCAGTAAATGTGAAAATCGATAAATTTACAGGAAGGAACAATTTTGGTCTGTGGCAAATCAAGATGCGTGCACTGTTGAAACAGCAGGGTTTGTGGAGTCCTTTATCTGACAAACCAAATACATGTGCATCAGATTATGCCAGTCTTGAAGAGAAAGCACATTCAACCATCATGTTGTGCTTATCTGATTATGTTATCACTGAGGTTGTTGAGGAAGACACCGCAGCCAAGTTGTGGAAGAAGCTTGAAAGCATGTATATGACCAAGTCATTGACCAACAAGTTGTTGTTAAAACAGAGGTTGTTCAGTTTGAAGATGCATGAAGGAAGTCCACTGAGGGAACATCTGGACCAGCTGAACACAATATTACTTGATTTTAGGAATATTGATGTTAAAATTGAGGATGAAGATGCGGCCCCTAATCCCGTTTGGTGTCATTACCGGCATCATATGAAAACTTTGTGCGCTCTTTCATAGTTGGGAAGAATACGTAGCTTTGGAGGATGTGAGGTCCGCCTTACATGCCGGGAGCCGAGACACAAGGCCGCTTGGGACAGACGATCAGTTTCTTGGAGCTAGTAGCTAGCGGTAATAGTGGAAAAGGATATGGACACGATGAAGAAAAAGAAATCGTGGTCCAAAGGTCCTAAGTCTACTGATGTCTGTAATTATTGTAAGGAGCAGGGACATTGAAAGTCCAATTGTCCAAGGAAGACGAAAGCAGGAAGGCAATTCTGGCACAGTAGCCTTGGCTACTGAGCAATCTGATGAGCATCTGGTTCTAGTTGCAGGGGACTCTACATACCATAATGATGTGTGGATACTTGATTCTGGAGCATCCTACCATATTTGTTCAAACAGAGAGTGGTTTTTACTTTATGAGCGATGGATGGTGGTCAAATCTATATGGCCAACATCAAGGTTTGCAAAGTTGTGGGAATTGGCTCGGTAAAGTTAAGGACAAAGGATGGTAAATTCGTACACCGAAAGATGTAAGACATGTTCCACGATGACCAAGAATTTGGTATCTCTTAGTCTACCGGACGACAGGGGTTCAATTTCAAGGGTGAAGGTGGACACCGAATGTCTTCAAAATTCAAATTGTAGTCCTCAAAGGCATCAAGAGGGGAACCTTGTATATATTACAAGGATCTACCGTATCCGGCACCGTTGTTCGTTGCATCCTCGCCAGCTTCACCAATCTCAAACGGACTCACTTTGTGGCACATGAGCTAGGTCATATGGGTGAAAGAGGTATGCAGATTCTTTCTTCAGCAGGTTTTCTTGGGAGATATAAGGTCAAGAATCTGGACTTTTGTGAACATTGTGTATTTGGGAAATTGCACAGAAGTAAGTTCTCAGCAGGGTTGCACAACACAAAGACATCACTTGATTATATCCATTCAGACTGCTGGGTCCATAAAAAATTGAGTCATTGGGTGGTCACATGTCATTCATAGATGACTATTCAAGGATGACTTGGGTGGTGATGATGAAGAACAAAAGTGATGCATTCAGTAACTTCAAGAAGTGGAAAGCCCTAGTGGAGAATCAGTTAGGCAAGAAAATCAAGAAGCTTCGTACAGATAATGGTCCGGAATTCGCCGGACGGATTTTGATTCATTTTGTGCAGCTGAGGGTATTGCCAGACATCATATTGTAAGGAATACACCTCAGCAGAATGGTGTAGCTGAAAGGATGAATCAAACTCTACTAGAGAGGGCAATATGTATGCTTTCTCAAGCTGGTTTATCAAGGAGATTTTGGGTAGAGGCTGTAAAAACAGCTTGCTACTTAATCAACAGGAGTCCTCACACAGGGATCAATCTCAAGACGCCATTTGAGATGTGGTCAGGCAAGCCTACTGACTTCTCAGTTCTAAGGGTTTTTGGGAGTACAACTTACTATCATGTTAGTGAAGGGAAGTTTGAGCCAAGAGCCAAGAATGGAGTGTTTGTGGGGTATGGTGATGGAGTGAAGGGATATAGAATTTGGTCATCAGCAGAGTCCAGAGTAATCCTTAGCAGGGATGTTGTGTTTGATGAAAATTCTATGTTAAACTCATCAGTGGGGAGGTCTACTGAATCGAAACCAGTGCTGAATCTGATAGTGTTGAGAAACAGGTGGAGCTTCAGGTGGAGTCTACTGATATGCAACAATCAGTGGATCCAAATCAACACTATACTGATCTGGATAATGAACCAGAATCTGATTCAAGCCAGCCTACTAAGACTTCAGTAGGGCATCATACAAACATTAATCGCGAGAGTCTACGCGGCGCCACAGTGCCTCGAAGATCTAATGTTGGGATACCTCCAAGGAGATATGGGTATGATGATTTGGTGGATATGCACTCCAAGTTGTTGAAGAGGTAGAGTTGCGAACCTACTACTTACGGGGAAGCGGATGACATGTACGAAGCATCTCGGTGGCATGCGCCATGGGAGATGAAATGGAGTCATTAGTGAAGAATCGTACTTGGGAGTTGGTCAAACGTACCTTTACCGACAAGGGAGTTGTGACTTGTAAATGGATTTTCAAGAAAAAGGAAGGAATAACTAAGGCGAAGGGGTCGTATAAGGCACGTTTGGTTGCAAGAGATTCACAAAAGGAAGGGGTTGACTTTGATGAAATATTTTCACCAAAGGGTCGACACACTTCAATCAGGGTGTTACTAGCTATAGAAATGGTGGCACAGCAGGATCTGGAACTTGAGCAATTAGATGTGAAGACTGATTTTCTACATGGTGAGGTGGATAAGGAGATATACATGACACAGCATGAGGGTTTTCAAGTTCCTGGCAAGGAAAGTTATGTTTGCAAGTTGAAGAAATCATTGCATGGTTTGAAGCAAGCTCCAAGGCAGTGGTATAAAAGGTTTGACAGTTTTATGCTTCAGCAGGGTTACAACAGAAGTCCTTATGACTGTTGTGTATACCACAGTCTGCTGAAAGATGGATCACATATCTATCTTGTTCTGTATGTGGATGACATGTTGATTGCTGCTGCAAGGAAGTCTGATGTTCAAAATCTGAAGAACCTTCTCAGTGATGAATTTGAAATGAAGGATTTGGGTGCAGCCAAGAAAATCTTGGGGATGTAGATCTGGAGAGATAGAAGTTAGAAAAAATTATTCTTGTCTCAGCAGGGTTATGTGCAAAAGATATTAGACAAGTTTGGGATGTCTGCTGCAAAACCAATAGATACTCCTATGGCATCAAATGTTCATTTGTCTGTTTATGCTTCACGCCACACAAGAGAAGGAGTATATGTCAAGAGTTCCCTATGCTAGTGCAAATAGTTGGTCGATGTATGCAATGGTTTGCACTAGGCCCGATCCGGCTCGGCTCAAGCGTCGGTGTTGTCGCGGGTTTATGGCTCAACCCGGAAAGGAACACCGGAAAGTCGTTAAAAGGATATTCGGGTACCCGAGAGGTACAAATTCGATGTTGGTCTCATTTATGGAGGTGATACTGGTCTGGTCACAGGCTACTGTGATGCTGATTATGCAGTAATGTTGACAAGTAGAAAACTATGTTGCACGGACACGGACACGGACACGCCGCACGACACGACACGGACACGGCGACACGGCTAATTCTAAAATTTAAGGACACGACACGGCCCCGACACGTTACATATAATATATATATATATATATATATATATATATATATATATATATATATATATATATATATATATATATATATATACACACATATATATGTATATACACACATATATACATCTATATATACATATATATAAGATATGTAATACTTAAACTCTATCAATATCTAAAATAGATATTTGTTATCTATACGGTGTCAAAAGTAAAAAGAAAATTATGATTTGACTTTCAAAATATTACAAATGGTGCATCATAGGTAGAAAATCAATGACTAGTTATGTGTTTACATTGGGAAATGCAGTGGTCAGACTGGAAAGCTACTCTTCAGGCTAAAGTAGCCTTATCAACTACTGAAGATGAATACATGGCTCTTACTGAAGCAGCTAAGGAGGGTATCTGGTTGAAGGGGCTAGTCAGTGATTTGAGGTTGCATCAGGATCAGGCTGAGATATATTGTGACAGTTTAAGTGCAATATGTTTGGCCAAGGATCAGGTTCATCATGAGAGAACCAAGCATATTGATGTCAGGTATCATTTTCTAAGAAATGAGAAGAGGGTTGTAGTGAAGAAGATCAACACCAAGGATAATCCTGCTGATATGTTCACTAAACCAGTTTAGCAGAGTAAGTTTCAACTTTGCCTGGACTTACTGAATATTCAGAGCTTATAATCTGTTTCTGGAAACTCTACTGAGGGCAGATCAGTGGAGTGGATGCTGTGGAGATAGTCTGGTACAAGTACATCTGGCATTGACGAATGCATCTGGTACAAGTACATATGGTTATGCAATCTGTTTGACTCTGGTGAGAGTTGAAGTCAAGGTGGAGATTTATCAGTAAAGTGACTTAAACTATACATTTGGTTGAACCAATCTGAAGACTCAGCTGTGTGATGGACAGTTGAGAAGTGTATTCAATTCTGTGCATCAGTAGGGTGGAGTCTACTGAGGATTCTGTCAGCAGGGTGAAAGGCTGCTGAGTACTGAATACAGCAGAGTCCCACATCTGTTAATTTTGTTATGTGAAAGCTATACAGTGTCATTAAAAGGAGGACACGTGTAGGGGTATTTATGACGTATCAGACAAAGATTCCTTGCGGCTAGGGTTTAGGGATTTGTGCCTATAAATACAGTTGTTGTTGCATTGTCTGTGTGTGTGAAATCTGTAACTCAGTGCATAATAATAAAGATCTCTTTTCTGCCCGTGGTTTTTTATCTCTCTCACTTTGAGAGGGTTTTCCACGTTAAATCTGTGTTCTTCTTGTTTTCTGTTATCTCCTTTGATTATTTACGTTTGATTGCATCTGTTTCTAATTCTTGTATCTGAAGTTATCTCCATCGCTTCATAACAATATATATATATATATATATATATATATATATATATATATATATATGTGTGTGTGTGTGTGTGTGTGTGTGTGTGTGTGTGTGTGTGTGTGTGTGTATATATATAGAACATCATATCTGCATATGATATCATCTAAAAACCGTCCGTTTCACTCCACGGAAGAAGTTTTAGTGTGTGACGCGTATATTAATTTACTTTGTTTTATATCAATATTTTCAATATTTAGGAAATCAATATTTCAATTTGTTATATGTTATTATTCTTGACAAAATACATGACACATTTTATTACCCTATATTTTTCATGATTAAAAGTTTTAGTTAAAGAAGAAGTTGGCTCAGGCTATAGAAGGTTATGAGAATTATAATTAACATTGCTAAATTGGCATTCAACCAAAACACTAAAATAATGACCTAGTATATAACTTTAATTTGATTAATAATCCAAAGCTTTGGATTTGTTTGGTATTATCCTTTTTGTTGATAGGTCAACATCCATGCCCTGTCATCCCCTAAAATCATGGCACAAAAGATTCTTTTCCCATAACAGAAATTCTCATTTTGTTACTATCCCAAACAAAAAAAAAAACATCTCCACTATACATATAAGGTTTCTAAATAATTTATTCTAAATAAAAAGTTTATAATAAAGGCTTTTTTATATGATATAAGATATTTATTATGTAAAGTTGAAATTGGTAATGCTATTGGTTAACTTGTCATTGGTCTAAGGGGAACGAATCATCGGTCTAAATTAATCTCTGTACATGTTGTCTGTTCATTAAAACGACGGTAATTTTTTATGATATGATATCTTTTTACATCAGAGGGCATCGTAGGAGCATTGCAAATCGTCGTAAGACCGTCCCAAATCGTTGTTGAGGCAACGCATAACATTGATGCGGTGTTGCAAACCATTGTATAGAGGAGCAACACATATCACAATTCATTTAGGACGACGTTGGTACCCCCGTATTTAATCTATCCTAGTAAAGCAGTAAATTACAACTTGTTGTCTTCGTGTCTTCGATATTTGAGCCTTGAACCACGAACCCGAAAGGAGAAGGGGCCTTTATTTTATAAAAATAAAATAAAAAAAATTTTCGATTTTTTTTTTTATTTTATTAAAATCCTGCTGTATTTTTATTCCAGAAAAATAAATTAAATTTTTTTTTTTATTTTTTAAACAGCCGATTATATAAATAAAAAAAATGATTTTTAATAAAATCCAAAACCTAACCGAGTTAGGAAAATTATGAACAAAAAGTTTTCAGCCCCGACTCTTATTCATACCTCGAGTTCCGTCTTCATCTCGTGTTCATCATCGTTCTTCGTCGTTTTTCCGGAATTACAAAAAAAAAAAAAAAAATAGCCGAAAAAGGAATTAAAAAAAACAACTTTTACATCAATCCTATGCTCAAACGATCTAAATCGAGAGAGCTTACAATATATCTAACGAGTAAACAGTACCAACCCCAATCCATCTCTTCAAACCACAACAATCGCAACATAAAAAAAATAAACATATGCATCGGCCCAAAAAAAAATTGGGACACAAAAACTACATGCTTTCCACTCCTAGATCTAATATTTTATACGTATAAATATAGATCACCTGGCTTTGATACCACTGTTAGTAATATCATCCGCAACGGAAGCGATTTAAGGGTCTAGATCTATAATTTACACATAATAAAATAACTAGATCTATTCTACAAGGGGGTTGTAGAACATACCTCTTGGATCTCAAAATCCAAGTATAAGAACCGCAATAGGAAGAACAAAAGATGGTGTGAAGAGCATCACGATCTTCCGCACGTGTGATCCGAGCAACTCCCGGTGGAAGGAAATCTTCGCCTCGAATCCTCCCGATATGCTACCCGGAAAACCTCCAAGATTTTCCCTCTTACTGCCTTGGCCGAAACTTTTTCCTTTCTCTCTCTAAGTGTAATATCCCGAATTTTTGACTTACTAATTAATTAATAAAGGATCTAATTATTCGGGAAATTATGGGATTTAAATAAAAAAAATTTTATGAAGGGATTTATTTAGTAATTAAAAAGGAGTTTTAATCACTTAATGAATAAAAAGGGTTTTCACTCCTTTTTCCTCCCTTATTTTTTCCCAAACAAAATTTTTTTGTTCAGCCTCAAAACCTCCCTTGCCGCCGACTTGCTTGTGAGGAGGAAGGAGAAAAGAAAAAAATTCTCTCCTTGGTGTTTAGGAATTCGTCGTCAGTAATCGTTGTTTTCTTTTATAGATTCGAGCTTCGTTGAGGATCGTTTCTAGCTTAGCAAGGGCTTTCAAAACGCAAAGCAATTCCGGTAAGGATAATTCTATCTGTCAAAAGTTTAACTTGATGCTGTAAAAGTTTAATTTAAGACTTCTATGCTTGTGTGCCACGGTTTTGGTGTGTTAAACGTTCCTAGTAGTGTGTTTTTGTGTTAGTTAAAATCTACAGTCGATATGATACCTTTGTATGGGGTTTTCTGGGCTTAAGGGGTTGCTTTCGCTGCTGTTCTGTTGAAAAACGGCTCAGAATCGCGTAGAAAATTGTTAGGGTTCGAGATGAAACCCAGGTGGACGGGCGTCCAAGCCTCCTGGACGGGCGTCTGCCTTGATTTCATCCTAGACGGGCGTCTGGATTGCCTGGACGGGCGTCTGAGGGGTTGTTTTACATTCAGGATCTAACTCTGCTAAAGTGGACGGGCGTCTGTACTTTCTGGACGGGCGTCTGCTTTGAGTTGGTTTTTGGACGGGTGTCTGGGTTACCTGGACGGGCGTCTGAGGGGTTGTTTTACATTCAGGATCTAACTCTGATGTTTTGGACGGGCGTCTGACTGTTTGGACGGGCGTCCGGTGGAGTCCTTGGACGGGCGTTCGGTCTTCCGTACGGGCGTCCGCCCATGTTGTTTTCCTTCCTTTGTGGGTTGTTGATAAGTCTTATGAATATGTATGGTAAGTTGGGTTTTGATGAGTCAGAGGCTTTGATATCATTGTGGGACTTGGTGTTGGGCATTGAGGTTCGTAGACCCTTAGGGGTTGGGCCGGATAGGGTAGCTCCCAAAGCCGTAAACCCGGGAAGGTTTCCTTACGACTTCAGTGACCCTACGTGTTTGGGGAGTTGCAGACAGTGATGTGGTCGGGCCGGATAGGGTAGTACCCAAAGCCGGGAACCCGGGAAGGTTTCCTTGCACCCCATCACGTGATGGTCCATCTAGTATGGTACCATTGGATGACCTTTAGGACCCTCCTCTCTAGGGCTTTACCCTTTTGAGGGATGTGCACATTCGGGACCTTTAGGTGGCTAGTTGTGACGTTTGGTATCTGTTATGGGCAGGTCGTAACTTTTATAGATTGGTTGGGTCCTTCATAAGTGTAGTGGTACCTCTCTTGAGTTGGTTTTACTTTTGTACACTAGATTTATTCTTACTCAACTTTGTAGTTGACGGTTTGTACTTTCGTTTGACCCTGCTATGATCCATTTATGGGGAGCGTATTCTTAGCGGTGTACTTCTATGGATGTTTGCTTGTTGCTGGGATGTCGCGGGGTTTGAGAGCCACGTAGTCGCAGTCACACGTTTTCTACATTATTTGGAATTTTTAAATTTTAAAGATTTTGACGTTCCGCATAATTTCATTTTCTTCAGATACTTGTATTCACTTTAATACTTTCTTTTAAAATAATGAATGGTGAATGTTTATTTTCTTTCTGTTGTGGAATGTTGCATGTTACCGCCACGACTGTGTGTCGTGATGAGTGGCACTACGGTGACCAATACCGGCGGCCGACGGGATTGGAAAGCGGGGTGTTACAAAGTGGTATCAGAGACGTTCGACTCCAGGACCACCACCTAAAATGAACCTTAAGAATAAATTCACTAAAATAAGCACAGTGAGGATGTGTGGGGTAAGTATTGAGTTCTATGTAGGGAAAGTACGGTAAGTTCTGATGTATGTGGCAATGTGGCTGTGTGTTGCAATTAATTTTGGACAGTAAGTGTTAGTATATGTGAAATATTCTGTGGCATGATATAGGTGATAATTGAATGTATGATTGTTTACTTTTGTAGTTTAGCTATGCCTCCTAGAATGGAAATGAGAGGGACCAACCGATTGATCACCGGTTAAGATGAATCAAGACCCGATTCAAAGCGGTCAACAAGCCGACAGAGGATCGTTCGTGGGTCAACCACCGGCATGACTAGGGCCGTGAGTCGGCAGAGGCCTAGTCGGACGATGGTAAGGGAGATCCTAAGGGACTCGAGCGGTGGATTAGTGAGTTTGAGAAAATTTTCGCCACTTTAGGCCGTCCCGTAGGAACCGAAGGTCGACCAAGCCGCTTTCTACTTGGTTGACAGTGGCCGATTTATGGTGGGGTGCTAACAAAGATCGGTTGGCTCGTACCGTAAATGAGCAAGGGGAAACGGTATTGGTCCCACCGAACCGGACCGAGTTTAAGCAGAGCCGAGGCGTGAATTCTTTTCCGAATCCAAGAGGAAAGAGTCGCGGGTGGAGTTCGATAATCTCCGACAGGGGGGATATGACCGTCCAAGAATACTACGAGAAGTTTGTCGACTTGGCAGTTTATGCATCTGAGCTAGTGCCGACTGAAGAGGCCAAGATGGTGAAGTTTGAGCAACACTTAGATTTAGCGATCCGGGATCGTATGGGTGCAAGCAGGGGCTTCACGAGTTTAAAAGAGATGTGTGAAGTAGCATGCAACATTGAGAGGATTCGGAGAGAGGTCAAAGCGGCATATACTACTAACAAGAGGAAGAGCGTCTCGAGGACAATCGTGGGCAAAGAAAAGCGGAGCAGCTTCCGGAAACCCACCAAGACGACCGTCCTTTTCGGAAAATTCCCACCTTACCAGGGGCAGTGGTGGTCATCCGGTGAGGGGTAACTCCCAGGGGTTTAGTCGGCCACGAAGTTATCATTGCAAGCGGTGCCAGAGAAATCATCCGGGTACCGATTGTTCGTGTGCGCAGTTCGTTGTCACAATTGTGGGAAGTTTGGACATAGACGATATGAGTGCTTTACGGCTCCCACACCTGCCGGGTCGGCATCGGTTACGGGAAGCAACATGGGTGGGACTCCAGGGAGCAACACGGGGAACATGGGTAGGGGTAACCAAGCAGCAGAGTGGTACTCCTGCACAGAGCCGACAGGGGGGGTGCACCTGCGGCCACTGGTGGAAACAGAAACCGACCATCAGGGTCGGCCAAAGACGCTCGTGGGGCCGAGAAAAATCGACCGGGAGATTATTCGCACCGACGGCGAGAGAGGCCGAGCAGAGCAACCACGTAGTGACGGGTAATTTTCTCGGTTAACTCATTCTTATCCTATGTACTTTTTGATTCGGGTGCATCATGTTCCTTTGTAGCAAGTTCGCATGTTTTGAGGTTAGGTCTAGCTACATTTGAGGTAATTGACAAGAAATTTATGCAACCATCGTGAGAGTTAGTACCATGTTCTAAGTTGTATAGAGATGTACCAATAGTGATTTTGGGAGTCAACTTGTCGGTTGACTTGATCGAGTTCCCTCTCGAGAACTTCGACGTTATTTTGGGTATGGATTGGTTGAACCGGCATAAAGCCAAAATTGACTCGTGAGCGTAAGAAGGTGACTTTGAGAGGTCCTAAAGGGGTGCGGGTATCTTACAAGGGATTTGTGGATAAACCTAATGTGAAGATTATTCCGGTGATGACTTTGAGATCTCTCATCGAGAAAGGGCACCCGTTGTTTATGTGTCACGTACGTGATGTAAGCACGGGGGATCCTAAACTAGCGGACATTGATGTAGTCCGTGATTTTGGGGATGTATTCCCCGATGAGATACTGTGCATGCCACCCCAGAGGGAGGTAGAGTTTGCAGTGGAGTTGGTGCCCGGGACCAGACCGATATCGAAAGCACCCTATCGTATGGCACCTAAGGAATTAGCAGAACTAAAGGTACAATTGGAAGAACTGCTCGATAAGGGGTATATCCGACCGAGTGTATCACCATGGGGAGCACCGGTGTTGTTTGTGAAGAAGAAGGATGGTAGTATGCGGCTGTGTATTGATTACCGGGAACCGAACAACGTCACAAGAAGAACAAGTATCCGTTACCTAGATCGATGATTTGTTCGATCAACTACGGGGGGCGTATTTTCTCGAAGATTGATTTGCGATCGTGGTATCACCACCTCCGGGTAGCAGATGCGGATATTCCAAAGACCGCATTTCGTACTGTGTACGGACATTACGAATTCACGGTCATGCCTTTCGGATTGACCAACGCACCAAAGCTTTCATGGATTTGATGAACCGGGTATTCGGACCCTACTTGGACCAGCTTTGTAGTAGTCTTTATTGACGACATCCCGGTCTACTCTAAGACTAAGGAAGAACATGCCGAGCAGCAGACTTTACGGGAGAAACAACTGTATGCGAAATTGTCGAAATGTGAATTCTCGGTTGGAACGAGTGGCATTTTTGGGGCATGTTGTCTCGAAAGACGGTGTATCCGTTGACCCGAGCAAGATAGAGGCGGTGACGAGATGGCCAACACCTAAGAATGTTGCGGAAATTCGAAGCTTCTTGGGTTTGGCCGGATATTACCGAAGATTTGTAAAAGACTTTTCCAAGATTGCGAGGCCGATGACCGCATTAATGAAGAAAGAGAACCGGTTTAAGTGGGATGAAAAATGTGAGGAGGCGTTCCAACCGCTTAAGGAACGGTTGACTACAAACTCTCCTATTTTAGCACTACCGAGGGTAATGAGGATATTGAGGTTTATACCGATGCATCGAGGAATGGTCCGGGTTGCGTACCGATGCAACGGAGACGAGTGATCGCGTATGCATCGAGGCAAACAAACCATATGAGAGTAACTACCCGACTCACGACTTAGAGTTGGCACCGTGGTTTTCGCATTGAAGATATGGCGACACTATTTGTATGGAATAACTTTCAAGGTGTTTTCGCATCACAAGAGTCCGAAGTACATATTTACACGTAAGGAGCTCAACATGCGTCAGAGGCGTTGGTTGGAACTAATTAAAGATTATGACATGGAAATCCAATACCACGAAGGGAAGGCCAATGTAGTGGCGGACGCTTTGAGTCGGAAATCGATTCATTCCTTGTTCGAGGAAGTAGCTCGGATCAGATTGCGAGAAGAGTTGGACCGCATGAATATTTGTGTCATCCAGAAAGGCGGAGATAAAAGCGACTTCGTCTTGCAACCCGAATTATACGCTGAGATCCGGGCGAAACAAGTGGGTGACAGGGTAATTGAGGCAAAGAAGGCCAAGATTGGTACAGATGGAGCGGCTGATTTTACGTTACACGAGGATGGTAGTATCCGGTTTAAGGGTCGGTGGTGTGTACCAGCCGACGAAGAACTCAAGAGGCGGATCTTGAGTGAAGCTCATAGTACGCCTTATTCGGTTCATCCGGGAGGAGACAAATTGTACAAAGACCTCAAGAAAACCTTTTGGTGGCCCAATATGAAACGTGAGGTAGCAGAATTTGTGTCAAAGTGCTTGACTTGTCAGAAGGTCAAGATTGAACATCGACGGCCACAGGGTATGCTGCAGCCGTTGGATGTGCCGGTTTGGAAGTGGGATTCCATCTCTATGGATTTTGTATGCGGATTACCGAGGAGCCCTAAAGGGAATAATATGATTTGGGTCGTTGTGGATAGACTGACCAAAGCGGCGCATTTCATCCCGATGAAAGACACCCGAGTAAGACGGAGTTGGCTATGGCATACCGGAGAAATATTGTGAGACTATATGGTATACCTAGCAAGCATTGTGTCGTATAGAGATGCGAGATTCATATCTCGGTTTTGGCAGAGCTACGCATGCCCTTGGGGACGGAGCTACGAATGAGTACAAATTTTTCACCCCGCTACCGATGGTCGACGGAGAGGACCATACAAACTTTGGAAGACATGTTGAGGGCATGTGTGTTAGAATTCAAAGGCTCTTGGGAGGAAAAGCTCGATCTTATTGAGTTTTCATACAACAACAGCTTACCATGCCGATTAAGATGGCACCTTTTGAGGCACTTTATGGTAGGAAGTGCAAAAGTCCGGTTTGTTGGGACGATTCGTCCGAGGCAAGTTGATTTTGGGACCGCGATGATCGAAGATACGATTAAGCAGTGCGTATAATCCGAGAAAAGATGAAGGCTGCCCAGATAGGCGTAAGAGCTATGCGTACTTACACCGACGGGATATTGAGTTCGCCGTGGGCGATAAAGTATTGCTACGAGTATCACCAACCAGAGGAGTGATGCGTTTTGGCAAGAAAGGGAAGTTGAGTCCCAAGTACGTGGGGCCATACGAGGTCTTGGACCGCATAGGTGAAGTGGCATATCGACTCGCCTTGCCACCGGCGTTGGATAAGGTGCATAACGTGTTCCATGTATCCCAATTGCGCAAGTACGTGAGTGATCCTTCTCACGTGATCGAACCGGAGGTCGTTGAACCGGATCAATCCTTGACTTACGAAGAGGTACCGGTACGTATATTAGATACCAAAGTACGGAAAACAAGGGGACGTGAGGTTAGCATCGTCAAGGTCTTATGGTCTAACCATGCCACCGAGGAGGCGACATGGGAAGCTGAGGATGCTATGCGACAGAAGTACCCGCATTTGTTCTCCTAAGGTATGCAATTCTCAAGCCTTGTTCGTAAAATCCTTTTGCTTATCTTCGGGGACGAAGGGTGCTTTAAGGGGGGGGGGGGGGGGGTGGATTAACGCCGATACGAACCTGAACTTCGAGGACGAAGTTTTGTCTTAAGGGGGGGAGGATGTAATATCCCGAATTTTTGACTTACTAATTAATTAATAAAGGATCTAATTATTCGGGAAATTATGGGATTTAAATAAATTTTTTTTTATGAAGGGATTTATTTAGTAATTAAAAAGGAGTTTTAATCACTTAATGAATAAAAAGGGTTTTCACTCCTTTTTCCTCCCTTATTTTTTTCCCCAAACAAAATTTTTTTGTTCAGCCTCAAAACCTCCCTTGCCGCCGACTTGCTTGTGAGGAGGAAGGAGAAAAAAAAAAATCTCTCCTTGGTGTTTAGGAATTCGTCGTCGTAATCGTTGTTTTCTTTTATAGATTCGAGCTTCGTCGAGGATCGTTTCTAGCTTAGCAAGGGCTTTCAAAACGCAAAGAATTCCGGTAAGGATAATTCTATGTCGTCAAAAGTTTAACTTGATGCCGTAAAAGTTTAATTTAAGACTTCTATGCTTGTGTGCCACGGTTTTGGTGTGTTAAACGTTCCTAGTAGTGTGTTTTTGTGTTAGTTAAAATCTACAAATCGATATGATACCTTTGTATGGGGTTTTCTCGGGCTTAAGGGGTTGCTTTCGCCGTCGTTCGTTGAAAAACGGCTCGAATCGCGTAGAAAATTGTTAGGGTTCGAGATGAAACCCGTGGGACGGGCGTCCAAGCCTCCCCGACGGGCGTCGCCTTGATTTCATCCTAGACGGGCGTCCGGATTGCCCGGACGGGCGTCCGAGGGGTTGTTTTACATTCAGGATCTAACTCGCTGAAAGGGACGGGCGTCCGTACTTTCGGACGGGCGTCTCGCTTTGAGTTGGTTTTTGGACGGGTGTCCGGGTTACCCGGACGGGCGTCCGAGGGGTTGTTTTACATTCGTGGATCTAACTCGATGTTTTGGACGGGCGTCCGACCGTTTGGACGGGCGTCCAGCGAGTCCTTGGACGGGCGTTCGGTCTTCCGCACGGGCGTCCCGCCCATGTTGTTTTCCTTCCTTTGTGGGTTGTTGATAAGTCTTATGAATATGTATGGTAAGTTGGGTTTTGATGAGTCGAGGCTTTGATATCATTGTGGGACTTGGTGTTGGGCATTGAGGTTCGTAGACCCTGGGGTTGGGCCGGATAGGGTAGCTCCCAAAGCCGTAAACCCGGGAAGGTTTCCTTACGACTTCGTTGACCCTACGTGTTTGGGGAGTTGCGTACAAGTGATGTGGTCGGGCCGGATAGGGTAGTACCCAAAGCCGGGAACCCGGGAAGGTTTCCTTGCACCCCAAAGACGTGATGGTCCATCTAGTATGGTACCATTGGATGACCTTTAGACCCTCCTCTCAGTGGCTTTACCCTTTTGAGGGATGTGCACATTCGGGACCTTTAGGTGGCTAGTTGTGACGTTTGGTATCTGTTATGGGCAGGTCGTAACTTTTATAGATTGGTTGGGTCCTTCATAAGTGTAGTGGTACCTCTCTTGAGTTGGTTTTACTTTTGTACACTAGATTTATTCTTACTCAACTTTGTAGTTGACGGTTTGTACTTTCGTTTGACCCTCGCTATGATCCATTTATGGGGAGCGATTCTTAGCAGTACTTCTATGGATGTTTGCTTGTTGCCGGGATGTCGCGGGGTTTGAGAGCCACGTAGTCGCAAATACACGTTTTCTACATTATTTGGAATTTTTAAATTTTAAAGATTTTGACGTTCCGCATAATTTCATTTTCTTCAGGATACTTGTATTCACTTTAATACTTTCTTTTAAAATAATGAATGGTGAATGCTTATTTTCTTTCTGTTGTGGAATGTTGCATGTTACCGCCACGACTGTGTGTCGTGATGAGTGGCACTACGGTGACCAATACCGGCGGCCGACGAGATTGGAAAGCGGGGTGTTACACTAAGAGATGAAAGTCAAAAATTTGTGTGTTCTTTAGGCTTGGGAGAACTCTCTTTATATAGGAGAGTAATCATTGTCCTCCAAGGATTTAATAATTAATACAAAATCAATTATAATAATCCTATTAAATAAAAGATACTACTATAATAATCTAGAACCAATCTAGAATATTTAAATATCAATCCAATATTTTCCTTAATCAAATATTTAACAAATAAATAATTTAATCACATGTTAAATAATTATCCAAGAAAACTAATTTCTTGACAATTAAATAACAAAAGATGCGCCTCATGCCCTAATATATTAGGTCATCCACGCATTTCACACACTTGGGCCGAGTCCACGAAAAATTTCTTTTCCATGTATTTAATTATCTAGTCCAACTAATTTAATAGTTCACTAAACAATTAATTCACATATCGTTTTAATTAAATTCTAATAAGAACTAAATTAATATTATTAGGATTCGACGTCCGAGAATAGCTATGCTATATTGGAGGCACGTCGGGGACCATGGACTAATAATCAGCGGCTCCGATAAATCAAATAAATAATTATCTTACGAACAGAATAATTATATTCGATAAATCAATCACAGGAATATGCCACCATAATCCCGTGACTGCACTCCTCCGATTATGAGATTATATTTATCTCCTTACGAGAATGATAACAAGCGTCCATTGATATAATCATTACATATGGATTAATCCTCCATAGACTGTTCATTCTAAATCGGGAAGTTACCGTTAACCCTTTTTAGAACCTCTTATCCTTATTTACCATTAACCCCCTAGTGATCAATTAATTCATACAACTCACCGGTAGCCGATCGGTGTAATATGAACTCGTACGATCGATCGCTTTCTAGGATTAACAAATAAGAGAATCGTCTATCTACTTCCATAAATGTAAGGAATGGATTATGTATCCGTGATAACACGTACTACTCACTCAATCCAAGACAATGCCAAGATGGGGTAATTCGATCACGTACTCGGTGTAATCCTTAACCGTAAAGTCAAACCTCATATTGATTCAAGCAGTTGACTGTGATCACCTCAGGATTAAGATATATCCATAAATATGATCATCGATTGATTCGATAAGACTTCTCGATTACGGAATCATATCGTGAACTCTAATCAAATCGGTCCAGCCCTATATGATATATCTATCATATATAAATACCCCACTAGGTTCTCTTAACCGAAAGTCCGGATAAGACAATCACACCTATTGTGTTCTGGGCGCATTAATAGCACGATAAAGGAGAAACCCGATACTCTCGATTAACTTCACTACGGGCTAATTGTATTTTAAGTACATCTTCACTAACTCAATCCTCCCGTGTATATCCCATACACTGAGTTAAGTGATTACATAAACGATATATTTTAGGGTTTTCTGTAGTGTAAATACTATTGTCACATCGGTGAATATGAGAATAATAAATATGAATAATAATATTATTTCATTTATTAAATAAACCAATTACAAAATTATCTTTCGGGCATTACACCTAACAGTTTTGGTCTGGACAAACAATTTGGATCAGGGTGTTGGATTGATCGTATTCCTATATGCCCATTGTGTCTACCTTCCGAAAAAACTTCTGGGTATAATCGTTGTAAGAAGATTGTACTAAGAAACTTATATCATATTCTTCTATTTGTATTCGTTTTCACCATATTTACCCCTACTCACTGGCGGATGCGCACTATACCAAATGGGGTCTGCGGATCCCGTTAAAAATAACAAACACTATATTTTACCTATAGAAAAATATTCGGACCATGTGAAAAAAAATATTTACTTTAAAAAATACTTACGGACCCCGCTGAACTAAATTTCTGGATCCGTCAATGCCTCTGGTATAACATGATAGATAAGAAATGAAGAATATAATATATATCATTTGATACAATATTTCCACAATGATGTTATTTTCAAATGCATTATTCATACCTTCTTAAAAAATGCCCTAAATATAAATAAAAATATGGGAAAATTATGAAAAATGACAAAAAAAAAAACATTATGAAATTATAAAAAAAGACAGGAACATTTGTATTTTATCAAAAAAGACATTTATCAATGTGTATGGACAAAAATACCCTTTTTTTTTTTAATTTTCCCCATGTTTTTGTAACCATGTTGCATGATTACAAAAAACTGCCCCACTTCTTTTTTTTTTAGGGTGACCCACGTTTTCTTAAGCCAAAAAAAAAAAAACATCTTTCAATGGTAGTGTCGAATAGTAGTGTCACATAATATCAAAATATTAAATAGAAGTGTCAAATAATAGTGTCGCATATTATAACAATGTCAAATGATAGTGTCAAATAGTATCACAATGTCAAATAGTACTGTTACATAGTATAATGTCAAATGGTCGCATATTATAACAATGTCAAATAGTAGTGTTACATAGTACAATGTCAAATGGTAATGTTAAATAGTAGTGTCACATAGTATAACAATGTCAAATGGAAATATCAAATAATGTGATAATTAGCAGTGTTACATTTTATCTGACATTTGTTATTATCTCTAGTGACACACCGTTAATAGTGACAGTCGAATAGTAGTGACAAATTGAATTACGTATTATTGCACACACAAAAACTGATTTATGAAATTTTATCAGAAAGATATCCAATTTGATATCAAAATAAAGATAGCAAAAAAAAATATAAATTATGGTGAAAAAATTATGATAATTGAAAATATAAATTAATAGATATAATAGATTAAAAAATGGATAGGATATATATATATATATATATATATATATATATATATATATATATATATATATATATATATATCCTTCTAATATATGAAGTTAGAGTAAATGTCGACGTGGTCACTGCTTAAATTTTTCGGCCAAATTGTTCCTGTTCCACAAACAATTTATGTCTTGGTACTTTGATAAAGGGATGTGGGCCTTGTTTTATGGCTTAAAGCCCAGATTTTAGAGGCCCAGATAATTTTTTCCTGTCAATTATTTTGTCATATATACATCTACTAATACTAATAAAAAATTGTCCACTTGCTCCCACAAGTTGCTGTAATAAAAAAAAAAGAATTCGGCCTCCTTTACCGTTCAAACCGCCATGATTACCTTTTTGTTTATCCCGATTATGCTTAACCGTTTGGATGATATTCTTCTCTGTTGATCCTTCAGAGGGTGGGGGGTTGGGTTGGTGTTTTCCCTCTCAATCAAACGTCTATGCTGATGGGGGTGGATGATCTACGGTCGGATTTCGTTCTTGGACGCAAGTTGATGAAGGGCGGATGTATTTGGCAGAACAACTTGTTAATCAGAGGCCCTAATCTCTGTAAGGAGACAAGATGTTGTTGGTATATAAAGATTTGGCCCCTGATTTTTTACTCTCTCACAATTATTTTCAGATACAGTACGGTAAATAGTGAATCTCATTTCTTCTTCCTCTGCTGCTTTCTTTCCTTCGTTTCCCCAATTTGCAGATGTTTTTCACTTTTGTTGTATAGGATTAATCTGTTTTATCTTTCTTTCGTGTTAGTGTGTGTTGTTATGTTGTAAAAATAAAAGTTCTTTCAGTAATAGGTTTGGTTGGAACTCTAAAGGAAAACACCCCCCCAACCCAACCCCCCACCCAACCCCCCCACCCTCTGAAAGGGAAAACACCAACCCAAGATATGGAATGGGTTGGCAGAGCAAGATATGGAATTCTTTTTTTGTTATGTTGTATCATTTATGTTTTGATGTAAGTTTATTTGGCGTAAAATTTGCATGCTTTTGAGTGTTCATTTGGTTGATATATGTATTTTAGGTTTGTTTTTTGGTGTTAAATGCTCCCTACTAATTAAAAAACTTTTCGTGCACCAGGAACCTTCGAAGATTTTGTTGGATGTGGTGTTTCGTTTGAGGTATAATTGCTTTCTTTTACATCACTTTTCTGGTGTGTTTGTTTGATAGAACCTTTTAATGGGTTTGTGCTACAAAATTACAAATGCATGTGTATTTCATGCCTTTCTTTTTTCTGTGTGTTGAAGGTTTTGGCTTTCTCTCTGTCGTGTATATATTTTATATAAAAACAGAAGGAAAAAAAAAGTGGATGCTTTAAAATAATGGACAACAAATTCTGTGTATGCTGTCGTTACTTATAATGTCATTATTTTGGGGCTATGTTTTGATTGTAAGAATGTGGTTCTCTATAATATTTACTTTTTGCAGGATGAGCTGTGGTTTCTTCTTCCTGGACTCTATCAGGATGAAGTTCTGTTTTCTGTCTATGTATTTAGGATGAGGTTTGCATAACCTTTGATGTTGTTGTTCTAGGTATGAAATGTCGAGAATATGAGAATTTCATAATGTGCATAGCGTTTGCTGATTTGATTACATCATTTTGTAGCTACCTTTTCTACATTCTTATCCATTGTTGTTGATCTTTTATTTTCGTAAAGTTGTGATCCTGAAGTTTGGTGCATGCAAAATTTGTGTTCAAATGTAGTGTAGTTGTTGGTGCTCTTTCGTAATTGTTTAGGACAAGATTGGGAAGACATTGACAGGGATGATATTAGCCAAGGCTTTTACGAAATCTCAGTTGTGCCTAGGTGACAATGTGTGTGTAAATGTTTATTTATTGGTGTCTAAATGTATCTGTGCTACTGTTTCTATAGGATTGTTCAAGGAATTCTTGGGGGAAATACAAAGGTATGCCCGCTCATGAAGTACTATTTTTTGTGTGTAATTGGGGTCTCTCCTTGAAATGATTTTTTTTTTTTTGCAGTACATTTTCGATTGAGGATGTATATGAAGCTTTGTAGTGTTGGGTGTACGGATTTGGGTGTCAATTCCATTGTTAACTTTTGCGTTTGATTTGTTTGAGCCCAATCCAATCATTTTTTAATTATTTCCAGGATAGTGCATAACATCGAAGCAGGCATAGGAAGTGAATTTGAACTGTCAACAATAGAAACATCACGATCTGTTGAAGACGTTGACTCCATAATGTCATAAAGAGATGGGGTGAGTTTATGAATTGAGTAACTTTTAAGATGTTGGTACATCATTGGGTTTCATTATTTATTGCTTCAATTTTGAAACTAACAATTGATATGTTAGTAGGAAAAAAAAGGACAGGTGTGAAAAGTGAGTCACTAATAGCATGAGAATGTTGGCAGGGAATAGTACTTGGAAGATGTGTCTAATGTTGATGACAACAGGAATTGGAATGAATATTATTTTAGCTTCAATTTCAACTTCAGAGGTACAATATATGTTATTCCTTCATTTTGTGCGTTTTTTTGCCCACATTTTTCATTAGTTATTTAATCGCTATATTTGTGTGTGTGTATATAGATATATAAAGGAGGGTTGACATTAGCTAACATGCGGTTAGCTTTAGTTCCCAAGTTATTGAATAAATTTCTTTGCTATGCATTGCCATGATTCTGTTTGTTGTGTGGATACGAAATCCATAGGGGTTTTGCATGGTTGTATTGTTAATTAAGAAGACTAAGACAGCTGGCTAAAATGCTAGATGATTATTGTGCCCGCTTGTATTCTCAGTTTAAAAAATGAAGTGCTGCAGTCTACTCTATTCCACTCAATATGCATTAACTATTGAGAAAATGTTCCATCATTATATATGATTCCAGAAATAACAATGTTGGATGATCCACTTGAGGTTGATTTCTTGACACTAATGACTTATTTCAGCCGGCTTATGTTTCTTTAATGTTCGTTCTTAATATATTCCTTCAAATTGTCTATGCTCGGAGGATTCAACATTGAATGATTTCAGCTTGGTCTTCAATTATATTATATGTTGATGATGTTTAGAATTACAGCTTGTCCTTAGGTTTATTTAAAAAAATTGTCTTATGTTGTCTTATCATTTATCAGTTACTTACAAATAAAGGTACATATGTGGTATTGGTTATATGTTCTTAGAAAGTTAACACGGCATTGTATTAGAAAAGAAAGATGCTAAAGGTGTTGTGATCCATGTCACATGCTTTTGGAAAATGCATACAAGATTGTTACATATCGTAAGATTTACATGTATGGAAGAAACTGATTTGTTTTGTGTTTGCATAACCAAACAATTGTCTCATCTTGTTTCTGTAATTAGGTGTTTGTATGTTTATTAACATATGCATTTCAATTCTTTCTCCAACATATGCATTTCAATTCTTTCTCCTTTACAGGTTTTTTTGTTGCATCTCATCTGGAAGTAAACAAACATGTGTCAAGAAATCTGTGTTTTTTGTGGATTAAATAAATTTGAATTTTTGGCAGGTTACTTCCTTCTAATATTTCAGTTCTACAGGGGCGTTTACGGGTGTATGAATTGGAGATAAATTGAAGGGATCCCAATCGAGCGACAAACGAGTGGTCTGCTACTCTAATTATTTGACAAACTTATTAGACGTGCAATGACAAGGAATTACATGCTCGGCATGATTTATCTTCAGGAAGATGTGTTCCCTACTACTAATGCCCCTTCCATTGGTTTAATAGTTAAAAACTTCTACTATTGCCATAACAGGTGCTAAAGAAGCTGTTCATTTGACCAAGGACAATGAAGATGATGTTCAATTCTTCACACCATCAACTAAAGTCCCGATTGAAGAAATTCCAACTTCTCACACAAATTTCATCTCACGTTTGCTGAACTTTTGGTTATGCATCAAGAACTCATGTAATTATGGTTAAAACAGTTTTTTTCATCATAGCCATGTTCAATGACGTAAAGTATTATGTTTTGTAAGCCACCTAAGTATCAAAATATGCAGTCACTCATTTGGTGTACCTAAAAAGCTTAAGTTCTATGTTAACTACATCTTGTTTTGTTTCAATATTTATTTATTAACATCCGATAAGTAAAAACGTATAGCATGGGCACGCCGTGCGTTGCACGGCGTCCCATTTCACTAGTATATATATATATTCAGTTGCTGCCTATTTGGAGTGCCACTACTTTTCATATCTACTGAATTTCAGGAGGAAAGTGCCGACTAATCTCTCTTATGATAAGGGTAAATTAGTCCTTCTGATACCTCTGTCCTTTTTCTAGTTTCAGAAATGTATTTGTCATTTTAAAAAAGTCTCTTTAAAAATATTTAAGTGACAATTGCACGATCTAGAAAAATACCCTTTTTCTTTATCATTGACAAAAGTTATGGATCGTGTTTAATCTCTATCTAAGGCAAATGCTTAATGATTATATTAATTTATTAAAAATCACCTAAAACACCTTTTTTTAGTGCACTTTGTGTGTGGAAAAAGATTATATTTAAATAATTAATGGCCTAATAGTATACAACAAAATAAGAATTAATATTAATAAGAAAGTCTGCAACAAACTTAGTATAGTATACTATATATAGTGGATGCGTTTATCCACTACCTTTTTTTTCTGGTGAATATGCCATCTACCAATGATTGGTTTGTTCAAGTATATATATTTTATTCTTTATTCTAAAATATGTTCTAAATTATTTCCCCATAAATATATGCCACATGTTTTTACTTGCTAATACAAAATACAAAAAACAAAAAACAAAATGGGATTTCATTAGATATGGTGCTTTTAGTTAAATAAAGATGACACTTTATTATTTGAGTGCTTCTTTGCCTAAATAAAAAAACTGATTAGTCCTAATCATCTGTAGAAGTGGATATCTCAAACACAATCATCTTGTACAACATTGACTATGTGCTTAATTGTTTTGTTGTTGTTATTTTTTTTATTTTTTTTTTATTTTTTTTTCGAAACGAAATACCTAAACTACTGGGAGGAGGATCGAACCCGGATCTCCAACCACAGGAGTCCGGGTAAACCCTTAATGGAGACCACTAGGGTATGGGCCTTGCCCGCTTAATTGTTTGAGCATTTGTGATTTTCAGAAATTTATTATATTTTTTTTGTCTTGTTAAACTTAGGTTTGTAGATACAGTTTTAGATAATTGACGCTGATGTTTATAGTTACAGAAGCGTCATTTGTGAGTAACGTCAGTACAACTGATGTTCACTGCCGTTACTTTCAATATGTGGTAGTGACGTTCATAGTACGATGCCGGGAAAAAAAAAACATATGAAGACGGAAATTGAAAAAAAAAATATGATGCAGAAAGTAAAAACTTAGTGTCAATAAAACTCGCATTGATTTATTGACTATCTCGAATTTACATATACTACAGAGATGCTTTGTGGTATAACCATTGCATCAAATGTGATATATTATTTTCGATTATTTTTACTATTTTTCATCATACACACGCTACTACTTGGAAATGAATGAATATAAGATATGGCATTTTATACAACACGTTGCAACGAATGATATAGTAATTTTCATAACCTATCATGAATAAATATCGTACACCTTTTTTTTTTTTTTTTTTTTCCTTCTTTTTAATTTTTTTTAAATTTAATATTTGTACAAACTTGGAATTTTATCCGAGTCCAAAAGTTTGGGCCTAGCCCAAACCGTTTGACTTATAGCCCAATGGCTCTTTTCTATTAACTTTAAACAAGATAATTAAGATCTAAGTCACATTGATCAATGAACTAAATCTTAAGATGATTTTTTCAAAAAAAATCTTTAGATGATTAATAGTTACTCATTAAATAACTTGAAATAAATCTTAAGAGATGATGGATTACTTGCTCATCAACTAACTTATAATGAGCTTTATAATGCATGCTTTATGTATAAAACATTATTATACATTCTCAAGTTGAGGCCATTACAACGTGAGGGAGGATACTTACTTCTATCACTTAGTTGACTCATCACGGCGTGACAATTAGTTTCATCTGATACGTAGTCGCCATAATGTGGATCTCTTACGATATGAAACTAAGTTTCATAGGTAGCCAGCTAGCTTTGATACCACCTGTAACACGGAAAATACTTGTGTGGTGTCTCGACACGTGTGGAGACACCGTGTGAAGACATGTGAACCATACGGTTTCATTATGTATTTAAATTGTATGGTTCTGATCGTTTCATTCGTCACTTCACTTCAAAATCCTATCTCCACACAAGTATTTCCCCTGTAACACCGTTTATCTCAGGTCTAATGTCGTTACTTGAACCATAATTGATTGAATAACTAATTATATTTATCGTCTTCACTTAGGACTAAAATGATTAAATCCCAGTCCGTTATGTCTTTAACACTATATATTGTGAGTAATTACGGTCATATCATAATCTTTATCGGAATAAAACTGATTTGATTTCATTCAATTATATTTTATTTTAGCATCCTAAACCACCATTAGATTACAAGATATTAAAACCAATAAAATTCAAAATGTAAAATAGAATTTCCCTTCAAATTAAAAATAGAAGAAGAAATAAAAGGTACTACTAAAATTGTTTTTTTTATTACAACTTGGAATCATGCTACCGTGTCTTTCTACCCGTCCTTCACTACCAAAGTCTCCGGCTTTCCTACTTCCTACCAATTCAGCTCAATTTGCAGGCACTGAAAAATCCTAAACTATTTTTTTCTTTCTTTTTCAATTGTTGGAGGGCATAGAAGTTACTACCTAGCTGAGCTCTAATGTCGGTTTTGAGGACAATTCTTCTCTGCATATCAATTCTTGAACTGCTCCAATTTGCCCACACTTCACCACTTGATCACACATACAATGTAGGAGATGAAGTTTCTTTTGATGTTAATAAAATCGGCCCTCTGAATAATCCCAGGTATAATTTCATTATTTCTATTTGAATTTGTTAATCTTGATGACTGTTTTCTGTTATTTTTTATTGATGCTAAAAACATTGTTTTCTGGGGTCATTTCATTTTCCTTTCTTGCTTTTCCCATGTTTTGTGTTTTGGAATCTGGGATTATAATGGGATTTTGATTGGAGTTATTTAGGTTAAAAATGGGAGATTTTTACTTGTGATATTGGGTAGGATCTGATTTAATTGAAAATGACAACATATGTGAATTGCTTTGAGCTAAGCTATAAGCCTTTTTCTATATATCTTTGGTACATTTTTATTGTTAGTTTCCTGCTGAATTTGCTTATTTTCTAGGTTGTTTTCATATCTGTTTAGGAGGCCATATAGGTAGGAACTTGGATCCTCTTTAGTGAGCCTGTGTGATGATGTATTATATCAAAAGACGTCGTTTTGATCCAAAGTTTGGAGAGAAGTTTTTTTTTTTTGTTTGTTGATTATGTAAATTACCGCGTTGTGAGATGTATATCACCACAGCACAGTGCATTGCACCGTTTCACTATAGAGGATCCGTCTTCGTATTGGTAGTATCGATTACTCTTAGTCAACATCCTCTCCCCTTGCACTTAGAGCATTGGATTACTTCTTTAGTTATAATCACCATTTGTGGATCAGAGGAGCCATTTATGATCATAAATCTTAAATCCCAGTTTGTTTCTCTCACCATTTTGTGTTCATTATTCGTTATTGTTAATATTCCGAGTGTTCTTGCAATCAAGATGATCACTTTTATTAATAGTACCTATCAAAATGGTTAAGGGCCTCAAGGCTCTTGTTTTCTTGCATCAGATAAACCACTATGGTTTACGGGGTATTTTTTCGTGACTACTACAATGCAAGCATTAAGCCAGTACTTATAAACACGTGTTTTCTTGCAGCGAGATCTACATATACTATGATTTGCCATTCTGTCAACCAGGTTAGTTTGTATCACAGATGTCTAAAACCATGAAAATTGAAGTCATGTTTTGTACTTTCCTCTTTTGTCCGGATCTTTTTGGGAGAATTCACATTATATTCACTAATGTGACCTTGAGTGGCTCCGGTTTGCTTATTAATTCTCTTATCTTTCATTCATTCACAGAACCTCTCCTATATAAGATCCAAACATTTGGTTCGGTTTTGAACGGTGATTATCTGACCAACAGTTTATACGACTCAAAATTCAAACTAGACAAAGCCGATGCACTTCTTTGTCACAAGAAACTTACTCGAAACGAAATCACAAACTTTAGGGACTCTATATCAAAGGACTATTATTATCAAATGTATTATGATGATCTTCCTTTATGGGGCTTTATCGGGAAAGTTGAATCTGGAGACTTGGCTTTGGACGGGAAAGGGCCTAGTTATTTTCTCTTCAACCATGTTCAGTTTGATGTTCTATATAATGACAACCAAGTTGTGGAAATACGAGCTTTTTCTGATCCGAACCGTTCTTTGAATATAACCGAGGATATTGACATGGATGTTGATTTTACGTATTCTATCTTCTGGAACGAAACTTCGACTCGGTTTGGAAACAGAATGGATGTATATTCAAGAGCCTCGTTTCTGGAAGCTAACATCAAAATACATTGGTTTTCACTAATTAGTTCAGTAGCCATTACTATATGTCTGATGGGATTTAGCTTGTTCTTTATACGGAATCTCAAGAACGATCTCAGAAAGTAACTATATGGTGTAATCATATCATCATCCTTATTGTTATTCGGGTTTTTTAGTTTTGTGGTGTTTTATTACGTTCTTACCCTTTGTTTGTCTTTGAATTTGTTCCGTTTCAGACTTTCGGTTGGAGATGAAGAGGAAGATAAGGAGGTTGATCGGAAATTGGTTCAAGGCGACGGCTTCAAATCTCCGTCGAACACACCTTTACTGTGTGCTGTTTTAGGTGTTGGTGCTCAGATACTGACTATGTAAGATAATTTATTCATTAGTGTTTAGTGCATGAATCTTTTTGTACTGCAAACATTCTTTTTTTGTGACTTATTCTTCTGCCATTTCTGGAGTTTTTACGTATTGTTCTGTATTCATCTACAGGGTTTTCCTTTTATTTACTTTGTCATTTTCCGGAACCATCTACCCGTATAGCCATGGATCGATCCATTCGTGGTTCTTGGTATTATACACATTTACTTCTGCAGTCTCGGGATTCGTTTCAGCTTCTTTCTGCAGTTGTTTTACCCAAACTAGATGGGTAATATAGTATTTTTCATCTGTTCTTACTAGTTTTTACCACCTCATGCATCCCTAAATAACAGTCGTTTTAATGGTTTTCACACAGATTATTTCATATAGTCTAAAATACCCTTTGACATTGTATCCGAACATGTTTAAATTCTTCAGGGACGGAGTGTTCTTCTTGCCGGGCTACTTATCCTTTGTCCAACTGTTGTGATAACATTCATCCTTAACCTTATCTCTACATATTTTGGTGCCATTTTAGTCCTTCCATTCAAAACCACCTTCTTAATTCTCTTAGGACATCTCGTTGTCGGAACCCCGTTACTTGCTATAACCAGCACGGTTGGATATAGATACAAATTCGGATCCCCGATCACTTCTATTACCAAGAAATGCTCGAGGGTATATCCGTCATTGGCATGGTATAGGAAAAGCTTTGGCCAGATGTTAATTGGTGGGCTTTTACCTTTAAGTGCAATAGCACCTGAGTTACACCTACTGCATTCAAGCATTTGGGGCTATAAAATCTCGACTGTAGCCGGCGTTCTGTTCGTCGCGTTTATAATCATTATCGTACTTACTGCGACGTTAAGCATTAGTCTGACATGTTTGCAGCTCACTGTGGAAGGTGATGAATGGCATTGGAGGTATGTTATCTATCTATCTATCTGTCTTCACATTATACATACATGGGTAAAATGACGATTTTACCCTTGTTTTGATTCAGGTCGGTGATACGCGGCGGAGCGGTAGGCGTATTAATGTTTATATACAGTATCTTGTATTACTGGAGATCAAATATGAGTGGTTTATTGCAGACAGCAATCTTCTTTGGATACACAGCTTGTTTCTGCTTTGCATTCTTCATTATGTTTGGTGCTGTCAGTTTTTTTGTTACCTTTTTCTTCTTACAAAGTATTCAACATGTTGTCAAGAGTGAATGATTTAAGGGTTTTTATGTGAAATTTAGTACCAGAGATTTTAACATATAGTTGTTGATTCTAATTTTATGATAATGAAGAATTCTTGGATTCTGAACTGCATCGAAAACCGTTAGATGTATGACTGACGATACCGGGTTACGCAAATATATCATCGAGTGGGCCTAGGTTAAATATTTGCTAATGGCATACCGGTCGGACTATCGGCGGGAAGCCATGGCACGCATGTTGATCCTCGAACTCGAAGCATGGCTAGGGATTCGAGGTCACGACTATCGACTTACGGGCGGTGCGGATATGAGTTCCGGGAGTCGGTCATCCCGGGTCGGACGGACCGACATCGAGAACGAGTCCACACCGCCTACGTTGGCCCATTATCCACGGGATAACTTGGGCAAGGGGTAAAGCCCAATTAAGGGTAAATATGACAATAGCTACAAACCGACTCATATTAGGGTTAGGTCATGCATTGTCCCTATAAATACAACGTTCCGGAACTACGTAAGGCTTGATTCCCGGAATAATAACGAGATACGTAGGCACTCTAAGAATCCCACTTAGACTCAGCCGCAAATATACAAAACCCCTTCTTTGTTCTTGGTATTAAGGTTCTTGAGTATTCATCAATAACATAAGGAAAAACCCGGATCTTTAAGGTGACATAATTTTGTCATCGTCATTGGCGCTAGAAGGAGGGCCCTTCTTTTGTTGAATACGTCAAGATCATCATGCCTCCTAAAGACAAAACCGCCAGAAAAACCACATCCAAAAACGTGGATCCGCAAAATCCGCAGATAAGTGAACAGGCAGGTATGGTCCGTATGGAGCCTCAGGGAGATAAAGATCCAGCTTTAGAAACCGTCCAAGAAAATCCACCACAGAAAGCTCAGGGCCTTGCCCCAGAGCATCAGGCCATGGTGGATCAATTGGCGGCGACAGATCATAACGCTCTCAGAAAAATAATGGCGGAGGCGTTTACACGACAAAAACTTCAACAACAAGAACACCGGGGGAAGGCGGTACGAATATCGCCGTCAATAAGCCTAAGCCGGTGCGGTTCGAAGAGATCGGCGCTTCCTCAAGTTCGTGGAAAGGAGGAAGCGAGAAATCCGACGAAGCACATACGCGTCGATGAAGATAGCGTTAGGCGGGAGCCGGACATGATCCTAGGGAAGACCCAGGGTTCGTTGTGGTTAGAGTCTCCTTTCACCAAGGAGATTGAAGATTATCCTAAACCCAAGGGATTTAAGATTCCTAAGATAGACCCGTATGATGGCACCACCGACCCGGAGGACCATCTTCACGTATCTATCCCGGATGAGGCCGGAGTGTGCACCAGACGAGATGCGATGCCGGGCATTCGAGACTCTACTCGTAGGTCGAGCAAGAGAGTGGTTTACCAAGTTGAAACCCGGATCCATCTCCAACTTCACCATGCTCGCCGAAAATTCGAGACGCCTTCATCGTTAACAAAAAGTTTCGGTTGAGCGAGACGCACCTCACGAATGTGAGGCAAAGATAGAGACGAGTCGGTGTTAGATTATCTGAAGAGGTTCAACCTAGAGGCCATGCAGGTCAAGGACCCACAGGATCGAGTCCTGATCACTTCATTTGTTGGGGGACTGCGCAACACAAAGCTATATGAGAAGTTAAGCAGATTCCTACCACGAAACATGGATGAATGTGTGAATGTCGTCCATCGATTTTGTCAAGGCGAAGAGGCAGTGCGTAGGCACACCCAAGCCGAGTGGATGAATAACTCGAGGAAAGATGGTCGAGGAGCAAATAAGAACCAGTCTCGACAGCAAGATGTGGAAAGAAAAGCATCGGTTTGGGATCGCATCGAGGCTCCCGTTTCGGGCCGGTCAGAGAGAAAGGGGGGTAAAAGGATAAAGATTTTACTCCTCTCAACCGGTCCCGTACGGAGGTTTTATCAATCATGGTCTCCAAGAACCTAGCGAAGAGGCCACCTCCGATCAAAAAACCTCGAGAGAAACGAAGGTCAACAAAGTATTGTGAATTCCACGAGGATACAGGCCACTCGACAAAAGAGTGTTTCGATTTGAAGAAAGACATCGAAGCCCGAATCCAAGAGGGGAAGTTGGACGAGGTCGTTGACAGATCACGGTACACCGAGCCCAAGGGGCAACGAGATTACAAAAGGAAAAATCCTGACCAAGATAGAGGCCGAAGTCGAGAGAATCAGAGAAGAAGAGATCGATCCCCCAGACGAGACCGATCTCCTGATAACGATAGGGACTACTATGGTCAGGACCGTTATGATGACAATCGCCCAAATAATTACGTGAATATGATATTTGGGCCAGGAGAGAGCGATAAAGAGCGAGCCAGTCGGGAACCAGCCGACAGCTCGAGGCCACGCAAACAGTCAAGATTAACCACGGAGGTCGGGTATGGCCCCAGAGATGACGTCCCTAAATCGACAAGTCATAGTGAGGGGTTAGTGATTGAAGCAGTTATAAGTCGCGCCAGAGTATCGAGGGTTTGCGTCGATAATGGTAGCGCTGTGAATATCTTGTACTACTCGGCATTCCAGGGTATGAGGCTCAAAGAGAAAGACTTAGTGCCTATAGCCTCTCCACTATTCGGTTTTACAGGTCAGGCAGTCCATCCCATGGGTTCCATAAAGCTACTCACGACAGTAGGTGATGGAGAAAAAGGGAGGACGCTAGAGCTAAACTACGTGGTCGTTAAAGCTCCCTCCGCATATAATGTCATTTTGGGTAGACCGTACCCTTTTCGAGTTACGAGCTATAATTTCGACGTTTCATACGGTATGAAGTTCCCGACTCGAAATGGTTCCCACGAAGTAAAAGGGGATATTGAAATCGCCGGAAAGTTTGCAATTCGATAGTGATGAACGGTAAGATGGCGGTACAACAAGTCCTCATCGAGGAGCTTATTCCGGAAGAAGAGGAAGAGAAGTGTTGGGCCTCGAGTGAAGCGATTGAAAATGTCAGCTTGTGGGAAGGGGAAGACGATCAGAGTGTCCAGGTCGGGGTCTGGATCCCGGCTCAGGAAAAGCAGTTATTGATCGATTTGCTGAAAGAGTTCAAGGACGTTTTCGCATGGAAGGCATCCGACATGCTAGGTCTACCGACGGACATCGCCATCCATAAACTCGAAGTTGACCAGGCCATAAAGCCAGTCAAACAGAAGAAGCGAAACTTCGCGCAAGATCGATTGGAAGCTATCGAGTCCGAAGTCAGGAAGTTACTGTCGGCAAGTATAGTAAAAGAAGTACTTTATCCAGATTGGCTTGCTAATCCAGTGTTGGTGAAGAAGCCAGATGGCAGCTGGCGCATGTGCGCAGATTTCACGGATTTGAATAAGGCATGCCCCAAAGATTCTTATCCACTGCCTAAGATCGTCAGGTTAGTTGATTCGACCATCGGTTTTGAGGTATTCGCGTTCCTCGATGCATACAAGGGGTACCATCAGATTCTTATGGACCCTCGAGATGCGGAGAAGACCGCGTTCATCACGAGTTCGGCACCTTTTGTTATGTTACCATGCCATTCGGACTAAAGAATGCGGAGCTACATACCAAAGGGCGATCAATAAAATTTTTGCGAAGCGGTTGGTAAGAACATGGAAGTCTATGTGGACGACCTACTCATCAAAAGCCGATCGATGGAGCAATTTTTGGTAGACGCCGAAGTATTTGAAGTGTTAAGAGATACCGAAATGAAGCTTAATCCCAAAAAGTGCACCTTCGGAGTGAGAACAGCAAATTTCTAGTGGTACATGGTCTCGAGGGACGGAATTCGAACTAACCCCGATAAGATCGATACACTAAAAAACATGCCTGCACCTCGAAATATGAAAGAAGTTCAGAGACTCACACAGGTCGGATGGCAGCACTGAATAGATTCTTATCTCGGCCAGCCCAGCGCGCGCTACCGTTCTTCAAAGTTCTTCGAAAGCCCAGTCCTTTCCATTGGGACAGCGAATGTCAGGCAGCCTTCGAAGAACTAAAAGCGTATCTGTTTGAACTACCTACTCTCACTTCTCCCCGAGAAGGGGAAAAGTTGTTGGTTTATCTATCGGTCTGCGAGGAAGCAGTGAGTTCGGTCTTGGTCCGAGAAGGGGAAAAGGGCCAGGTGCCTATATATTTTGTAAGTAAAGCTCTGCATGGCCCCGAAACCCGATACTCGCCAGCTGAGAAACTCGCATTATCGCTGGTACACACCTCGAGAAAGCTTAGGCCATACTTTCAAGCCCATCCTATAGTGGTAGTTACAGACCAACCACTCAAACAAATTCTGGCGAAGCCTGACACATCTGGTCGACTCGCGAAGTGGGTAATCGAGATGGCCCAATACGACATCGAGTTCGTGCCGCGTACCGCAATCAATGCTCAAGCTTTAGCAGACTTCTTAGCTGAAGGCATATCAGTACAACTTGAGCAAGAAAAGCAAAGTCAGGAAGAACGATGGATGCTCCATGCTGATGGGGCCTCGAGCAAAGAAGGAGCAGGCGCAGGCCTCTTATTAGTCAGCCCGAAGGGGGAGGAGTTTCCGTACGCTCTCCGGTTCGATTTTAAGGCAACTAATAATGAGGCAGAGTATGAAGCAATTATTACTGGTTTAAAACTCGCTCTGAAGCTGGGAGTTGAAAATCTCAACGTTTACAGTGATTCGCAATTAGTTGTTAACCATATCAAAGGAGAATACGAGGCTAAGGAAGAGACTATGAAGAAGTATTTGGCAGTAGTTCAAGGCCTCAAGCCGAGATTCAACTCGATTCAATTCGAACAGGTACCTCGAACTCAAAACAAGAGGGCCGACGCTCTGTCCAAGTTAGCATTGAATTTCGTCTCTAGCAAGAAGGTGTTAGTAGAGTTGCTGACAGAAAGGAGTTATGAAGAGATAGAGGCCCAGCTGATATCTCAGCAGGCCACATGGATGGATCCGATTGTCCTTTACTTGAAGGACGGAATATTACCCAATGATAAGGTACAGTCAAGAAAGGTCCGACTACAGTCGGCTCGATATGCATTCTTCAACGACATACTTTATCGGAAGTCATTCACGAGCCCATGGTTGAGATGCGCATCTGAGACAGAGGGAGAATATCTTCTCGAGGAAATCCATAGAGGAGCTTGTGGAAATCATTGTGGGGCTAGGATGTTAGCCCGGAAATGCAAGCTCGCAGGATACTTCTGGCCTTCAATGCAACGAGATGCGAATAAGTTAGTGCAGAGGTGCAATTCTTGTCAAATTCACGATAACATCTCTCATCAACAGGCACAAGAAATGAATGTCATCTCGTCAGCATGGCCTTTCGACGTGTGGGGAGTCGATATTGTGGGACCCCTACCCCGAGCTCCAGGGAACAATAAGTTTGTAGTAGTTGCGGTGGATTATTTCACTAAGTGGGTAGAAGCCAAAGCTTTACCTGATATCAAAGCAGCTACAATCAAGAAGTTCCTATGGGTCGACATTTTATGCAGGTATGGTATTCCGAAGGCTTTAATCTCGGACAACGGCACCCAATTCGAAGATCGAAGAGTTAGAGAGTGGTTAGCCGAGTATCATATCGACCGGCACTTCACCTCGGTGGCTCATCCTCAAGCAAATGGTCAAGTCGAACGGACAAATCGACGATTAAACTCGGATTGAAAAAAAGGCTGAGGTCGAAGGGCGAGACGGGCGTTACAACTCCCGAGCATCCCGTGGTCATACAGGACGGCTCCAAACTCATCAACGGGTGAAACACCTTTCTCCCTAGCCTATGGGTGCGAGGCAGTTATCCCTGCGGAGATCGGTGTTCCTTCCCCTCGAGTTTTAGCATATAATATTGAGACAAACGAGCCTGACCTCCGACAGGAGAAGGATAATCTCGAGGAGCGGAGAGAAATGGCCTCAGCCAGAATGGCAAGGTACAAGCAGAAGATCTCTCAATATTACAACGCCAGAGTGAAATACAGATATTTCAAGGTCGGAGATCTAGTCTTGAGGAAGAATGAAGCAAGTCGGCAGAAGGAGATCGGGACACTCACCCCGAACTGGGAAGGCCCGTATCAGATTCTAAAAGTCCATCCTAAAGGTTCATATCAACTAGGTCGAGCAGACGGAACCACAGTCCCTCGACAATGGCACGCGAATAATTTGAGGAAATTTTACGTTTAAGCCTTAGTTGACCAGTTTGTTTCTACTTGTCTTTTAAGATATGTAATCAGTCCATGAGACAGTTCTATCTTCGTTATAATAAATGATGATTTCTTTTTCTACAGTTTTATTAAGTCATTTTTGTAATATTCTAAGTCCAAAAGGACACGAAGTTACACTCGACAAGGTATGGAGCAATCCGAAAGTCGGAACTCTCGACAACGCCATAAGCATACAATGCAGAAGGCAAAAAGAAGACTCGCAAGGTCGGGTCAAATGTCCAAGTCAAAAGCCTAACGTACCTAAGGGTCGAATAAGGCAGACAAAGGACGGTTCGCAGGGTCGGGCCAAACGTCCAAGTCGGAAGTCTAACCAGCCCAAGGGGCAACTAGACCGGGACAAGGACAGTTCGCAATGTCGGACTAACTCGAAGATCTAGCAAGCCTATAAGGCTAAAAAGCCAAGGCAACTAGATCGACCTAAAAGCCATATAGAGCCCAAGTGCATTATGAACTGAAGTTGATAAAACACTTGGGGGGGGGGGGAAATATTACATCGACAAGGCAGAAGCAAACAGAGCCAAAGGCTCGAAAAGCAAGAAAGCCAATGACAGTAACAAATGAGAAAGTAAATAACAACAAATAGAGACAAAAGGACAGAAATTTCAAGACAAATTAAGGCCAGGCCGAAAAGACCAGCCATTATAAAGTGAACCTTCACCCAAGTCAACTCAAAGTTAATAAAATTTACAAATAATTGCCAAGTTAAAGTTCAGAACATCAAAGTTTGAAAGAAACAAGGTAACTAAATAGAAGCGTCGGGAGTCGGAATAGCATCTTCGGGGGTCGGCACAGGAGCAATGGCAGCGGAAGTCGTATTACCAGGAGTCGGGCTTGCTGTGGGACCACCATACTTCTGGGCAAGTGATATACCCTGTTGAAATTCATCGAAGTACAGGTCATACAGCGCCTCCGAGTCAGGGTCATAGCTGCCAGGCTCTTCAAGCTGGTCGATCTCGACATCCGGGTAGGGCTTCTTCACTTGGTCCACCGCCTTGGTGAATCCTCCAAGTATGGCCGTCTGCATGATTACATCGAGATCCCTGCCCAACTCGTCAGACTTCCGATACTCGAGTACTGCGGTAGTCCTTGCTTCCTCGAGCTGCCTAGGGACCTGATCCAGTTCGGCTTTCAGCTGATCTCTCTCTTCTGCAGTGGCCGCTCCCCGTGCAAGTTCCAGCTCGAGAGTCTCTTTCAGAACAGCCTCCCTCTCTTCGGTCGCAGCCAGATCTCCCTCGGTGCCGGGCAACGACGAACTTTCTTGCTCCTCCTTTACCCTCTTTATCTCGGCATCAGCCTCTCTCTTGAAAACATTGAGCTGCGATTCTAGACCAGCGACCCCAGCAGACTTGATAGCAAGCGCGTCGTTCAATCTCCGAATTTGTGTCTTCAGCTCTTCCTCAGTCTCGGACGGCATGCTCATACGTCGAGAAGCCTCTCGACTCATAAAGTAGTGCTGCCAAAAAGAAAAGTTAAGGCATAAGCTTCGAGAGGGCAAAAAACAAGAAATGAAATCGACAAGAGTTAGTGTTTACCACGCGACCCGGTTCTCGGAGGAAGAGGCCGGGACCTCGGTCGTCCGGCCTTCTTGACATCGTCGGCCGACATCTCACCCGAGGCAGCAAGATCGAGAGAAGGCTTGATAAGTTTGGCCTTTTTGGCCTGTTTTTGCTGATCTCTCACCAGCTCTTCGAGTGCCGACCTCTTCTTTTGCAACCGGGCTGCGTCAGAGCCGGATGCCTCTCCTCCCCATCCGACAGTAAAGTCGATAACGTCGTCTTCTTCACGTATCGACAGGTGTTCGTGGGTGAGTCCTCCCGAGGTAGAAGGCGGAGTCGGTTGTGTGACAGGGGTAGTTGTCTCGACACCCCCAGTCGAATCATCCACATGAGCCAATCTCTCCTCCGACGCTGGGGGAGTGGCTCTCGACCTAGGTGCACTGACGGCAGCGGCTACTGCAGAAGCTTTCGGGACAGCGACCTTCGAGAATCTGCCCACTACACAAATAAAAAAGGAGTCAGTATAAGAAATAGAAAAAATACGACTTCAAATAACACTAAGACTTGGCAACAATATAACAAAGTTTCATACGATGTTCCCGATCGACAGCAGGAAGGCTTATATACGGTACGGGTCCCGCCTCCTCGAGCCGGGCAAGGTCGTAAAGGAGACTCAGATCCTGTGTAACCACCTCGAATGTAAATCTCTCGAGATAAAGAGCTTCGTTAGGTGCGGCCTCCCGACCCAGTTTGTCATCCCTTCCTTCTCTCGACCTCCACAAGCCGACATAGGGATTATCCGACCCATGTCGGAGAAAGAAGAACCTAGGCTTCCAATTTCCATGAGATGAAGGTCCTTTAGACACGAACTCGTGACGATTGGCACGCTTCTGAAACGTGTACCACCCCGAATCTGGCATCGCAGAGATCTTGTGCCACCATCGAAACAGAGGGACGGTAAATCCGATACCCACGACTCGGCAGTCAATCAGAAAGCCCATCAGAGTCCGGATGGCATTCGGGCCCAGTTGAGATACGCCAATCTCGTAATGGCGAAGAATAGCCTGGATAGCCGGACATAGAGGGAACCTTAGCCCCATCGACAATTGGGCTTCATAGACCGTACAGAACCCTTCTGGGGGCTCATCGGCAAATTGATGCTGGCCGGAAGGAAGCTGAACCACCACTTGAGGGCTGGAAAGCCCATATATCCGCCGTATTTGGTTAAGGTCATCCATGGTAAGACAGGAAACGCATCCCTTCGGCCCCTTTCCATCCATTCTGGTGGATAATTTCTTGGGCTCCCTGATAGTGCCTAAGGGCCCCTGAGGATTTGGGTGTAGAGGTTGATCGGAAGGAGCAGATACTCGTGTTTGGTCACCGGAACGAGACTCCTCTATCTTATCGGAGATTGTTGTACTACTAGACATGGACAGATTTGAGCAAATGCAGTAGAAAGAAGAAGGAAAAAGAAAGATAAAGTTGCTTACTTGTTTTTCTGGGGTTGACGAAGAGAATGAATGGCGTAGGAAGCACCGTCCGGACTCCTCTCCCTCTTTATGCGTTTACGTTGCCGAATAATAAGTGAAAAGACGTGTTTAGGGGGTTACCGGCCAGCTATAACCCCCTAGATATCGCAAGAATCAAGGACGACGTCATTAATGGCAGAAGACGAAACGTTAGTGCGCTCTGACGTCATAATGAACGGCCACGATTGGCTGGGGAGAGAGGTGGCATACGAAGCGGTTACACCATTTCCCGCCCAAGATTTAGTCCAACTCGAAGATGATTTCAAATTGGCAGATCTGACCACGGACAGTGGAAGTCGCCTCTCTCAGATCTGGGGGGCTTATGACGATACCGGGTTACGCACCTCGATATATCATCATCGAGTGGGCCTCATGGGTTAAATATTTGCTAAGGCACATGAGCCAGATAAGGCATACCAGTCGGACTATCGACTGGGAAGCCATGGCACGCATGTCGATCCTCGAACCTGAAGCATGGCTAGGGATTCGAGGTCACGACTATCGACTTACGGGCAGTGCAGGATATGAGTTCCGGGAGTCGGTCATCCCAGGTCGGACAGACCGACATCGAGAACAGAGTCCACACCAGCTACGTTGGCCCATTATCCACAGGATAACTTGGGCAAGGGGTAAAGCCCAATTAAGGGTAAATATGACAATAGCTACAAACCGACTCATATTAGGGTTAGGTCATGCATTGTCCCTATAAATACAACGTTCCAGGAACTACGTAAGGCTTGATTCCTGGAATAATAACAGGATACGTAGGCACTCTAAGAATCCCACTTAGACTCAGCCGCAAATATACAAAACCCCTTCTTTGTTCTTGGTATTAAGGTTCTTGAGTATTCATCAATAACATAAGGAAAAGCCCGGATCTTTAAGGTGACATAATTTTGTCATCGTCAATGACATTTTGGAAGCAGAATAGAGATGCGATACTTTGTTGTGTATCGTTACAGAGTAAACGCGTGTATTGCGTTATTATTTGCACCACACACAGCTCTACCCCACGATAAAATCGACTTTGTGAAAGTCGGTTCTGGAGCCTAGAATCGACTTTTCGCAGGTGCATCATGAGAACCGACTTTGATAAAGTCGGTTCTTGTTCCTTAAGATAAAGTCGGTTTGAGAATTTAGAACCGACTTTCACAAAGTCGGTTCTACTGTGGCCCACTGATAGAGTGTGGTGCAAATAAAAGCCCTTATTACAATTGATTTTTTATTTTATTTTACGGGTATGATATTACAATATAAAGTGGGAAGTCCATATAAAGTCATTGATGGTAAATCACTTGTTTAGAAACAACATATGATAATTCATGTGATATCTGAATACTATTATACTATCTCCGTTCCAAAATTATAAGTCATCCTATGTGTTTTCACACAGATTAAAAACGTGATTGAATGTCATAAATTTAACAGTTAATATCTATAATGCCCCTGACTATCTTAATGTAATAGTTGTTAAGTAACGAAAAGTTGTTGGATTGATAATAAATTTAGGGGTAAAATAGAGAAAAAAATATTAAATGTTGCATTGGTAATATATAATGACTTATATTTTAGCACAAAATAAAAAGTTTAGGATTACTTATATTTTAAAACGGAGGTAGTATGTGTGTAACCAAATAAGTGATTTATTCGTTTCAAACAAACCCGACAAGACAAAAATAAGATCTCAAAATCGATTAGCTAGAGACAAACTATAATACCCCAAAATATTGGGTTGTTATCGAGACTTCCCTTATACTATTATATTAGTTTATACTATTATATGAACTAGCGTTGAAAATTATAATGTTGAAATGTATATTTTTATTTTATTTTTATGAAGGACCGAATAATTGCAAATATAACTTTTTTTTTATATAAATGTATATAGATACTTTTTGAAACTATAGCATTGGTGATAAGGTTGACATTTCATAGTTTGTTGCGTCCCTTTTTTTAAGGGAAATTAGGGATAAGGACACAATCCGAAATATTATTAAGCGGAATGACAACTACATATTTTTTATAGGGAGAAGGACAACCGCATAATTTTTATAGCGAGAAGGACAAACAAATGAATCCCGAAAATCGGTGAATCTCCCTAGTGAATCCCGAAATCGGTGAATTTTGACAAGGTGAATCCCGAAAATCGGTGAATCCCGACAATGAATTTTGAAAATTAGTGAATTTCGACAAATGAATTTCGGCGAATGAATTTAAACGAGTGAATTTCGAACACAAGTGAATTTCGATAGTGGATAAATAGTTTTGTCCTTTATGCAAAAGTTTCAAAAGACTGTCCTTCTACTCAATTGATGAAATATTTTTGTCCTTCTCCCTCATTCCCCCTATTTTTTATGCTGTATATTTTGCTTCATGTTGCTATGTGCCAACCCCCAAATCCTAAGCATTAAATGCATATGCCCACACACACACACACACACACACACATATTTATACATATCCCTAGGTTTTTTTGTCATTCTTGAGAAAGTTGTGGTAGGTTCCCAACTTTCTAAAATTTTAGTAATATTATGAATTGTAAGTTGATTGTGAAGTGGTTTCATGATGCTAGCTTTATGGATCGACTATTTTATTTATAACATCAATGCCGTGTGTGTATATATATGTATAGTAATAATAACAATAATAAATTAACTTTTATCGTGTGTGAGAGGTTAGAAATGAATGGTTGTAATGTATGCTCGCGACGATTGTATTATAAAATTTGTTATATATGTATAGTAATAATAACAATAATAAATTAAAATAGTATTACTCGCGATAGATGCTTATTTTTTTTATGTCAATCCGGTTAATTCAATGTGAGTTTTTAATACAAGCAACGGTGTTATTTTATCAAACGATTATTTTTATGGGTTGTATTTTATAAAAGCTATTGTGTATTTTCAACTTGTTTTCATTATAGTTCTCATATATATATATATGTATATATATATATATATATATATATATATATATATGTATATACATACACACGTTGGTCATTTTGTGAGCCCTTGTGTATTTTGAACATACTATAACCACTTGTATTGCTAGTATGAGAGTTGATTTGGTCATATGTGTTCTATTTATATAGTTACTATTTTAACATATCTTTGTCCTTGACAGTTATCCAAATAAAAATAAATGGTAGCTATATATTCTCAACACAAATTTTATGTTGGTCCTGATGCAAATCCAAGTTGATGCACCAAAACCAATAGGAATCCAACATTCTAAAATGGGCCCTACCTGTAAAAACTTTCCACCAATATATCCCTTTGAAATTGCTGACTTGGTGGTCCAAAAACTTGCACCTAGACCACCCTAAAATTTCACTATTCTCAAAATTAGTTTATGTAGGAAAAATTAGTTGTCTGATTTCGTTTATAGTAATATGTTTTTATCGTTTATAGAAACTTTCCAAATTGAAAAAGCAATGTTGAACAGTAGAGATGAAGATTCTGAACATGTATTTCGCATTTATACACACAACACAACAATATGCACATCAAATTGAACGACACAAAGCATAAGTAAATACGAAAACTTATTCGTTAGACTGAGGCGCGTAGAACGTTGTCCTTAAGACTTTATTGCCCCGATTAAATGCCCACGGTTATGGCAAGAAATCTCCGAAGATACAACAGTTTTTTCCTTGTTCTGGTTGCGGCACTTCAATGCGAACAAGCGGCGAACTGATCCGGCCTTGATTATCTCTGACTATGCAAAATGAGTTTTTGCAGAAATGTTTGTTTGCCTTATTCAGAAGTTAAGAATGCAGAAAATTGTTTGCGCATTTTCTAGAAGTATGCAAATGAATTTTCTAAGTTTTCATTCGTCAATGGGATTAGTTTTCATTCGAATATTTTCAAATTTCCCCCATATATGGATTATATAGGTCAATGGATCGGCGTCCAAAGAAGTGAACTGGCGTCCACTGGAGCGAAATCAGATCAGAGAGTTCAGAAACTTACCGGACGGGCGTCCAGAGGAAGTGGACGGGCGTCCAAGGCTTGAATGATCACCCCATGTGCTTAGCTTGCAAGGATAAATATCTTGGATATTTTCTGGGAATATTCCAAGCATATTCCCTTGGATATTTATTTGATCACAAAATAAATATCCTTGATATTTTGCTCACCAAACTTGGTGATTAAGGCTTTCAAAATATCCCATGTAACAACATGTTTTGAGTCCTAAAAGATGGATTTTTGAGGAAGAGAAGAAGATGCCACGAGTTTACGAGATCAACGGATCAATATTTTCCAACGCACTTCTACCGTAACCTGTTTTCGATGGAAATTTGACCCGACTTAGAGGCATTTTCAGGGGACGAGGTCTTGATGAAAGTTGTAGATACTGAAATGAGCTTTCCAACGCATTTTGAATCACGTCAATCGGAGGTCTACAACTCAAGTTATGATTTTTTTTCTCCGAACAGCGGAAAAAATGGACGAACCGGGATATTTATTTGTTACTCCAAGCCTCCCCAACAAACTCATCATTACTCCCAAGCCTCCATAACAACCTCCTAGCCTCCCCAACAAACTCATCATTACTCCCAAGCCTCCATAACAAACTTCTCACCTCCCTCAAATGCTATCTCCCTTATACACCTCCCTCAAATGCTACCTCCCTTATACACCTCCCTCAAATGCTACCTCCTAGCCTCCCTCAAATGATGCCTCCCTTATACACCTCCCATTATATATACACACCTCCATCACCACAAAAAAAAACACACTACCATTCACCTAAAAAAAGAGGCGGCCGCACTTCCGAGGGGTTTCAAGGCCGATCACCCGAGCCTTGTGCTCGGGTGATCCGGGTTAGATTAGGATGTTTTTTTTTCTCGTTTTTTTCATCGTAGATGCTTGAAGATCAACCCTTGTATGAACTATGTGAGTTTAATCTCTTTTTAATTTATTCAATCTCTAGTTTATTTTTATGATCTTTAATTTATCTTGTATCTTTCCATGAATTATGATGCTATGTGTGACTAGATCGAGAGATCGGTTACTAATCGTTGTCTAACGTGATGAGAATCGTTGTTAGGCTAGATCACCATAGAAAGATAGGATCTTTAATCGTTAATTCGTGACAAGTTAATCGGTTAATTATCTAGGTTGTTAGATTCTAAAATACGAGAGTTAACTTGAATCTACACCTTCGTTTTGTATGGAATATTGGTCTCAACATTCGGAAGATGAGAGATCGATAATTGAATTCACTAAGGAATTAGGAATTCATAGCTTGAGAAACGGATTCACTAAGAGATTAGGAATTTGTATCTCGTGTACAGGTGAAACCACAATTTGAATTAAAATCATGAGATGAACTAGGATTGAGATCACTTAGTTTGTATTCTGTTTGATCCCATGTATCTTTAGCTTAGGTCGTTTTATTGTTCTTAGCTTAGATTTATCTTATTTGTTCTATGTTTGTTTTTCCTTTATTTGTTTTCTTGAGTGATAATTTAGAGGAATTAATAAAATTAGATTCAACAGCCCAATTCCCTGTGGATCGACCCTTTACTCATTACGCTTTACTAGCAATTACCCGATATTCGGTCGGTTAGGAGTTAGTTTGCATATAGGTTAGGGTTTTATAAATTGTTTTTGTTTAGTGATGCAAAATCCTCCAAACAAAATGGCGCCGCCGCCGGGGAATCGGTGTTTTGTTGAATTTAGTTGAGTTAATTTCTCTATTTTGTTACGATTTATTTTCTTTCAATAAAAGTAGCGTTAAACAAATTGAGAGTTTTTATTTTTGCCGTGTTTCGATGACCGTTGGGTTAAGAATGTGCAAAAAGTTTTTTTACTCGATTTGTGAAACGTGAAGTGTAATCTAATCTTAACCTTGTGTGCTCTATGCTAAAATTTGATGTGGTCTCTTGTGATGTATGATTTGTTTGGGTTGATGATCCGTGTGTTTTTCCCGCATTCGTACTTCATTGCAAAAATTCGATGCTTGGACGGGCGTCCAAGTAAGTGAACGCTCGTCCGGCCCCTAACATGCGGTGTGAACGAGCGTCTGGATTGTTGAACGGCCGTCCTGTGCAAAAAAGTATCAACTCTGTTCTGTTCTGTTTTCAAGAACCAGACGGGCGTCTGTCTTCACTGAACGCCCGTCCGATCTGTTTTCATGGCAAACGAGCGTCTGCCTTGTTGGACGCACGTCCAGGTTCCATAATTTCTCTTAACTTGATTTTTAATGCTTTATTTGACTTGGATACTTTCATACGAGCTTCTGTGGCTAATTTCTTTTACGTAGATGTTCTGAACGTGCATGTTTACATCTTTCCATCTACGAATCCATGTTAAGTAATTGATTTATTTTTATATACATGATTCATCCATGCATGTTATAGCTAATGTCGGTTCTCGTATGCTATAACTGTTCTTAGTGTTATTTAGTAGCTAATGTCGGTTTCCGTATGCTACATATCGTTGTGATGAATCTTGTGAGCGTTAAGACTTATGTGCTTTCTTTTTATTTTTGTAACTCATATGGGTAGCTACTGTCGGTTTTCCGTTGCTACCATCTTTGGCTTATGAGTTATATTTGTTTAGTATAGCTACTGTTGGTTTTCCATAATGCTATCACCTCTTGACGAGTCTTAAGGCGCGTCTACACTGCATGTAATGAATAGTACTGTCGTTTATCGTAAACTATCATTATTTGGTAGACGTTTATTACATACATGTTTCGTTGCAAATAAATGGGCTAGTTTTCTTTCTTTTATTTTCCGTTATTTTTGCATACCATTTAGATGCATATCACTTAGGTGCATTTCATCTAGTTGCATTTGTTTTTCTATTTTTTTTCCTTTTATTCTTTTTAGAGTGTAGTTACTGTCGGTTTCCGTAATACTACCTCGTTTTTTTTCCATGATGGTTACTGTTGGTTTTCCATATGCCATCATTATTGCATATCATGTAGATTGCATTGTAATATATTTTCATGTAGTTGCACTTAGCCCTACTGTTTTGTAATGTTCCATGTATATGTCCATCCTTATATGAGCTTAATCTGAAAAAAAATCTCTATGACTTCTTTTCCATGTGTTTTACATGTATAACCCTTTGTTCCCCGAGATGTTTCTGTGTTTTTCAAGTGGTGCAGGTACCATTCATCGCTGTTTTTGTCAAGCTACTTTGGAAGTCGTTGCTGGAAAAGGACTCCATATGACATCACCATTGTTGTCCTCTTCAGCCACTCTTCGAATCAATACCAAATCAGCTAAGTCCCTAAATTTTTATTTCTGTACAACTTGAGGACAAGTTGCAATCTAAGTGTGGGGGAGGGAAATGATCGATATGTATCTACACTCATTTGCTTTATTCTATGCGAAAATGAGCTAAATTTTCAAAAAAATTTTGTTTTGTCCCGAGTGAGCATTGCATGTCTTTATTTGAGTTTTATATCATTGATGCGTTATTTTGCATATTTAGTAAATTTAGTTGTTTCACCCAACACTATTTTTCACATGCCATAGTGAATGATGAGCTATAAAATATAAAGCTATACCCTTTTTGGATTAGTGATTTTTGATTTTCTTATAAGTCGTGTACTTAGTGCTAACGTATATATCGTGAGATTTATAATAGTTTATGTTTAGATCCAGAGTATGATATACTGTGAATATCTGAAGGTTTGAATGTGATAAGTGAAACGTAACTAAAGTCTTTGAAAAAATAATAATAATGAATAAATTGTTTACTTGAGGTGTTATGCTCAGTGGTCATTAGAAAAAAAATAATTTTTACCACTGCTAGCCAGAAATCTCTAAGTAATCACATAAATAAATGGGTGTGTCGATCGAAAGCTAGTCGATGATTGGAGTGAGGTAGGGCATTATCACGAAATGTCCTATACCACTATGATGACTAAAAGCTCACGACAGTTAGAAGAAGCTAACCTATGATTTGAGTAAGGTAGGGTGTTATCCCGAAACATCCTATTCTACTATGACGGGAAAGAGCTCATTCTAATGTGCGTATAAAAGTGAAAGAAAAAAAGGATTAATTAAAGACTTGGTTATCGTTAATCTTATACCTAGTATAAACTAAAAGATATGCTGTAGGGATTATCCTCTGAGTATGTCGAAAAGGTCCTAGATGTATTCTATCATATTTTTCAGGATATATCACGTTTTTTTAGGGTACATCTTGTAAGTGTCATTTGTCTCTAGTTGAAGGGGGGTATTAGCAAGTTTTGCTTGAATCAATTTCAAGTGTGGATTTAGTGGAAATTTATTATGGCTATGCACACACACTTGGGCGAACCTCTAAACTATTGAATATGTTTTATATTTGCTAAGATGTTTATTTATCTCGAGCTATGTTATTGTTTTGTTTTGCTCGGGACGAGCAAAAAGCTAAGTGTGGGGGTATTGTTTAGGGTCAAATTGTATGATTTTTAACGATATATTTTCTATCAATTTCCCCCATATATGGATGTTTTCCATAGAAATCGAGCGTTATATTGAAATATTGAGTAAATGATGTTTTTAAGAGTTAAATTGCAAAACGTAACGAATTATGTGCTTAAATGATGAATTTATATTATTTTGGAATTATGTTACGCTTTGGTATGTTTGATCCTCTTGTAGATACTCATTGATGATTTTAGAGAGCTAAATTCGAAGTTGGAAAGAGCTAAAGAGATTTATGGAAGATTGGAAGATTAAGGAAAGAAATCAAGATTGTGATCTTCAATGATCGGCGTCCAAAGAAGTGAACCCGGCGTCCACCGGAGCGAAATCGGATCAGAGAGTTCAGAAACTTACCGGACGGGCGTCCAGAGGAAGTGGACGGGTGTCCAAGGCTTGAATGATCACCCCATGTGCTTAGCTTGCAAGGATAAATATCTTGGATATTTTCTGGGAATATTCCAAAGATATTCCTTGGATATTTATTTGATCACAAAATAAATATCCTTGATATTTTGCTCACCAAACTTGGTGATTAAGGCTTTCAAAATATCCCATGTAACAACATGTTTTGAGTCCTAAAAGATGGATTTTTGAGGAAGAGAAGAAGATGCCACGAGTTTACGAGATCAACGATCAATATTTTCCAACGCACTTCTACCGTAACCTGTTTTCGATGGAAATTTGACCCGACTTAGAGGCATTTTCAGGGGACGAGGTCTTGATGAAAGTTGTAGATACTGAAATGAGCTTTCCAACGCATTTTGAATCACGTCAATCGGAGGTCTACAACTCAAGTTATGATTTTTTTCTCCGAACAGCGGAAAAAATGGACGAACCGGGATATTTATTTGTTACTCCAAGCCTCCCCAACAAACTCATCATTACTCCCAAGCCTCCATAACAACCTCCTAGCCTCCCCAACAAACTCATCATTACTCCCAAGCCTCCATAACAAACTTCTCACCTCCCTCAAATGCTATCTCCCTTATACACCTCCCTCAAATGCTACCTCCCTTATACACCTCCCTCAAATGCTACCTCCTAGCCTCCCTCAAATGATGCCTCCCTTATACACCTCCCATTATATATACACACCTCCATCACCACAAAAAAAAACACACTACCATTCACCTAAAAAAAGAGGCAGCCGCACTTCTGAGGGGTTTCAAGGCCGATCACCCGAGCCTTGTGCTCGGGTGATCCGGGTTAGATTAGGATGTTTTTTTTTCTCGTTTTTTTCATCGTAGATGCTTGAAGATCAACCCTTGTATGAACTATGTGAGTTTAATCTCTTTTTAATTTATTCAATCTCTAGTTTATTTTTATGATCTTTAATTTATCTTGTATCTTTCCATGAATTATGATGCTATGTGTGACTAGATCGAGAGATCGGTTACTAATCGTTGTCTAACGTGATGAGAATCGTTGTTAGGCTAGATCACCATAGAAAGATAGGATCTTTAATCGTTAAAAAATTAGATAGGTATTATGACAACCTTTCGGTAGATATAGAATAAATTGTTTTTGTTTAGTGATGCAAAATCCTCCAAACAATAGGTATTATGACAACCTTTGGTAGATGAAGCAATTGTTCAGAAGTGGAAGTTATTAGTTGGAAATGACCGAATTTTGAACGGATGTCATTCTGTTAATGAACATAATTCTACAGATGCATTGTTTCAACAATTCGATCTGAATTGATGTCTGCTTCGGCTCACATAAATCACTCTACTTTAGACATTAATTTCTCATTCACTCGGTATCGAAATCGAGTAATTCAAAAGCCTAACATCAATTACTATCTTAGTAGTTTTCAAAACTATTTTTAGCTCCCGAAATTCATTCCGTAACGCATTCAAATCCGGGCCTGAATTTACCGTTCGTCACTTACACTTAAACTCATTTCGGTGCTAAAACACCATAAAATTCCAACAGTTTATAAATCAATGACCCTACTTCTCGTTTGAAATTGGATCTCTCAATGTTTGCATTGTCCATAATTTTCGACAACATTAATAGGCAATGGCCACAATTTGGTTTTAGTTAATTTTGGAAAATATATACATGTGCATTAAAAATTATGGTTATATACGATTAAGCATCAAGTTTTTTTTTTGTAAATGTTTATCAGGAAATATTTCTTTTTACGTGTGTAGTGGAGATAAATCATGACATACACCATGATCACTTTGACCTCATACAAGTTCGCACTCACCACGTGAATTTAATAGCATGGTTTTAGTAAATATTATTTTACAACATCCATACACATGTACCGATCATCGTAAATTTAATGAAGGATAATCATGATAATGAATTCTTGTTCCTGCTTGAATCGCATTGCGTGTACAATGTGGAACTCTAGCGACTGGGTGAGTCAGGGTTATTGCACCGTAGAACGGCTAGTCACCGATCTCGGGGTCTCTTGACCTTGGCTCATCGACAGTCCTGGAGTGATGGTACCAAAATTCCCCGATGTTCCATGTGCATGGCCGGGAAAGCAAGGCCGACGGCTATGTCATGGTTCGGAGGGCAGTGGGGTTGGCTGAAGCCCTTTGGGAGGTTCACTGGGCGGAGGTCTGAATCCTTTTCCTGACAATCGGCCGGAGTTGTCAGGCAAGAGTTTGCTTGCTTGTGAAGTACGGTAGAGAAACATGCTGGAGTTGGGTTGGTAATGACTCATCGACTAAGCCAAGTCGGTGTCAAGCGAACTAACTTATATTTGATAAATTACTTGACATTTATATCCTTTGCAAATTATCATGTTTTTTTTTGCAACGTTATTAACTACTATTATATACAAGGTAAGGAAAGGCCTTATATTGTAACATTTTAACGGTGTTGTACAACTATTTTCGTATATAAAATTTCACGGTACACACCGGAACTCATTGGCTATTTTTAGCTCACATGTTTGTGAAATTTCTTTCTTAGGTATGGAAGAAGGACACCAGAGTGGTAAGGTAAGCGGAGTAACCTTGGAGGCTGTTCTGGGAGAGGGAGTTGAAGAAGAGTTCAATGGTGACATGGCAGCTTAGTTGTCAAGTTTTGGTATTAGTTGCTTTGAATTTTGAATTGTTTAAATGTAATAAAAATTAATTGATGTTCTACTCTTTTGGTTTTGGTAACGTTTGAATAAAATATTAGTTCCCTCCGTGTTTTCATTTTGGAGTTTTAGTATTTGGGCGGTGGATCACCGGCTTGTTCCTTTTTAGACCCCAGTGGAACCTAGGGGTCGGGAATAGGCCTATTACACAAACAATAAAATAAAAGAATTCCCGTTTACTCGTTTCAGTTCATCAATGAGAATGTAACCATTACAAACAATAGCTACCGTACCATCGGCACGTGCAATATTGAATCACATATATGAATCATAAAGGTTGTGTTTGTTTTGGAAAGAGCTTTTTTGGGGTTTTTTTTACATCACATCACCAATCATTTTTTACAATTCTCCCACCAATCAAATCTTCAACTACAAATAAAAAAATATTAAATCATCTCTTATCATTTCACTTTATCAACTTTATTACCTTTTTTACTATTATTTTATTCATTATTCTACTTTATTTCACAAATCATTTCATAATCTACACAAATTTCAAAAAAACATCTTAACTTTCTTATCATTACTTCAATCAGTTTATCCAAAAAAAACTCCAAAAAAAAAAACTCTAAAAAAAACTCCAACCCAAAACAAACACAAGCAAAAGGTTTAAGACGTAATAATACATGAGTGAGAGTGAGATGGAGAAAGAAAATTATGTAGTTTTTTTTTGTCTTCCTTCCATCATAATCGATTCATGATTTTATTTTCACCAAACCAATAACCTCGGGTTCGATTACCTCAAGAATGTAGTTCCGTGAAATGCTTACACACAAATACAAGATAAACACACTTAAATATATTATTTATTTATTGGAGATTACAAAACATTATAGGTGAACTCATGGAAGTTCATCATCATGAGAAAGAAGTGTGTTACACAGATATAAGGACGTTTCTGTCCGTGCACGGGCCAACAAAAGCCATGAGGCCCACGACACATGACCTCCTTAAAAATGATATTTTCGGGGTTCGTTTTTATATTTTCGTTGTGTATTTTTTTATTCTATTTAAATTAAATCGATTGAAAAGCCTTGATTTATGCCATTTTGTTGTAAGAAAAAATGTTCTAAAAAAATAATTTGTTAAAGTTCTTGTAAAAAAAAAAGTGTTAAAATACTTATTATTATACAATTCAGGCTTTCACACCACAGGAGAGTGAGTAAATCCCTAACTAATTCCATTTTCCCAGGGCTTCGCAGCTGCTCCTCATCTTCGACTATTCCAGATCAATCAAATCCATTTTCACCAATTTGCTTCAAATTGATTCAGACAATCAGCTTTTCTTCTGCTTGAAGAGGTAATCCCAACCCTAGTTAAGTTTTCTTTTACAATTTTTTGAAAGTCCTTTGCGTTTCTGATGCTTTCTTTCTCGTTTTGCTCGTTTTTTGTTTTTGTCTGGCATCGATCTGTTTGAATATTCTTCATTTGATTGGTGATGATGTAGTTTTACCTGATTTTAGCTTAATGATGCATAGCGATGCCGAAAGAACAAAAATGATGTGAACTATGCTGGATATGTATTAGTTTCTATGGATGTTTTCAAAAGGAAGTATTATGTCAACTATGCATCATTTCATTTCTAATCTACATGTATTTTTGCTGTTTAGCGTCTATTACCTGCAATCATTGTGCATTTGACAAAAGGGTAGTCATGTTTTTTTATTTAAGGCTGCTCCTGTGCATCATTTGAAAGAAGTGAATAATAGCTTGAGATTGTTTAGTTTATATTTGGTGAATGGCTTGCACCAGCTACTGGCATTGTTTGTTTAAGGAAAATGTTTTTGCATCGGAAGTAGTAGGTTGTTGCTCCTACTAAGTTTAATTTTTCAATAATCTGCCTTCTAGCTTCATGTAAAATCTTTTCAACCAGTTCTCCCATGAAATGGCTACCCGGAATTCAAAGGATGTTGGAGTCCTGGACTAAAAAACAAAACCAAAGTGATCTTAACCATCGTTTTTTTATCTCTTGGTTTGGTTTGGTTCAGTTCATCGATTTTTGTAACCAAACTGGCTTATAATACCTGAACACCCTAACCAACCAAATCTAAGCTCACCTGTAGCTCTATTTAAATCAGAATACATGAAAAGTTCGTTAAGGCATATATAATGTCCGGAATGGATTGGTATGAATGTTAAAGGTGTCAAATTTCCGATTATGCTATAGATGATGCATGGATCTCATATATGAGTGGATTTGGAATATACCATCTGACCCTATTCAAACCATTAGGATAAATTATAGTTTGATTAACTCCCAAACTAAAAGGTGATTTCCCCTCTATGGATTGTTGTGTGGTCGGAGGTTTCTGGGTTCGAACCTGAGAAACCATTTTAAATCAGTATCATCTATGTATAAAACATAAAAAGGTGATAATAAAATAAAATAATTGAGGCTCAAAACTGATATATGGGTGCTTTAGAACGAGATTTAGTGTACCATTTCTTAATTTTTACACCTACGAGCATCTACAATGATCTTAGGTTCACAAAGGTTTGAGAACCTTTTCAAGGGTTCATACTTCATACCCATTGTAGATGTAGTGACTAGGATAGAGTGTGCCGATGGATTGAAGAACTTGAATCGCTTGATGCCTGCTGACTAGGAGAGAGAGTAGACCTAAAAGGTTTGCGTATAGTGGAGAAAAAGGTTAGTGTGCAGCGAATATAAGGTTTATAGGCTAATGGCGTGGCATGGTGAAAAGGTTGATGTTTAGTGGAGAAAAGGTTGATGTTTATAAACTGATGACGTGACACAATTAAAACTGGGCCAAGTGGGTAATTATTGAATTGGTCTTTAATGCCTATTAGGTCAGCCCATTTAAGGATTTCTTATTTCTATGGCTAATCTCCAATTTTTTCTGCTGCCTTCATTTATAGTTGTCGTCCTTGCAGAAAGAACAGGAACAAAGAAAATGCAGACCACAACATCAGTTCCAAGACGTAGCAATGCCGGGATACTTAAGATTTTGTGTTTGAATAGCAGGGATACTTAAGATTTTTTTTTTATCCTATTATGTTGTAGGTAGGCTATACCAAGTTACATATGTTATAGATCTATACATTCACACCCGCTTTGACAAAGTAGGGGTGTTTATGGTGAAAGTGAGTAAAAGTATATGATCACAATGCATTAGACTTGTACACGGTTGTACTATAAAATCTTTCGAATGGCTTTTTTGCTTTTTTGGTTGCATAGTGATTCTAGGAAAATGTGTGTGTGGTGGGGGGTTTCTTTCTGTTCATACTACCACCATATGGCACAGTCGCCCCCCCCCCCCCCCCCAACTCCCATGTGGATCCGCCCATGCACTCTTCTAGTATGTGAAAAAGAGTAAAAATGAAAGGATATGATACGTGTTTCTTATTACGATCTTTCTAACTATGTGATGCATGTCAGTTCTTACTTTTCTTGTTTGAGGAAGTTACAACTTTTCTGTAACGGTTGTATTCCTAAAAAGTTTTCTATGTTTGTAGATTTTCTCATCCATATATACTGAATTTTTGAAAATGCAGAAGCGATATGAAGACATTTCGGTTTTGGGCCAGAGGCCAGCTGAATGAATCGAATCGAATTGAATCAGCAATGCGAACTTGCTAGTTCAATGTTTTGCTCGTTATCTATTTTCCAAACATGTTTGCAGACATTAATAATAAGGAATTTCCATATTGAATCCTATGTATTTCTTTCAAGTATTTTTTTTTAGTACATTCAATTGCTATGATGATGATGATGCTGAATTGGTGACGTTCCTACTTCGTACTTGTGCATTGTTGAGCTAATAATGCTCTTTGTTTTCCATTCCCATTTTCAGTGATATATGGTGAATTGTGTTTTTTTAAAGTCGATTTTAGATTGTATAATCAATTTTTATATGTTTGATTGAAGAAATGAACTTTTAATATCACTGATTTGACTCAAAAAAGGTTCGAATTCATCTCAAGTTTGTTCAAATTCCAAAGTGCTTGTAATAATCTTGTCAATTTATAATATACTACTCGTTTTGGTGAATGTAATATTCGATTTGACTCGAATCATACTGTTTTAGGAAGATCACTGGTTTGATTTTCCTATGAGCGGCCATTTGAAACAGCTCTTGCCCATGTCTTACCTTGAGTAAGAGTCGGTATACGCAGCGCGACGACCGAATCGAACTCGGATTAATCACGCAATGGTCCTGATACGGGGCTTTATGCAAAAGACAACATGCATGCTTTACGGTGTAAAATATGCCTTCCCACAAGGGGTCTAGAAGGAACTGAGTTGCTCATGACTAGCTCACAATGCTTGCTCAAATATGTTTTAACCGAAATCGAGTTGAATTTAAGTATTTAAAAATTTGACTCCAAATGAGTGTTATCTAACATATATATATATATATATATATATATATATATATATATATATATATATATATAAAATTATGTTTTACAGCATAACATTTTCTAGCTGCTCGAGTCATAGTTCGAGTTTGAAAGGGATTAATTTTATTTTTTAAGGGTAAAGACTGTTGGAGAAAATAGAGCAAAAATGATTTTATCGATTTTTTAATCATTTATGACAACTATTTTAAAAAGCGAGTACGATAGACTTTTATTAAAGTTATCGAGACTTTTATTAAATCATTGGAAACTACATGATAAGTAGTTGACAATAGGATTTAAAATCATTCAATTCGGAGTACGGGTGAATGAGATATTAACGCTTTAAGTTGTTGTGAGATATGAGAAGTAAAGTAGTGTAAAACTTTATCCCGCATTGGAACATGAGTGTTCCAATGACAAGTATTTATATGATGATAGTTGATGTTGGGTATAAGCTCCTAGAGAAATGGAGAGAATTTAGAATGGTTTTAGACAGAAGATGTTCTGCTAAAATTCGAATGCAATAATGAAATTTATTGTTGAGACTCTTCCACTGCTTGCTTAGTCTCTATATAAACAAGCCTCCACAAGTTGGAAAACATACAAGTAATACACTAGCAACAACACAAGATAGAATACAAATACATTCCATTGCATAAACTTTTCTTGTGCATTCATAGTGAAGAGATTATGGGCATTGTCAGAGTTCGACGTAGTTCAGAAATTGAAATACCTCTTTTCCGAACAAGTAATCGAGTTATCCCTTGGCCAATTGCAACAACCGTGGGTACTGGCGGTGCAAATTGTATGCTTAAGAAAAGACAAATCATCTCAGTTTTTGCATATCCTTTTATATTATTTACATCTATTGTTTATATTTATATTTGAATTGGAAATAAAATTGTTTTTTATTTTTTCTGAATATTTGTTTTATTCGCATACGGGTACAACAAAGACTAAAGTGATTAAAATTTTGACGAGCAAAATTAATTGAGTTGATTTCGGGCAATTTTTTTCTTGTTCAAACGAATTCAATCCGTCAAACATCACTATTTTAGATAACAATTCAACTCGTTAAATAAATATTCGATTCGATTCAAATCGTTTAAACATTTGCATACCGAAAAAATTTCCCAAGAAAAAACAGGGGGCAGTCAAAGGTTTGTGTTGGGTGGTTTATAGAGAAAGCAGGAGGCAGGAGGCAGGAGGCAGAGGGCAAAATTTTATCGCCTCTCTCTTAATCAGAAAAGGCACCTTCACTTCAACTTTGTGCTTTCTTCTGCTATATAAATTCCCTCTTTGTCTTTTTCCAAACACCTCTATTACTTCGCCCGCCACCTCCTTTGATTCTCTTTTCATTTCACTTTCTTTTTCAATCCTGCATTTTCAGCATAAACAAATCAAAAACAGAGGAAGAGAAAGATCACAGCTTTCTGTAAGTCTTTCATTTTTATGTGTATTTTTTGATCGTTTAGTGATGCTAATTGTTTTTGCTAGCTTGAGATCTGATTTCTATCTGTCTGTGAATGGATTTATATGATCGTGAATTTCTAACATCCGTTTGCTAATCAAGTGAACATTAGTGGTTTTTTTCTTTAGTTGTTTAATTTCATAATAGCCGCCGGAACATTTATTTTCCTTGTTGGGATATCTTTTGCAAATCAGAAGAAAGTTGGGTTTTGTCTCAGTAACAGTCGTTGAATTCTTTGAATTAGGCGAACTTCGAGAGATATCAGTGCCCTTGTCAATTACACAGAGTAAAGGGAAATGATCTGATCTCTCTACTACCTTTTGATTGAAATTTTGTAAATTTCTGTTTTGTTACCCACCAAATCAGGACATGAGAGTGGCATCGATCTGTTTGAATATTCTTCATTTGATTGGTGATGATGTAGTTTTACCTGATTTTAGCTTAATGATGCATAGCGATGCCGAAAGAACAGAAATGATGTGAACTATGCTGGATATGTATTAGTTTCTATGGATGTTTTCAAAAGGAAGTATTATGTCAACTATGCATCATTTCATTTCTAATCTACATGTATTTTTGCTGTTTAGCGTCTATTACCTGCAATCATTGTGCATTTGACAAAAGGGTAGTCATGTTTTTTTATTTAAGGCTGCTCCTGTGCATCATTTGAAAGAAGTGAATAATAGCTTGAGATTGTTTAGTTTATATTTGGTGAATGGCTTGCACCAGCTACTGGCATTGTTTGTTTAAGGAAAATGTTTTTGCATCGGAAGTAATAGGTTGTTGCTCCTACTAAGTTTAATTTTTCAATAATCAGCCTTCTAGCTTCATGTAAAATCTTTTCAACCAGTTCTCCCATGAAATGGCTACCCGGAATTCAAAGGATGTTGGAGTCCTGGACTAAAAAACAAAACCAAAGTGATCTTAACCATCGTTTTTTTATCTCTTGGTTTGGTTTGGTTCAGTTCATCGATTTTTGTAACCAAACTGGCTTATAATACCTGAACACCCTAACCAACCAAACCTAAGCTCACCTGTAGCTCTATTTAAATCAGAATACATGAAAAGTTCAATAAGGCATATATAATGTCCGGAATGGATTGGTATGAATGTTAAAGGTGTCAAATTTCCGATTATGCTATAGATGATGCATGGATCTCATAAATGAGTGGATTTGGAATATACCATCGACCTATTCAAACCATTAGGATAAATTATAGTTTGATTAACTCCCAAACTAAAAGGTGATTTCCCCTCTATGGATTGTTGTGTGGTCGGAGGTTTCTGGGTTCTGTTAACATATAGGTGTTATTAGGGCCCTTAGGCCATCCTTTATGTTGTTATTAAGTGTCTTAAGGGTCCTAAATTGTTATTAGGACTCTTTCTATTGTTTTTCTGTTTTTGGCCCAGAATACACTGTTCATAGCCGTTGGGGGTCTTTGCCTATTTATTGTAATCTTCTCCTTGTTTTCTCTACAAGGAAACTATCAATAAAATACTCCTTTCCTCCTATCTTTTTCTACATGGTATCAGAGATAGGTGCTTAATATCTTCATCGTCTTCCTCAATCCCATTTTTCGAGTTTTTCAAAAAACCACAAAAATGGCTTCTACCGCTTGATTCCACCGATTCTACTCCATCTTCAAGTGGAGTTATTCTCAATCGGGGAGGTAGCAATGATAACTCTCATCTTCTCACAAACCATAAGTTTGATGGGAACAATTATCACCTTTGGTCTAGATCTCTTCTCATGTTTATTCTTTGGGAAAAGCGAGAGGGGATACCCGATTGGTGAAATCACCGAACCACCGGCAAATGATCCACAACGGGCAATGGAAGGTTTGAAAACAATGTTATCATGTCTGGTGATTGGATCCATGACCAAGGATCAAAGTGAAAACTTTATGTTTTACAACAACGCCGTTTGAGATTTGGGCTGCTTGTCCATGATCTTTACTCAAAGAAGGACAACACCTCGAAATCTATGATCTCAAATCCCAACCGAAGGACTGAGACAAGGTGATTTAAATGTCACTCAATACTACGGTCAACCGACCAAGATTTGGCGACAACTTGATCTTTTCAATGATCACAAGTGGAAGTGTCCTACGATGCTAAGATCCACAAGAGCAACACCGAAAATGACGGGGTCTTCTCTTTCCTAATGGGATTAAATCCATGTTTGGATGATGTAAGGGGTAGAATTCTTGGCAAATCCCCTCTTCCTAGCCTCAAGTCTTTTTTTCGAGGTCAAACATGAAGAAAGCGGGAGGAAGGTCATGCTTTGGGAACTCAACCTCCTCCTCCTCCTATTCTACTCAACCGAAAAGCTCGCATCTGCTCTCCTATCAAAGGGTAGTCAACACCAAAAGGGCAAGAGAGAGAGGCTTTTCTGTGATCACTGCAAGAAGGTTGGACATTCCAAGGAGACCTGCTGGAGACTCCATGGAAAGCCTACTGATTGGAAGCCAAGAACTGGGACTGGAAGGGAATACCAAGGCAACCTTTCAACTCAATGGGTGAAGAAACACCTAGGGAACCTTCGTTTTCTCTCGGGAACGGATGGAAGTTACGAAAAGGCTTCTACACCCCATGCTCCCGGTTCCGTCACCCATTCAAATACCTCCACTGCTTCTGTGGCACACTCAGGTAATCATGCTCATTCCTACATTATATCTGACCTTGAAAAACAACTCTGGATTGTTGATTCAGGGGCCTCTGAACATATGACAGGAAATAAGGGGTTGTTTCACTCCTTAATTCCCTGTAAACATGAAAGATTTGTGAGAATTGCAGATGGATCCACTTCCAAAGTGCAAGGAATTGGATCTATCAATTTTTCCAAGGATCGATCCTTGATCGGAGTTCTCGTATGTACCAAATCTGTCATGCAATCTCTTATCGGTGAACAAGCGGTAAAGAGACAAAACTTATCGATCATGTTTCATGAGAATAAGTGTATCTTACGGAGAACGACTACGGGAAGATGATTGGCAATGCTAGTGTTTCCTCCGGCCTATACATGCTACCTACGATCTTTGGTTCTTTGGATACCAAAAACTACGCTTTAGTCATTGATTCTGTTGATTGTAATAGTGATCCTATTATGTTATGGCACTATAGGTTGGGACATCCCAATTTTGTGTATCTGAAAAGGCTTATGCCTCAATTATTTATCAATAAAAATGTGTCTGATTTTCAGTGTGAAATCTGTTTGTATGGCTAAACAAAGTAGGACCGTGTTTTCATACCAAGTCTTATGCTCCTCCAAGCCTTTCCATCTTATACATAGTGATATTTGGGGACCTCAGGGCCGGGAATATCAACGGTACAAGATGGTTCATCACCTTCATTGATGATCACACCGGATTGTCTTGGGTGTTCTTGATGAAGGAGAAGGCGTGCGGGGGCAATCTTCATGAATTTTTTCCTCGTGATTAAGACTCGGTTTGAAACGATATTAAAATCCTAAAATCGGACAATGGGTCCGAATATTTTGAGAACCATCTCGGGAAAATTCTTCAAAGAGAAAGGGATTATTCACCTAACATCTTGTGTTGATACTCCCCAACAAAATGGGGTTGCGAGAAAAGGAAAAACGAGGCACCTCCTTGACACTTTGCAAGGGCACTCATGTTTGCTATGAAAGTGCCTAAACATTTTTGGGGTGAAGGCATCTAACGCCACATATCTAATTAACAGAATGCCATCTAGGGTTTTGAAATTCAAAACCCCTGTGGCGATCTAACGAGATGTATTACTTCCTCTCACTTAATTCGGACTACGCCTCTAAGGTGTTTGGGTGCATTGCATATGTTCACAACCACCACGAACCAAACTTGAACCAAAGGCATCCAAGTGCATATTTCTTGGCTATTCACCAAGACGAGAGGGGTTACAAGTGTTATTGCCCTCAAACTAGAAAATTCTTTAATACTATGGATGTAACCTTCTTTGAAGGTAAAGCCTTCTATCATCCGGAAAGGGAATCACCAGACTATGTCTCATCCTCTCAAGGATGGGATATGAGTCCTGGAACTTTGCACTCTCTGGATAAAGGAAGTATAAATCAAGGGGAAGTTACTACCCCTGATAATACTCAAAGTCCTTCTAACCTCTTTCCAGAAATGGAATCTTTAAACCTTAGGCCTCACTATTCGGAGGGTCTATACTAGAAGAAACGGGAATGAACTTGAGAATCAAGAACATCCACTTCATTACGGGAATGAGGATTCTTTAGAACCTCATGGCACTTATCGGGATCGGTCGAGGAAGTTACTACCTCGAATCACTGAAAGATCTATTAGCACGATCAATTATGATGATAGACCTATTGCTTTGAGAAAAGGAACAAGGGCTTGCACCCAATATCCTCTTTATAATCTCCTAGCAATAGACAATATTTCCACTTCCTATCAAGTTTTCATACAAAGCTTGGATAAAAACGAAATTCCTCAATCCATCCATGAAGCCTTGGGGATTCCCGAGTGGAAACAAGTTTGTAAATGAGGAATTAAATGCTCTAAACAATAATCACACCTGGACACGACTTCTCTTCCTAAGGGAAAGAAAACGATGGGTTGCAAATGGATTTTCACTTTGAAATACAACTCTGATGGCACCATTAACAGGCATAAGGCTAGGTTGGTTGCTAGGGGTTACACTCAGACTCATGGCATAGATTACCAGGAGACTTTTGCCCCAGTGGCAAAATTAAACACCATCAGGGTGCTCCTATCTATTGCTGTGAATCTTGATTGGCCCTTACACCAACTAGATGTGAAAAATGCTTTCCTAAATGGTGACCTAAAAGAGGAAGTATACTTGAAGTTGCCTCCTGGAATTGACTATCCGGGAGGCCGAAAACAAGGTGTGTAGATTACACAAAGCTCTTTATGGACTAAAGCGAGTCCCCAGAGCTTGGTTTGGTCGTTTTACCAAAGTTGTTAAGAACCTTGGATTCATACGGGGTCAAGTGATCACACTATGTTCACCAAGGTGTCTCCTTTTGGAAAAAGAGTCATCCTCATTGTATATGTGGATGACATTATTATCCTTGGAGATGATGCTCATGAGATTGAATCTCAAAGCATTGTCTTGCAAATGAGTTTGAGGTTAAAGACCTTGGACGGATGAAATACTTCCTTGGAATGGAAGTGGCTAGGTCCAAGGAGGGGATCTTCATATCCCAAAGGAAGTACATTCTAGACCTTCTTTCGAAACAGGGGATGCTTGAGTGCAAACCCGCCTCCACTCTGTTGATCCTGGGATAAAATTGGAAAAGGACGACAAAAAAACGCACCGGTGGATGTTGGCGGATATCAAAGGATGGTGGGAAAATTGATCTACTTGGCTCGTACCGGACCCGGACATATGCTATCTTGTGAGTCGGTCGGCCGGTTTATGCATCATCCTTGTCAAGAACATCTTGATATTGTTCATAGGATCTTTGAGGTATCTAAAGGGGCTGACCTTGGTCAAGGTCTTATCTTCAAGAAATCCAAAGATAGAAAGATCCATGTCTTCACGATGCGATTGGGCGGGGTCTCAGTGGTTGATAGAAGATCTACTACGGCTATTGCTCCTATTTTTGGGGAAATCTCACTACTTGGAAGAGTAAGAAACAACCAAGTGGTTTCTGTAGAAGCGATCTTGAAGGCGAATTAAGGGCCTTGGCCCTTGGTATTTGTGAGGGATTATGGCGTTTCTGGGTTCGAACCTGAGAAACCATTTTAAATCAGTATCATCTATGTATAAAACATAAAATTCTAGGTGATAATAAAATAAAATAATTGAGGCTCAAAACTGATATATGGGTGCTTTAGAACTTTAGAGAGATTTAGTGTACCATTTCTTAATTTTTACACCTACGAGCATCTACAATGATCTTAGGTTCACAAAGGTTTGAGAACCTTTTCAAGGGTTCATACTTCATACCCATTGTAGATGTAGTGACTAGGATAGAGTGTGCCGATGGATTGAAGAACTTGAATCGCTTGATGCCTGCTGACTAGGAGAGAGAGTAGACCTAAAAGGTTTGCGTATAGTGGAGAAAAAGGTTAGTGTGCAGCGAATATAAGGTTTATAGGCTAATGGCGTGGCATGGTGAAAAGGTTGATGTTTAGTGGAGAAAAGGTTGATGTTTATAAACTGATGACGTGACACAATTAAAACTGGGCCAAGTGGGTAATTATTGAATTGGTCTTTAATGCCTATTAGGTCAGCCCATTTAAGGATTTATTATTTCTATGGCTAATCTCCAATTTTTTCTGCTGCCTTCATTTATAGTTGTCGTCCTTGCAGAAAGAACAGGAACAAAGAAAATGCAGACCACAACATCAGTTCCAAGACGTAGCAATGCCGGTGGCCCTTTGGAAGGACTATACAAGCTCATCATGAAGCGCAATTCTGTCTATGTTACCTTTGTTATCGCTGGCGCTTTTGCCGCCGAAAGGGTATGCTTTTATATCTGATTACACCCCGTTTGTTTGGGGCCGTTGTCTACAGATCTGATGAATTGGGATGCAAAAAAATAGAATCTTTTTGTTCCGGCTTCAAATCTCTGCGTAATTTTGGTTCACTTTTTGCTGTTGTCTCATATTTTCGGTCTAATCTATTCCCTGTCCCATCGACTTTCAGGTAGTGGACTATGGAGTTAAAAGGATTTGGGATCAGAACAATGTTGGGGTATGACTTGTTATTGGTTTTATTGATAGCTTATTTAGTATGTTTTTACTTTCTACATTATTTAGTTTTGTTTTCTGTATATTGCATCTTACTTGATGGTCGATCTTTATAATTATTCCTTAGATGACTGAAAACCTTTTAGCCACCGATCTTTTTACGAGATTTTTAGTAGTTTCTAGTTTGTATGAAAGAGTATTTCAATTTGGATTTTCGTTTTTATCATTGTTTTCTTGACCATAGCGTTGTAAGTATAGTGGCCTTTTAGAATCTGCATTCTGCATTCATAAGGCGGAAAAAGCACCCCATTGAATTGGTTAGGGAGAAATTGTTGTTCATCTGGATAGCTGGTAATGATTGATCATAGTTATGAAAAATTGAAAATACAGCTGCTTTATCATATGATAGGCTCTGCAAAGCTGTATATTTTGTGTTTGAATAGCAGGGATACTTAAGATTTTTTTTTATCCTAGTCTGTTGTAGGTAGGCTATACCAAGTTACATATGTTATAGATCTATACATTCACACCCTCTTTGACATAGTAGGGGTGTTTATGGTGAAAGTGAGTAAAAGTATATGATCACAATGCATTAGACTTGTACACGGTTGTACCATAAAATCTCTCGAATGGCTTTTTTGCTTTTTTGGTTGCATAGTGATTCTAGGAAAATGTGTGTGTGGTGGGGGGTTTCTTTCTGTTCATACTGCCACCATATGGCACAGTCCCCCCCCCCCCCCCCCCCCCCCCCCCAACTCCCATGTGGATCCGCCCATGCACTCTTCTAGTATGTGAAAAAGAGTAAAAATGAAAGGATATGATACGTGTTTCTTATTACGATCTTTCTAACTATGTGATGCATGTCAGTTCTTACTTTTCTTGTTTGAGGAAGTTACAACTTTTCTGTAACGGTTGTATTCCTAAAAAGTTTTCTATGTTTGTAGATTTTCTCATCCATATATACTGAATTTTTGAAAATGCAGAAGCGATATGAAGACATTTCGGTTTTGGGCCAGAGGCCAGCTGAATGAATCGAATCGAATTGAATCAGCAATGCGAACTTGCTAGTTCAATGTTTTGCTCGTTATCTATTTTCCAAACATGTTTGCAGACATTAATAATAAGGAATTTCCATATTGAATCCTATGTATTTCTTTCAAGTATTTTTTTTTAGTACATTCAATTGCTATGATGATGATGATGCTGAATTGGTGACGTTCCTACTTCGTACTTGTGCATTGTTGAGCTAATAATGCTCTTTGTTTTCCATTCCCATTTTCAGTGATATATGGTGAATTGTGTTTTTTTAAAGTCGATTTTAGATTGTATAATCAATTTTTATATGTTTGATTTAAGAAATGAACTTTTAATATCACTGATTTGACTCAAAAAAGGTTCGAATTCATCTCAAGTTTGTTCAAATTCCAAAGTGCTTGTAATAATCTTGTCAATTTATAATATACTACTCGTTTTGGTGAATGTAATATTTGATTTGACTCGAATCATACCGTTTAATCATTAATTTCCTTGAAACACAAAAAAAAAATCGAGCTTTCTAATGCGTCTCATTTTGGATAGGGACATGATGTATGAGAAACATGTGTTTACTGTTTTAGGAAGATCACTGGTTTGATTCTCCTATGAGCGGCTATTTGAAACAGCTCTTGCCCATGTCTTACCTTGAGTAAGAGACAGACTATGCATGCACGATCTGAATCGAACTCCGGATTAGTCATATCAGGTTGGTCCCGGATACCGGGGGCTTTATGCAAAAGAAAACATGCATGCTTTACGGTGTAAAATATTCCTTCCCACAAGGGGTCTAGAAGGAACCGAGTTGCTCATGACTAGCTCACAATGCTTGCTCAAATATGTTTTAACCGAAATCGAGCTGAATTTAAGTATTTAAAAATTTGACTCCAAATGAGTGTTATCTAACATATATGTATATATATATGTTTTACAGCATAACATTTTCTAGCTGCTCGAGTCATAGTTCGAGTTTGAAAGAGATTAATTTTATTTTTTAAGGGTAAAGACTGTTGGAGAAAATAGAACAAAAATGATTTTATCCATTTTATTGATTTTTTAATCATTTATGACAACTATTTTAAAAAGCGAGTACGGTAGACTTTTATTAAAGTTATCGAGACTTTATTAAATCATTGGAAACTACATGAGAAGTAGTTGACAATAGGATTTAAAATCATTCAATTCGGAGTACGGGTGAATGAGATATTAACGCTTTAAGTTGTTGTGAGATATGGGAAGTAAAGTAGTGTAAAACTTTATCCCACATTGGAACATGAGTGTTCCAATGACAAGTATTTATATGATGATAGTTGATGTTCGGTATAAGCTCCTGGAGAAAGGGAGAGAATTTAGAATGGTTTTAGACGGACGATGTTCTGCTAAAATTGCACATGCGCGCGCGCGCGCGCGCCGCCCGCCCGTGCCGATGATGGGCTTGGGCTTTGGCTTTGGGGAATTGGGCATTCTTGGGCCTGAGGCCTTGGGCTGGGTTTGTATTATCTTTTTGCACAAACTCAACAGGGTGTCAAGTCAGCTGATGGCTGAGTCTGAACTGAATCCTGAAAGCTGAAAATCGAAAGCTGAATGCTGAAATTCGAATGCTGAAAGCTAAAATTCGAATGCTGAATACTGAAAGCATGCTGAAAACTGAAATTCGAATTCAGCCAAGGCACCTTCGACGACGGTAGATCCGAATGTTTCGATGGTCGAGACTTTTCATCTTCTCGCTAAGACCTTTCATCTTCGAAACTCGTCACATTAATATTGATATTAAAGTTGAAGTAGTGGGAGTTATGCAATAATGAAATTTACTGTTGAGACTCTTCCACTGCTTGCTTAGTCTCTATATAAACAAGTCTCCACAAGTTAGAAAACATACAAGTGATACACTAGCAACAACACAAGATAGAATACAAGCATACATTCCATTGCATAAACTTTTCTTGTGCATTCATAGTGAAGAGATTATGGATATTGTCAGAGTTCGACGTAGTTCAGAAATTGAAGTACCTCTTTTCTGAACAGGTAACTGAGTTATCCTGGGAGACAATTGCAACAACCGTGGGTACAAGTCGGTGCAAATTTGTTTTAAGGACAGAGTACAAATCATCTCAGTTTTTGCATATCCTTTTATATTATTTACATCTATTGTTTATATTTATATTTGAATTGGAAATAAAATTGTTTTTTATTTTTTCTGAATATTTATTTTATTCGCATACGGGTACAACAAAGACTAAAGTGATTAAAATTTTGACGAGCAAAATTAATTGAGTTGATTTCGGGCAATTTTTTTCTTGTTCAAACGAATTCAATCCGTCAAACATCACTATTTTAGATAACAATTCAACTCGTTAAATAAATATTCGATTCGATTCGATTCAAATCGTTTAAACATTTGCATACCGAAAAAATTTCCCAAGAAAAAACAGGGGGCAGTCAAAGGTTTGTGTTGGGTAGGTTTATAGAGAAAGCAAGAGGCAGGAGGCAGAGGGCAAAATTTTGTCGCCTCTCTCTTAATCAGAAAAGGCACCTTCACTTCAACTTTGTGCTTTCTTCTGCTATATAAATTCCCTCTTTGTCTTTTTCCAAACACCTCTATTACTTCGCCCGCCACCTGCTTTGATTCTCTTTTCATTCTCACTTTCTTTTTCAATCCTGCATTTTCAGCATAAACAAATCAAAAACAGAGGAAGAGAAAGATCACAGCTTTCTGTAAGTCTTGCATTTTTATGTGTTTTGTTTGATCGTTTAGTGATGCTAATTGTTTTTTCTAGCTTGAGATCTGATTTCTATCTGTCTGTGAATGGATTTATATGATCGTGAATTTCTAACATCCGTTTGCTAATCAAGTGAACATTAGTGGTTTTTTTTTTTTTTTGGTTGGGTCTTTAGTTGTTTAATTTCATAATAGCCGCCGGAACATTTATTTTCCTTGTTGGGATATCTTTTGCAAATCAGAAGAAAGTTGGGTTTTGTCTCAGTAACAGTCATTGAATTCTTTGAATTAGGCGAACTTTGAGAGATATCAGTGCCCTTGTCAATTACACAGAGTAAAGGGAAATGATCTGATCTCTCTACTACCTTTTGATTGAAAATTTGTAAATTTCTGTTTTGTTACCCACCAAATCAGGACATGAGAGTGACAATCGACTTTGTGAAAAAGTAGATTATAGAGCTTAGAATTGACTTTCCGTCTGAAAATGATTCTGAGCCTCCAGAATCAAATGTATCAAAGTCGATTTTAAGCTCTAGAATCTATTTTTGAAAAGTCCATCTTTTCCTGTGTAGTGCCACTATAGTTGCCCTTGAACTTAGCTAATTAAACCCAACCTTAAATTATAGGAAAAAGTTAAGAAATAGTTCTGTCATTTTGGTTGGCCTTTGATAATTATTAGCATCATATCATATATTCTTTTTTATTGCTATTTGCTTCAAGAATTGAATGGAAATAAGGCTATTAGATAAGGAGGAATAGCTGAATTCTTTTTTTTTTAAACGGATCCTCGAGTATGAACTGCCTAAGATTATGCCTTTTGTGTTCTGTTGACCTTAAACAGTGGCAAACATTATATATCTTCTGATGAATCAAAAAGTTTGATTCCTTAACTTTTCCTAAAATTATTAAGGTTTGGGCTTAAGTGTATTTCATCAAGAATGAGCTGTAAGAAATCGTCGGTATATGCTGTTTGTATTGTACTGCACCATTGAAGTGCAGGATACATTGCTTGATAAACGAACCTTCTTGCTTTGCATTTCCGTTCCGTTCATTTTGCTGATCTTAAATGGAACTAGAAATCTTCTGGTTTTGATCTGAAACAGCTATGATATATCCGTTTACCATAAATTATTGCTTTTCAGGTAAGAAAATGGCAAGTGCAACACTTCCCACCATTTGGATGGTCAAAACTGCCCCACAGAATCGAGCCCCGAAAGCCTTTTTCAAGACCCCATCATCCTCTATTTCATCCACAAAGTCCCTTTCCAAACCTTTCGGTTTGGAAATGAAATCCAGTTTCAAGACCTTTGCTATGGCAACATACAAGATCAAGCTCGTAGACCCTGAAGGAATCGAGTACCAATTCGACGCCCCAGACGACACCTACATCCTTGATGCTGCTGAGACTGCTGGAATCGATCTGCCATACTCGTGCAGAGCCGGTGCTTGCTCTACCTGTGCTGGGAAGATCGTGTCTGGAACCGTTGATCAGTCTGATCAATCGTTTCTTAACGATGATCAAATAGGTGAAGGCTATGCACTGACTTGTGTCTCGTACCCTACTTCAGATTGCGTTATCCATACTCACAAAGAAGCCGATCTCTACTGAGCTCAACATATCAGTCGTGTTTCTCGTGGCTATATATGACTATGAATATTGAGGATTTCTTCAATGTTTTGGTACTGTTTATCAGGATTTTGTTCTTGTTTATCACGATAGTCGTTTTCATTGGCTATTATCTTGTGAAATGACTGTGTTATCATTCATGTTTTAATTGAGTTATGTTGTGTGTTTAGAATGGTGCAATGAGTTATATAATTATATTGGATGAAATTTTTCTGGCATATCCTGATGTTTTATATTGTTTAGCACATTGTTTGGGCTATGTATGAGAGCACTTGCAACTTGCCGTAAATACCGTAAAACAAGAAAAATTTCTAAAATAAATATTTGAATCATTAATATTTACTAAAAATCAACCGCAACAGTGTCTCTGGTCAAATCTTTAAAATATAAAATTTGTTTTATGAATATTTGAATGATCCAAGTGTCTCTGGTCAAATCTTTAAAATATAAAATTTGTTTTATGAATATTTGAATGATCCAAATGCCGAGATTCAATGTAGACGCGGCATTTGGAGACGGAAAATCTGTAGTGGGGGGACTCATTCGAAACCAGAGCGGGAAATTCTTAATAGATTCTCAAAGAGGTTAGAAAGAGGATTCAACATAGCTGCTGGTGAGGCTCTGGCCATTTACCACGTAATTTTTTATGCGATTACGTGGGGCTTCTTTAAAGTGGTTTTTGAACGAGATTCTCTAAGATAAAGTTAAGGGTATAAAAGACTAATCATGTGTGACAAGTGTGTGTCCTAGATTTATGCCAAGTGTCTTTGTATTATTGGTTGGTGTAGATTATGCTATCCATAATGTTGTACAAAGCATATATGCTGCTAAGACTCAGAAACCTTTATGATGAATGTATGAAAAGATTCCATCTTCTTCCTTAAGCTAAAGCTCCTTCAATGGTGTCATCTTTCTGTTTTCTGTGATTCAAACTTGGTAACACTTGTCACACATGATTAGTCTTTTATACCCTTAACTTTATCTCCCCCTCTCAAACTAATATGTGGATCAACCACATTTAGTTTGTGTTTGAAGTTGCAGAATGTGGATATAGGTAGAGACTTAGTAAAGATGTCAGCAACTTGAGCTGAGGATGGAATGTAGCAAACTTTAAGCTTTTTCTCCAGAATCAGATTTCTAATGTAGTGTACATCCACCTCAATGTGTTTCGTTCTAGCATGATAGACTGGATTTTGAGCTAAGGTAGTAGCTCCTGTGTTGTCACACCACAAGACTTTGGAACTGAGTAGCTTGAATCTCATTTCCTTCAGAATCTGCATGATCCATTGGATCTCAGCTCCCAAATTAGACAGGGCCCTATATTCTGATTCACAACTGGATCTAGCCACAACCCGCTGTTTCTTTGAACTCCAAGTGAAAAGAGATTTGCCCAAGTATACACAATAACCTCCAGTTGATTTTCTATCATGAGGATCTGCAGCCCATTTTGCATCAGTGAAGCCATGAAGAGACAGATTGTCACTAGGTATAAAGTGTAATCCCTGCTTCAGTGTGCCCTGTATAAACCTTAACAATCTTTTCAATGCCTGCCAGTGTTCTGTGCAAGGTTCTTGCATAAACTGACTCAAAGTATTCACTGTGTAAGCTATGTCTAGTCTGGTGATTGTTAAGTACTGTAGTGCCCCTATAGCACTTCTGTAAATGTGAGGATTGGACAGTGGTTCACCATGATTAGGACTCAACTGTTTTCCAGTGACCATTGGTGTGGGACAAGGCTTGAGATGTTCCATATTCAATCTTTTGAGAAGCTGTGAAGCATAATAGGACTGAGTCAAGTACAAGCCTGATTGATCTCCTACAACTTGCATTCCCAGAAAGTGGGAGACAGGGCCTAGATCTTTAAGAGAGAACTTTGAATCTAGCTGCTTGATGAATCTTTGAATCAAGGTGGGAGAATTCCCTGTGAGTAGAATATCATCCACATACACCAGGACAAATAGCACTTTATCTTCTAGATGCAACATAAACAAAGAATTGTCTGAAACAGACTGTGCAAAACCCCAGTTGATCATCTGTGACCTAAAGGCATCAAACCATGCCCTAGGTGCCTGTTTCAGGCCATACAAAGCCTTGTGCAGCTTGCACACATAACCAGGTCTACTTTTGTCCACAAATCCTTCAGGCTGCTCCATATAAACTGGTTCTTGCAAAGGTCCATTTAGGAATGCATTGTTTATGTCTATCTGATTCACCGGCCAACCCATAGACACTGCCAAGGTCAAAATGATTCTAATAGTTGTTGATTTAGCCACTGGACTGAAGGTTTCTGTGAAATCTATACCATAATTTTGGCTGTACCCTTTTGCCACCAGTCTTGCTTTATGCTTCAAAACAGTTCCATCTGGCCTTAGTTTCAATTTGAATATCCATCTATTTCCAACAATGCTCTTACTTGGGGGCAACCTGACTAATTCCCAGGTCTTGTTATGCATAAGGGCTTTGTATTCTGCTGACATTGCATCTTTCCAATCCTCTGACTGCAATGCTTGTGACACACTTGTTGGTTCAGTAGGAAAAGAGTGAGCATTATCAATAGCAACAGAATATACTTTAGGTTTAAATATGCCACTTTTAGATCTGGTTTGCATATGATGGTGTTTGGTTTGAGCACTTTGTGAGGTTTGAGGGTTAACAGGACTAACAGGCTGTGTGCTAAAAACAGATGAAGCACTTTGTGATTGATCATCTGTGTGATTTCTAGAAGGTGAAGGTGAGGTGGCTTGTTGTGGTGACTGATTGTCAATTTGTGACATCTGTGGTGGACCAATAGGACTACTAGAAGAATCACCAGACATGAAAGTATTAAAATGATCAGTTACCTGATTTGCAGGACTTACAGGAGCAGGAGTGCCTTCACCAGTAGATCTACTCAGGATGCCTTTTTCCCCCTCTGCCTGAGTTGATGGGGGTGTTGGTACAAGGGAAAAGGAGGAGAAGTCTGTAAGAACTTGAGTGGAATGTCCTTGAGTGAAGCCTTTAGAAAAAGGGAAGTGTGTCTCATCAAAAACAACATTGTTGGAAATATAGATCCTACCTGTGTCATCAAGACATTTAAACCCCTTGTGGCAAGAACTTAGACCTAAGTTAACACATCTTTTTGTGTGAAACTGGAATTTTGTAGGCGAAAGGGCCTAAGATTAGGATACACGACAACCAAACACCCTAAAGGTTTTATAGTTAGGTTTGGTGTGAAAGAGACACTCTACTGCGGGGCTTTGTTCTTGAGGACGGGAGTAGGAAGATTGTTAATAAGGTGAACGAGGCTTGAAAACTATGCCACCAGTACCTTAGGGGCATGCTAGCTTGAGCCAGAAGGGTAAGACCAGTCTCCACAATATGTCTGTGTTTTCTTTCTGCTCTACCATTTTGAGCATGATCATGAGGACAAGGATGCCTAAAAGCAATACCTTCTGTTGTAAGAAACTCCCGAAATGATCTATACTCTCCTCCCCAATCAGACTGCAAACACTTAATTTTGACAGAAAACTGAGTTTCAACAAGAGCCTTAAACTTTTGAAAGACATTAAAGGTCTCAGATTTGGATTTCAGAGGATATATCCAAGTGTACCTTGTGTGATCATCTATAAAATGCACATAATAGGTGTAGCCTTCTAAAGATTTTATAGGTGCAGGGCCCCACAAATCTGTGTGAATGAGATCAAAAGGTGCAGTGGCATGAGAATTAGATAAGGGATGAAACAAATTATGTGCTTTGCCAAACTAGCAAGACTCACAGAAAGATAAAGCACCAACAGTTTTGACATTGCAACAATTCAAAATAGTAGTTAACACATGATTTGAGGGATGACCAAGCCTTTTATGCCACACATCAGGGCTAGAATCAGACTTATTACAAGAGATTAAGTTTTTGGAAACATAAAAACAAGCAGAACCACTTTTGGAGTGAGGGGAGTTCGGGTTGGCAGCTTCAAGTTGATGGATCTTGTAAAGGCCATCCTGAAGTTGACCCCTGAGAAGCATTGTCCCTGTAAGTTTGTCCTTGACAAAACAAAACACACCATTAAACTCTATAGACACAGGATTATCAGATATAAGTTGTGAAATGCTAAGGAGATTTCTTGTGATCTGTGGGACATGAAGAATATTGTGTAGATGCAGGATGCCATGTGGTGTGTGAAGAAAAGAATGGCCAATGTGTGCTACTGATAATTTCTCACCATTACCTACAGTCAGTGTGTCATTACCATTGTAGTTGGAGTTGATACTCATGTTCCCCATATCAGCAGTGACATGATTAGTTGCTCCACTGTCCAAGTACCAAGAGTGATCAGAAACAGTGCTAGGAGTGGCAATGAATGCTGAATTTTGTTTTGCTCCACTGCTATTGGTGTTGGCTGTTGGCCCCTGAAAGTCATGCTCAAATCTATGCCAACAGTCTACAACTGTGTGTCCATTTTTACCACACAACTGGCATGTCATCCTTGGTCCAGACCTTGCACCACCCCTACCACCTCTATTTCTTCCACCTCTGTAACCCCCTCTGCCTCTATTGTTATTACTTTGTGGTGGATATTTGTTGGTTCTGTTCTGAGACTTCCCAGAACCATAAGCAGCAAGGTGAGCAGAGGGATTTGGTTGACCAGTAATAGATCCATTTGTTAGGTTAACAGTGGGATTGAACCTTGCTAGGAGTCTTTCATGTGTCAACAATTGAGATTGAACTTCAGGCCATGTAAGTGAACCAATCCGAGAGGTGATGTTGACAATCACAGCTTCATAATCTTTGTCCAAACCTCCTAGTGTGGCCAGTATAACTTCAGACTTGGATATAGGATATCCAGCTGCTGCCAAACTGTCACTGTAAGACTTCATTTGAGCCAAATAATCACTCATAGATTTGCCACCTTTCTCAGATTTGGTAAGAGCACTCTTAAATTCTAACATTCTTGCTTCAGATTGACTATTAAAGAGTGTCTCTAGAGTAGCCCAAATTTCATGAGATGTGCTACAACCCATCACTTCTACAAGAGCACTCGTTCGTCATAGAACTTAGGAGCCATCCCATCAACAATTGATCCACTTTGTATCCCACTCTTCGATGTGGATTTGCAATACCTGTGTACAGGTTTGTGCTTGGAGGTCTAGGCATGGTGCCAAACAGAAAACCATCCAGTTTGTGTCCTTTAACTATAGGCAAAATAGTGTATTTCCACAGTAGATAATTTTCCCTTGTAAGTTTCACAGTGCATGTCTGATTTAAGTGCCCTTGAAAAGGGGATCCAGTGTGATTCAGTGCACTCGGAGATGGTGACCGGAGAAATGAAGGAATAGCAGGTATGGTGGGTGGTAAAACAAGACGACATCCGAGAAATAAAAGGAACTCCATACATGCTTGAAGGAGGAAACATGAATCCTTGATATGGAACCGATCCAACGCCGTTCGATACGAGTGAAGGAACCAAGATCCGCCGAAGTAACCACGGGCGACATTCGCCGGAATCGGAGTAGAGCTAGCATTTTCGATAGCGGAGTGGTGATTTCCGGTCCAAGCTTCCATGATTCGTTCGGTGTTTGGTGGTGCCGTCGATGGAGGGGTTGAGGTCCCAGTACTCATGACGCAAGTCTATAGCTCCGATACCAAGTTTGAATCACAGAAAACAGAAAGATGACACCATTGAAGGAGCTTTAGCTTAAGGAAGAAGATGGAATCTTTTCATACATTCATCATAACGGTTTCGAGTCTTAGCAAAGATATATATGCTTTGTACAACATTATGGATAGCATAATCTACACCAACCAATAATACAAAGACACTTGGCATAAATCTAGGACACACACTTGTCACACATGATTAGTCTTTTATACCCTTAACTTTATCTCTCTAACAGCCTTTCAACGTCTCCAATCAGCCGAGGAAGATCTCTCGCCCATTGGTTGCATTATAGACGATTGTCGCCGTCTTTTATCTTGTTTTGTTACATCTTCTTACTCTTTTGTCAAAAGGCAAGGAAACATTCTTGCTCATCATTTAGCTAGAGAGGGTCTACGCCTTGAAGGCAGTGTAGAATGGGGTTCTTCTCCCCTCCTCATGTAATTTTGCTAGTTTTGCAGATCGCAACTAATAAAATGTTCGTTTGAAACCCTATAAAAAAAGATAATTGGTGATTAATACTATAAAATAAAGAATATTTTTAAAGTAAGTGATGCAAATGCTCGATAGATGTACTTTTGCCCTCTTTCGTGATTGTTGTATTTCTATTCTTTGTCCTTTTAATTTCAGCATTTTTACACTTCATGTACGAGTGTCACGTGTCAAAATCTAGCATTGAAGGTGCGAAATGCTCCGATCACTTAAAATTTGACACGTTGGTAAAAATGGACCGAAAAAGGTAAAAATAAAATAAAATGTATAGATGAGAGGTGATATTGCAAAGATAAAACACCGGGAGAGAATTTGCAAAAAAAACGTGAAACAATAAGGACTAAATATGTCTTTTATCTGCCAATGAAGCTTACTTCAATGGTTAAGCTGATGCCCTGTGACCTCTTCGAGCCCCACCATGTGTACGTGTGGATTATAGTACTCTAAATGAGGTAATTTCATTTCGGTGGAAAAAAAAATGTCTTTTATCTTATGTTTCTTCTAGGTTTGAAGTTAAGAAACTTTCAACATGAAAAGGAACACATTAAATCTATCGTTGTGGCATGATAGTGACAATAGACTTTTTCGCGATCTTCAACTTTATACTGATGATGGATAATACGTTTTTCTTTTTTTGATTTTCTTATTTAACTTCAACGTAAAACAAGGTCATTTTCATGCCTCCAGGCCCTCCACACACCACTATACCATGCAATGTACTGTAGAGGATTTGGCCTTGTACGAGTGAGGTTAGATGCTACATGAAGCGCTTTGTAAAATGAAAGATGCGATTACTAAATGATACCACACAAATTTTTTGATTACACACTCGTAACGACGTCTCGAGTTAAAATTCAATTTTCAAAAGGTCAATTGAAACTATATCTAACTTTTGAAAAAATCAATTGCACAAAAGCTATCCAATGTACTTCCGCAAAGTGTAAATATGATTGTTTCAACTATAAATCGTTCGTGTTTTTTTAGTGTAAATGATAAAGATGGTCAAACACCCGCATTTTATAGTTATAAAATAGGTATATATTTGCATCGTGCGAATATACCATCCAAAAATTTCCAGAATACCGTGTCCTATTATTGTCTAAGATGATCATGTATTAGTAAAGTTAAAAAGGCCTCTATAAGATGGTGTGAAGGGCCACCAAAGCAAGTGTGAAACTCAAGCATTATATCTCTTTATTTATAGGCTTTCTTTGGCATCAAATTGTTCCTTTTGACCAAAAGGAAGGGATGGTTGTGAGGGAATTTCGAGGCCGGTCTTTATTTGCATCATATCGAACTTACCGTTGTACCACACATCAAAGGGCATACTATCAAACCGAATTTCGAAAAGTCGATTCTTAAGTCTCACAAACCGACCTTCGATTTTTGAAAAATCGATTCTTGATTCAAGGTCGAATCACTACGCCAATTCAAATGTTATGATGCATCAATAAAAATGAGACACCGTAAATAAAGGTAACCTTTTTATAATACTCAAAGCAATGTATATAAATGAGAAAATAAGAACAATTCAATAGCAAGAATAATCCAAACAACCAATTAACTACTTTAGCGCCTCCAAAATGAACCCTACATTATCTACTTATTACTCATAAGAACAAGCAATTGAATTTCCTACCATTGATCCGCAACCTGAGTTCTTCGATGATGTTGAAAGAGGAACCTCTGCATTTTTACAGACAAGATCACCACCATAATGAGCACTATAGGGAGGATATTCCAAATGAAATCCCCCATGAATCTTCAAGTCGAAACAGATCATTGATCCTCCGATTTAACTCATTCGGATCATCAACCACAACAAACGCATCTGCAACCGCACCGACTGATGCATGATTTCTGGGTCCAACAGAACTCTCAACAACAACAACCGTCTTTTTCAATAACTCGGTTTGATTATAGGAAAAAATCGAAACTTCAAATGGATCAACGTTTAATCTTGAGTAATTATTGGGATTTTTAATGTCAATTCTGAAATCCCAAAACAAAAGATTGGTGTTTTTGGAAGTGTTGGTAGTGCAAAAAAACTAGGGATTTCAATTGGATTTCAGGCTTAGATGATGTGAAATTCTTCTTTAAAGCCATGATTGGAACCACAATAAGAACCATCAGAAAAGTGAAATAAGCGATACAAATAGCTATTAGGACGAAATCCATAAAAGGGTTTTTTTACTGACTTGTTGAGGATCGCATAAGTTTTCTGATGAGGGGATTTGGAGGTCTTCCGGCAACGAATACCAATTCATCTTCTTCTTACTCCACCAGTTCATCGTCTTGCTCCACCAATATTTGTATGCTCTACGACTACGAGTAAATTATAGGTAGTGACTGCGGTAAGAATTTCAAAGGCACATTAATAAACCTGTGTTCATCTCACGATTACGAACAAGCTCGTGACCTAATCAAACATGAGCTTGAACAACATATGCTCGACTCGGCTCAGCTCGGCTCGTTAACAACTCTACTTCAGATTGCGTTATCCATACTCACAAAGAAGCCAGTCTCTACTTAGCTCAAAGTGCGGTCATTTCTCGTGGTTATATATGACGACAATTGATGCCTTGAATGTTATGATATTGTATATCAATGTTTTGTTATTGTTTATCGTTATAGTCTTTACTCTTTAGCATTGACTGTTATCTTATGAAATGATCGTGTTATCTTTCATCTTTTACTGTTGTTGGTAAGGTAGGGTATGATAAGATGGGTGGTGAAAGGGGTAGGATAGGATAGGGTGGGTGGGGCGATGGTAAGATGGGGTAGGATAGTGGGAGTGTTAGGGTAAGGCGGTAAAGTGAATGCATTAGGGTACGGCATGGTAGTAAAGTAATATAGGATATGGTAGAGCGTGGTATGATAGAGCAAGCTAAGATTGAGTGAGGTGAGGTAGGACAGAGTATGGTATGATAAGATATGGTAGGATGTAATGGGGTAGGCTTGAGTGGTGGAGTGCGGTAGGGTATAGTGGATGGATAAATAGGGTGCATAGGGGTAGTATATATAGGTGGTAAGAAAATGTGAGGTAGGGTGGATGATGTAAGGTAAAGTATGGCAAGGTAAGGTGATAGGGGTGGTGGGGTAGGGTAAGATGGTTGGAAAGATGTAAGGCTAACCTACCCTGCCTACCTCTACCTTGTGCACCCTACCCCACCTACGCCGCCCATCCTACCTCATCATACATTACCTTATCCTACTATCCTACTTTATCTCTCACCACGAACCATCATTTATGAACCATCTATTATGAAGTTTATATCATTCTATTGTTTTACGTTCCAAAAACAAGAATTAAAGTTAATTCGATTTAATTCGTTTCATTTTACCCTACTCAAATCAAATTCATACGAAATAAACGTAGGCCATAAGTGTATCACATTGATTACACTTTCAAAAAGAATTGAATTTAAAAAAATCGATTATCGGAGTCAACTATTTAAAAGAATTCTTTAGAACAAGAATTGCTTATTTTCAACATTCATATTCCAATCCGGATCCTCTGCTTTTGAAACCCCAGCTTTCTTAGTTTTTGGCGACGTGGAGGCAACGACACCACACAAAAACTAAAAGCTGAGCTGGGACTCAGTTTCTATAAGGCGGACTCAGTTTTTATGTGGTGTAGCTGCCTCCACGTCGCCAAAAACTGGAAAAACTGTGGTTCCAAAAGCAGAGGATTCAGATTGTTCATATTCTGCTACATTATAATACTCATAGGATATATAATAAAAAGAAAACAATCAAGTGGCAAGAATAATCCAACAACCGATTCCAAGTGTAGCAATTTCTAAACATTTATATAAGAACACGCAACTGAATCTCCTACCATTGATCCACAACCCGAGTCAGACGACGTTGAAAGAGCAACCTTTGCATCTCCGCAGACAAAATCACCACCGTATCCTTTTTCAAAGATAGAATATTCGAAATCAAATCCGCCATATATCTTGAAATCAAATCGGATCATTTTTCCATCGCCCCGAACCCATACCAACCCATTCGGATCCACAACTAAACCATCTGCTACCACACTAACCGATGTATGATTTCTGGGTCCAACACAATTCTCACCAACAACAACCGTCTTTGTCAATAACTCGCTTCGATTATAGAAAAAAACCGAAACCTCGAATGGTTCGACGCATAATTTTGTACGATTGTTGGGATTTTCGATGGCGAATCTAAGATCCCAAAACATAAGGTTGTTGTTTGCATAACAAAAAGTTAAGGAATTCAATTTGATTTCAGGATTAAATGATTTAAGATGGATCTTTTCAGGAACGATCCAAAATAGAATATATATAAACCCCAAAAAATTAAATAGGTGATACAAGAAGGTATTAGGATTAATTTAATAAATAAGCACACTTCTGATTTCCAGGTTTTTTCAGGGCTGCTTAAGGTTTCCAATAGGGGGATTTTGATTTCTTCCGGCGACGAATTCATCTTCTTGCAGCTCTGCGAATAAGTTATGAAAAAAAAAAAATTTGCTCCGGCTGCGGTTGTAGAGGGAATATACTTGTGTGGAGAGGGTGAGAGAAGTAGAATAATATATTAGGGATGTAACTTAATTGGGTTACTCTGTGAGTTTATATATATTCGATTCGTAAAGGATCAAGTTTGACGCGATTCAAGTTTTTTTAATTAAATTTGAGTTCGAATCAAGCTACTCGAATAATTAACTGAACCGATCTCGAATTGTAAAATATAGTAATCGAGTAGTTTACGATTTGTTGGAGTTATATTATATAATTATTTGATTCATGATATTTTCTATATTTTATATGAATGATTAATTATATGAAGAGTCGAGTAATAAACGAGTGGAACTTGATGTTCCCATATTTTGAAAAAAATGAAATGAATTCTATGAGAATAATCGAGTTATATCAAGTACTCAACAAAGTCAAATTCGATCTTATCTTTTTATGACTTGATCGAGCTCGGGTTGAGTTTCGAGCGTGGGTTATTTTAAGTCGAGTTCAATCTCGAGCCTATAGAGTGTCGACTTGACTCGGCTCAAATACACCCATATTCGTAACCTTTCCGTACACGATTTTTAAAGACGTTTGATTTGATTCGATTTTTTTTTACTTTGAGTTTGAGTTAAGCTATTTGTCTAATTATCATAGTTGATCTCAACTTTAAAGTATAGTAATCGAGGTTAAAGGTTGTGAATGACTGTTTTTGATCTAAAATGAGGAAAAAGGACAAGAAAAAAAGATAGTGGTTGAGAAGAACTAAATACATTACACATGTTACTACATGTTGCTACAACCACATGTAGTAACACACGTAAGAAACGTACGTGTGTTTTATGTCCTTCTCAACCATTATTTTTTTTTTTTGTCATTTTTTTCTATTTTGTATCTTATTTTGTCCTTATGGCCTCTGGCCCCTAATTTTCAGATCTAATATATTTGCTGAGAGCATCAGCGTTCTCTTTTGTTAGCCCTTTACGTCATAATATATTATTATTTCATAATAATTGATAAATATAATTAGTTTTCAATTAACTCTCACGAGTTATTCGATTACTAGGGGGCTTATTCAAAAACTGCCTAGCTGGGAAAAAGGGTTTTGGATTTAAATATCCTAATGTTTAATACAACATGTTCACAATAATACATCTATGACATAAATAATATGAATAGACAAAATTAACCCTCCACTTAATTAACTTTTCTTTTTCATCCTCACCGCATCATATTATATTTCTTTTTGAGAAGAAAATAATAAAGCTAACATATAGTAAAGAACCAGAACAATTGTCCTAGTATACACCAGGTTCTTCTTGTATGAGATAAATGAATAAATGAACAAATTTATTACGCCAAATCGGCGTTGCGTGCCCAAAAATGGCATAAAATAGAGAGGTCGAGAGAAAAGTCCTTTTTTAATTACAAAATAAAAAAATAGGACACACATTTTTTTTAGTTGTAAAAAGAACAAATATTTTCAGACGGACAAAACTAACCCTTGCGCGCGTCCTTAGCTACATGATACATGAGTACATTGATCAGGTTGATATGTTTTTTTTGTTTTTTTTGTCAAACATTCGTAACTTTTAATTTATAACTCCGATCATCGAAATTTTTTCACCAAAATTCATTTTTTTTTTTTGCTCTTTAATTTGAGCCCAAATACGATACCCTTCTGACGTATATTTTGAAAGACGAAAAAATATTTGTATTAACCGGAGCGCTTTTTCTTATAAACGACCGTAACTTTTGATTTAGAACACTGATCATCAAAATTGTTTCACCAAAGTTCATATCTTTTTATCTTCATTTTGAGACCGCGTTTGATACCCTTTCGACGTAGTATTTGAAAGCCGAATTTAATCACAGCATTTACACTAACACAAATATCGTATCGCATCGATAACGATATCGATATCGTGCTCATTTAAGGCTTAATTCAAGTGACTACTTCAAGGCACACATATCTGGCTCATATAAGGCTCATTTAAGGCTTAATTAAAGTGATTAACTATTAAGTCTATGTCAAGTTTATGTGGTTTTGGTTGATAAAAGGAATAGCATAGATTAACTTGATTAAGGTGTTGTGTTTATAACATGCAGGTTCAGTAGTTAATCACTTGAATTAAGCCTAAAAAGTACATCAGACTAAAAGGTAATACATAAAAGATCAATACAACAGACTATAGATTTAGTACAATAGGTACATCAGACTAAAAGGTAATACATAGACGATCAATACAAGTCTGAAACAGTCTGAACTATCAGCCAAATTATAAGAATGATATTCAAGTTCAAAGAACTAAATTATCATGCCCGGAATTCACAAGGTGCTGAATTACAAGTTCAGTAAGCTTATGAACTAGGCCTATCTATTACATGATGATACAATATAGATCAAAAACCTCAGCACGCCAAGGCACACAGTAAGTCTATGAACTAGGCCTATCTATTGCATTAAGGCACACAATACCAGTATCAGTAAACAACTGCTAATGAGGTAATCAGTATCATTTAAGGCTTAATTCAAGTGACTACTTCAAGGCAGACATATCTGACTCATATAAGGCTCATTTAAGGCTTAATTCAAGGGTCACAATATCATATATGGCTCGTATAAGGCTCATATAAGGCAAAAAAAAACCCTTCAACAAAATGCTTCTTGCATATTTTCCTCATATTTGCAGTGAAGTCAAGCTCCAATCTTTGCATATCTCTCTTAAATTATCGGCAATAATTGGCAGAAATTAAGGCCCAAATAAACATCAAAAATGGCAAACCATAATGGAAGAAAGAAAAGTCCAAAAAACAGCAACAATGGCAGAAGAATAATGCTCCAATCTTTACATATTTCACTCAAATCAACACCAACAACAACAGAATTCAACAAAGAAAAATAGCTGAAAAGTAATACCCCAAACTTTGTACATTTCCCCCCTCAAATCAACACCCATAATAGCAGAAAACAACAAAAATGGCAAAAACTAAAGCCCCAAAAAAGAAATGGAACAAAATATGCAACTAGTAAAATAAGGAGACTACTTCAAGGCAGGTAATCAGTATCATTTAAGGCTTAATTCAAGTGACTACTTCAAGGCACACATATGTGGCTCATATCTGGCTCGTATAAGGCAAATTACTGATACTGATACTGATTTTCACATGGCAAACTTGTTCTAAACTTCAGGCCCAAAACTTGTTCTAAACTTCAGGTCACTTATTTACAACCACATTGCTCAACTTTCCAAACTCTAGGCTGAAATGCAAACATGGCATATATTTTGAAAACCTCAAGCTGCTTCAAAATCTCATTGATAATCTAAGCGGTGATGTGAGGGAATAGATTAAGCGTTTTGGAAACTTTGTGGAAATATATTGTCAAAGTTGCAGACATGGTTCAACGTTTTTTTAGTTGATTAAATTAAAATACAATATCTTCACACCAAATTTATTGTTTGTTTCAGAGTGCCTAATTGATGGGAATAAAGGGGTTCTTTCTTTTTCATATTGTCATACTTTTCCCCATCCATTTAATTGTATCATAAGGCTTTCCTGCTGTTGGTTCACACCCAAGTTCCTCTTCAAAAGAAATGGCTCTTGTATTTATGCCATGTTTCCAATCACGATTTCTCAGCATGACAAAACCATTTCGAAATAATAGAAGTGCTAAAAAATCATTCCTCAAACTAGTACTATGTGTTCTTATGGAGCAGAAAATTCCACCGGGATCAAAATTGAGCATTAGTATCTTACCAATAACTAAATTGACATCTTTAAACTCCAAATGAACTGTTCTGCAAGGCTGTTCTCCAAATGAACTCCAAATGGTCTCCATTTTCAGGAACCTCTAGGACATCATCACGAATCGAACCCCGATATTTTCCTTCATTTGCTGGTTTGTCCAATTGGCTGTGGAATTTCGTCAAACACATGGTGTGCGGATATCTACAGATTAAAAGCTTCTTCATCTCAGGACATGATGCGATTTGACTCTTACCGTCTGAATTTTTATCACTTTGCAAATCGTTCCACCATGCTCGAGCATCTCCTTTAAGCTTGTAAACTGCTATTTGTAAACTCCATGGTCCAGTTGTTGGTGCTGCTGCCGCCTTTCGTCCTTGGCGGCATACTAAAATGATTTCGCGCAAATGACGAAGAATTGGGAGGAAGAAAACAGAGAAAAAGGGAAGGATTTTCAGGAGGGTGCTGTGGAGGGTATTTTAGTCCGAACGAAAAATTATTGTCCTCATTGCAACTTATAAATTGAATCAGGATTAATGTTTTATTAAGGGGGAAAAATGGGACTTTTACCTAATTTCTCCCATAAAATAGTGGTGAGGTGCCACAATGTTTTAGACCTTATTTTGCCAAGAAATAAGCAGCCTATTACCTTCTTTCTTGACAAAAGAAAAAGAAACGGTATTAAAAGCCGGTAAAAACCGACGACAATCATCTATGATAGAATCGAGAGAGGTGTATTCCTCTGTGGTACTTGATAGTTTTTGGTAAACGAGAGAGAATCTCCTTCGAAAATAACCTTAAAGTAGCCCCAATAGGCCGCGAAGGATATAGCATGATATACGTACAAAGTTTCCCCTATCAACACATCGAACTTCCCCAACAATTTCATAGTGTAACTCCTTTACATGTCGCCGTTGAAATCACGAGCCAAACCCCCAATTGCCATGCATTCATCGTTGGTTTTCGACATCGACATTGAATTTAATTAATCCCTCATCAAGGCTCTTCCACTTAATTGGGTGAGGTATAGGTGACAAGGAGGTTCTTGTCCCCTCGAGCGCTTTAATGTAACAGTAGGTTTCTGCTACCACCATTTTCCGAATTGCCACGACGTTAACTTTTTCGTTTTCATAACTCAGCTAAAACGCCCCATCTCTGACGAATCCCATATTTATCTCGATAGGTCACAATCGAATAAGCAATGACAGAATTGTCTCTACCTCTTTATGCTGATTGGGCAAACACCGCTCCCAGTGCCACGTTTTTTCAATGCTAAGAAAGTATGAAGAGCATAATTGAGGAATTTCCAACTAAAGTGGATACATACATACTCCATTTGGTTTAAATCACCGGTTTGAAGAAGTTGCAACCCGAAATGAAAGGATTTCTTTTCATTTATAAGTTCTAGCGTATGAAAAAAAATTTCATTTTTTTCCATTTATACATTTAAATACACTTCCGTTTTTATCAAAAACCAAACAACAATCCGTTATCGTCCAGCGGTTAGGATATCTGGCTTTCACCCAGGAGACCCGGGTTCGATTCCCGGTAACGGAGAGTTTTTTATTTTTATTTTTATAATGATATAGAATGTATTTTTCTGAGTTTTTTTGAGTCAAAACAAAAAGATTTTTATTTGTTTTTACTTTTTAACGATATATAATGTATTTTTCGAGTTTTTCGAGTCAAAACAAAAAGCTTATTGTTTTCACTTTTTAAGGTTATACAATGTATTTTTCGAGTCAAAACAGCTAGATTATTCAGAAAACATTTATTTTTCGAGTCAAAACAAAAAGATTTTTGTTTTTTACTATTTAAGGATATACAACGTATTTTTCGAGTCAAAACAGATAGATTATTAACAAAACATGATCGGATTTGTCTCTTTTGATTCTGTCAATTTTTAAGGTTATACAATTTATTTTTCGAGTTAATCAATTTTAAGGATATACAATGTATTTTTCCGTGTTGTTTTACTTTCTAAGGATATACAATGTATTTGATATACAATGTATTTTTTCGAATAAAAACAAAAAGATTTGTAACAAAACATGATCGGATTTGTCACTTCTCATTTTAAGGATATACAATGTATTTTTCGAGTCAAAATAGAAAAATTATTAACAGAACAATATATTTTTCGAGTTGTTTAACATTTTAAGGATATACAATGTATTTTTCGAGTCAATACACAAAGATTATTAATAAAACATTATCATATTTGTCTCTTATGATAATATCATTCTTTTTTATGGATATACAATGTATTTTTTGAATTAATCAATTTTTAAGGATATGTAATGTATTTTTCAAGTCAAAACAAAAAAATTAATAACAAAATATGGCCGGATTTGTCTCTTTTGATTCTATCAAATGCCGGTCGTACAGAAAGAAATGATTCTTTACTTTATGGATATACAATCTATTTTTCGAGTTGTTTTACTTTTTAAAGATATACAATGTATATTTCGAGTCAAAACATGTCTATTCTAATTCTATCAAATGCCGGTCGAAAAGAAAGAAAGAAATGATAGTACAATGTATATTTCGAGTTGTTTTACTTTTTAATCATATAAACGGTATCTTTCGAGTCAAAATAGAATGATTATTAACAAAACAAGATCGGATTTTATCTCTTCTGATTTTATCAAATGCCGGTCGAACAGAAAGAAATAATTGTTGTATTTTAAAACACAGATTGCGATAACCGTATGCACATAATCAACACAATGTAGTCATCAATCCAAAGTTTCTATATTTACTCATTTTGGTTCAAGCATATTTTCTGTTATCATCATGTATTCATGGGATTATCATATTGTGTGTTAATATTATTTAACAACATGCTATATCGGATATTTAATTAACAAATGAACAATATGATATAATATAACATATGAGAAATATCATAGTAACCGGTAGATTTTTGGACGGTGACGATGCTGGATTTTGTCATGTATAATTTCGGGTCAATTTAATCTAGGGATGATCGAATCAATGATGATTTTGGGGGTGATTTTAGACTGAGCCTGAGAGTCTCTCTCAGGTTGCCTACGTATCCTGTTATGTTCCAGGAATCAAGTCACACGTAGTTCCTGGAATGGGGTATTTATAATGACAACACTTGCCCTAACCCTAAGGTTAAGTCGGCTTATGTTATTGTCTGATTTACCCTTTAATGGGCCTTAACCCTTGCCCAAGTTATCACTGTTAATGGGCCTGAACAGCTGGTGCGGACTCTGTCTACGATGTCGATATTGCCGACTGCGGTAATCGAGCCCGGGACTCATTGTCCTACACCGCTAGGCGGTGCCGACCGATCGTCCTACACTGCTCGATAGTCGATCGTCGTAGCCTGGAGTCTACTAGATGGCCTTAGCCTCGAGCTTGGGCATCGACATGAATACCTTGACGTTTATTCAGATTATCGGGGACCAACTATGAGGCCTGCGTGTTTAGAGTGGACTTTGTCCGCATCCCGAGCTTTCCGTCTTGCGGTATCGAGATGGGCCCATCGTCTCGGTTCTCTGATCATGTCGGTTGTCGATGTCTCATCTCGTAATTCGACCCTCGGGCTATCACTTACTCTTGTCCAGGAGGACTATCTCGTGACGCCACGTGGAGGTGCGATATTCGGTATCGTCATAAGCCCCCCAGATCTATCTGAGCTCTTGAGGTCAGGTCTGATCTGTCAAAGGTGTATCTCGGCCACTGTCATCCAATGCTTTGAATTTAAATCCGCCCTGCGGACTTACTTCCAGTGGAGTCCGAGTCCGTTCGCTTTGCGTACTTTTTTGCCTTAGCATTATCTATCCCTTGGACTTATAATGTGTGGCTAAGTTGACATCGACTTCGATGCCGTAGCTGTCGAAGGAATGATGAGATGTCCAACTTGGGATTGTCTTGGTCGCGGTCGACTTCTCTGAAGGATCTGATTTGCCCTGATTTTGGCCGTTGGCCTTATTGGCCTTATTGAAAAATTGTTACATTTTTCCTCTTTCTTTTGTCTTTGATATAGACTATCTTTCCTTATTGCGGCCTTTGGCCTTATTGGCACATCGCTTCTCTCATGTCGATGCATATATGTCGATATCTCGCTCCCCAAGTATCATGAGACCCTTAGGTTTGGATCATATTTGTATTTTATTGGGCACGTTGTCCGACGTGCGGACTCTCCCTGTCTGCCTTGCAGATCTTTTTACTTTAGCAACCTTTGTCCCTTAGACTCGTTTTGCCTTGACGATGTCGACTGTCTTAGGCTGTAACGATGACGATGTCGACTGTCAACTTCTGAATTCGCCTCTTTGCAATGCTATAACTATTTGGCCCGTCTTCGTGACTAGGCTTCTTTTTTTTTGTTATAAATGCTGAAATTTTAACCAGTATTTGATGTCAAACACTTTTGTTGCATGTCGATTCCCATTTCTTTGCTCGCTTTTTCATGAGTATTCAATGTCGACTCGTTGTTGCCCCCGAAGTATAATGCAGATTCATCATCTTCGTTATACTTTCAGTAGTTCCGTTTGTCGATCATATGTAACATGTCTTCCATGCCTTAGCATTTTTTGGACTTTTCTTTGTTGTCGCGTAGTAGAAGAGATGCCCCTGGCCGTCTCCTTTCGTTTGTCGAAATAGACGCCCTTTCGGCTGTCGATATATATTTCCGGCTACGATGTCCTAGTGATTACTGTCTAGAAAGACTGGTAATACGTAATTGTCGCTCCGGATCTCGGTGTCGTGGTGTTTCCTTGTCGTTCATGACTCCCGACACATGACTGCTGAGAGATTTGGACATGATCTGAACTCGATGCCTTAGCTTTTTGGTTCCATGGAACTTTTAGCTTTACTGGCTGTCGATCGAAATGATCATGTTGTCCGACCTCGATGCCCTAGTATATACTCTCCCTTAGGAGTCAAATTACGTCGTTGTCGATTCGGACTTCGATCATTGCGTTTTCGTCCCATTAGGACTCATCCACGTTGGCCGTCGACCGATGGCGTCAGACTTACGGATCCTCATAGACCGTTGAGTAGATCCTTTGTGGAGTGGATCCTCGAGATACGCAAGATGCTAGCCAAAAAGTTGCAATAACCATGGGGATAGTTCCCGAAATAAGAAGGCTCGTCCCGCCATGCTCGGCTAGGAGAGTTCCAAGATAAGATAGATCGATCCCGACATGGGGAGAGTTCCCAAAATAAGAAGGCTCATCCCGCCCCGCTCGGCGGGGAGAGTTCCAAAATAAGATAGTTCCAAGATGAGATGCCGAGTCGAACTCAGACTTATTAAAGATTCGCTCATCGGTGAGCTCCAAATATGATGCCTAGATTTATTTTGCTTTAATTTTTGCGGTATTTTATCTCCTCTTCTTTTTGTTGTCTAATCTTTCACGTGTCGATGTCTTTTAGCTATTCGCTTGTCGAGCCTCTGGCTCTGTTTGCTGCTTATCGATGTCGTGTTGCCCCCCAAGTGTATTATAAACCTATGGTTCTTATTGCACTTGAGATCGACTGTGATCGACTTGCTTGCCTTAACCTTTTTGCCTCCTAGGCTTATTTGGTCTTAGGCTGAGCGTTTTAATCCGACTATGCGAACTGTCCCTGGTCTTGGCCTTCTTTGCCACTTAGGCTCATTCGGCTATCGACTGGGGCAGGTGGCCCGACTATGCGAACCGTCCATTGTCCAGGCCTTTTTCGCCTCTTAGGCTCATTTGGCTTTCGACTGGGACAGGTGGCCCGACTATGCGAACCGTCATTTGTCCAGGCCTTTTTCGCCTCTTAGGCTCATTCGGCTTTCGACTGGGACATTTGGCCCGACCATGCGAACCGTCTCTATGTCTTTGCATTTGTTGCCCATTAGGCTAACTTTGCTTTTGGCAGTATTGAGGGGTCCGACCTGCGGATCCTCGTAGACCGTTGAGTAGATCCTTTGTGGTGTGGACCCTCGAGATATGCAAAATTCAACAACTGGTGGGTGTCGGGTCGAAGAAACACGTGTCTGGTACAATAATCTCTGGGTGACTGGGTGTCAAAAGACTCCCGTTCGATCTTCCACCCCTGCTTCGACATCCGACCTACTACGAGAGCAAACTGAATGCCGTTTGTGTTTGATGAATATTTTCCTAGGGTGTAGTCCTTTGGACTTAATTCCCTTGCGTCGTTGCTTTATAGGGTGTAGTCCTTTGGATTTAATTCCCTTATGCCCCTCCAAGTGTAGTATGAGTGCATGACTCATGGTACACTTGAATATGAGTCGACCTAGCGTTGTACTGCCTCATGGGCTTGACTTGGCTATTGGGTCGGAGCTCGATTTGAGGGTCGTGCCTCGTCAGGCTTATGAACTGGTCGAATTAAATAACTCCTTATTTGACTGTCGCACTTCGTGGTGCTTATGAACTGGTCGAATAAGATATCCATCGTGGAATCTTCCAACTGCCTCGCATTGTGGCTTATTGGCTGGTTGGGAGTGATATAAGCACTTGTCATTGACTTGGCTTTATTCACTATTTTATTTTAACTCCATCATATCGAGGATTCGTTGTTGTGGTTGACTTTTGCCTCTTTTATCTTTCAAACACATGGACTTATAAGTAAGACATAATCTGAAAAGAAAACCACTCCAATAAAATGCATCAAAACCAATTGTCGTATCGACTTATTACAAAGCATAAAAATGTGACAACATAAATTAATCGAGATAGAGCTTATCTTATTTGGCGTAGTCTGTCGGTACCATGCTTAGATGGCAAGCGGACTTACATAAGATTGCCTTCGAACTCCAAATATGATGCCGAGCCGAGCTCGGTCTTATATAAAATGATGCCGAGCCGAGCTCGGTCTTATTAAAGATTTGCTCGAGAGAGCTCCAAATATGATGCCGAGCCGAGCTCGGTCTTATATAATATGATGCCGAGCCGAGCTCGGTCTTATTAAAGATTTGCTCGAGAGAGCTCCAAATATGATGCCGAGCCGAGCTTGGTCTTATATAATATGATGCCGAGCCGGGCTCGGTCTTATTAAAGATGCGCTCAAGTTGACCTGCAAATATGAGGCCGAGCCGACCCGCGGTTTTATAAAAGATTCGCTCAAGTCGAGCTCCAAATGTGATGCCGAGTCGAGCTCGGTCTCCGCTCGACCCGCTCTCGTTCGGTAGGTTGAGTTCAAAAATAAGATAGCTCGACCCGCCGCCTTGGTAGGGTGAGTTCCAAAATAATATAGCTCGACCTCGACCCTCCGGTTTGGTAGGGTGAGTTCCAAAATAAGATAGCTCGACCCGCCGCCCGGTAGGGTGAGTTCCAAAATAATATAGCTCGACCCTCCGGTTCGGTAGGGTGAGTTCAAAAATAAGATAGCTCGACCCGCCACTTCGGTAGGGTGAGTTCCAAAATAAGATAGCTCGACCCAATATAGCTCGACCCTCCAGTTCGGTAGGGTGAGTTCAAAAATAAGATAGCTCGACCCGCCAGTTCGGTAGGGTGAGTTCCAAAATAAGATAGCTCGACCCTCCAGTTCGGTAGGGTGAGTTCCAAAATAATATAGCTCGACCCTCCAGTTCCAAAATAAGATGGCTCATCCCGCCACGTTCGGCTAGGAGAGTTCCAAAATATGATGCCGAGTCGATCTCGGACTTAGGGCAAGACGAGTCCGTAGAGCTCGAATGCCGGTGCTCGATATCTCGAGTCTTTGTGGTGCAATGTAATTGTGATAAAAAAACATTACACATATAATAAAGGCTTACAAAGTGTATAAGAATTTCAAATAACGATTGTAAGAACCTGGAGATCTAAAGATCTCGGCTCGATCCTTGGAGCTCGAGAACTCGCTTCGTGGATAGCCAGATACGGTAGATAATTCGTTGCTTTCTCGGGCACCACAGCAGTGTCTTTCCGGTGGCAATCAGACCTTGAAACGGATTCCGATCGGCATGAAATTTGGAGGGATAGTTCTTCCCTCACTTTTCTTCTATGTGACCGGTGGAATTGTTCTTTCGATGGCTCAATCTCCGGGAATAAGCCGCCGAATTGGCAGCTGCTGTCCAGAATCCTGCTGCGTTTTTGGTGCCTGCAGTAAATTCTTTGCCACGATCGAGAAATCAAACGAACTCCGATCGGCCTAAAATTTTGAGGGCTTGTTCGGTCCTGATAATTCTCGAATCTGACCGGTGGAAATCTTGTTCCGACGGTTCAATTGTCGGGAATATTCAGCCGACTTGGAACCTGCAGATTAGGGTTTTTCTGGCTTTTTTGTACGTAACTGCAACTTTTAGGCGATGATCTGTAATTGAAACCTACTCCGATCGGCATGAAATTTTTACAGATTGTTCTTCTCTCTGTATTATTTAATATGACTGGATGAATTTTCATTACAACGGTTGAATTGCTGGTAACAGGCCGCCGACCTGAAACTGCTGATTAGGGTTCTGCTGCGTTTTTGATACAGCAGAAAATTCTTTGCGACGATCGGGCGATTAAACGAACTCTGATCGGCCTAAAATTTTTAGGGCTTCTTTTACCCCCCTTCTTCTTCATTCTGACCGGTGGAATTCTTGTTCCAACGGTTGAAACTCCATAAACTAGCCGCCGATCTCGCTGCGTTTTTGGTGATACAGCAGCATCTTTCTGGCAACGATCGGGTATCTAAACGGACTCCGATCGGCACGAAATTTGGAGGGTTTGTTCGCCCCTCCTTCTTCTTCAGTCTGACCGGTGGAATTCTTGTTCCAACGGTTGAAACTCCGGCAATAAGCTCGGATCTGACTGCGTTTCTGGCATGTTTCTGCCATTAACTTGACCACCATCCCTCCTTGATCCATCACCGATAGAAGACCCTCCTTCTAGCGCCAATGACGATGCTGGATTTTGTCATGTATAATTTCGGGTCAATTTAATCTATAGATGATCGAATCAAGGATGATTTTGGGGGTGATTTTAGACTGAGCCTGAGAGTCTCTTTCAGGTTGCCTACGTATCCTGTTATGTTCCAGGAATCAAGTCACACGTAGTTCCTGGAATGGGGTATTTATAATGACAACACTTGCCCTAACCCTAAGGTTAAGTCGGCTTATGTTATTGTCTTGATTTACCCTTTAATGGGCCTTAACCCTTGCCCAAGTTATCACTGTTAATGGGCCTGGACAGCTGGTGCGGACTCTGTCTACGATGTCGATATTGCCGACCTGCGGTAATCGAGCCTGGGACTCATTGTCCTACACTACTAGCTGGTGCGGACTGATCGTCCTACACTGCTCGATAGTCGATCTTCGTAGCCTGGAGTCTACTAGATGGCCTTAGCCTCGAGCCTGGGCATCGACATGAATACCTTGACGTTTATTCAGATTATCGGGGACCAACTATGAGGCCTGCGTGTTTAGAGTGGACTTTGTCCGCATCCCGAGCTTTCCGTCTTGCGGTATCGAGATGGGCCCATCGTCTCGGTTCTCTGATCATGTCGGTTGTCGATGTCTCATCTCGTAATTCGACTCTCGGGCTATCACTTACTCTTGTCCATGAGGACTATCTCGTGACGCCACGTGGAGGTGCGATATTCAGTATCGTCAGACGGTGTATCCGCATAGTGTGAATAAACCTAATTTCCATTTACAATAGGTATTGGGGTTCTATCGTCACACCTCTAATTACTTTTGGCATCCATTACATGAATATTTTTTTACTTTTAGGCACCACATTATTACTCAATACACAACATAAAAAAATAAAAAAGATATAACTGCACTTTAGTCCCTACACTTATTAAAACTCCAAAACAACTAATTTTATTAAATTAAAACAACTACTTATACATAATTAAATCTTTTCCCTCTCACCCCTTTATTTGAAACCATTTCCCTCCCTCCTACCTATTTAGTTTATTAGGTTTTACAAAAAATAATTTTAAAGCAAATCGGGTTTTGAGAAGAAGAAGAGAAGAAGGAGAGGAGAAGGAGAGAAGAAGAAGAGAAGAACCGGGTTTTTAGCCAATAAGGTATGTCGATTATTGATTCAATGCAATGGGTGGTTGAAATCCTGTTAGATAAGTGTTTTTAAGGTGGTTTATTTCCGTTTTATGAATTTTCCGGCCATTTTTCCGATTACCTAGTCGGGGAAGACGACCTGCTGTGGAAACGTCACCACTGGTGTCGCTCGTATGGTGCTACCAACGTCGTCCGTACTACCGTCTATACCTAAAATTGAAAATAGGGTTTTTTACTAGGACGTCAGGGTAGGTATTGTTCCTTGTTGACCAACAACGTTGGTGTGGCTGACGTCTATACATGAGTACCCTATTAGGTCTTCTGCTGTAGAACGTCAGCTCCAGTGGCGTTGCTAGAGCAATATAAACGTCAGCAACTGTGTCGTTCCATTTGAACGTCACCAACAGTGGCGTTGCTAAAGACGCCAGATAGAGTGGCGTTATCGTCACACCCTTAATTACTTTCGGCACCCATTAAATGAATTTTTTTTTTTTTACTTTTAGGCACCACATTATTACTCAATACACAACATAAAAAAACAAAAATGAAATAACTACACTTTAGTACCCGAAACAACTAATTTTATTAAATTAAAACAACTACTTATACATAATTAAACCTTTTCCCTCTCACCCCTTTATTTGAAACCATTTCCCTCCCTCCTACCTATTTAGTTTATTAGGTTTACAATTTTTTTTAAAGCAAATCGGGTTTTGAAAAGAAGAAGAAGGAGAGAAGAAGAGAAGAACCGGGTTTTTAGCCAATAAGGTATGTCGATTATAGATTCAATGCAATGGGTGGTTGAAATTTGGTTAGATAAGTGTTCTTAAGGTGGTTTATTTACGTTTTATGCATTTTC